>CM023484.1:103266003-103437743 GCA_013339685.2 Hyalomma asiaticum | reverse complement strand
GCGGGGGCCATTTTGGAACTTGTTCCAAGATGCAGCCAAAAAACTCGACCCAAAACTAAAAATGCGGCTCACACTGCTAGCACTGACGTTAATCGGTGAGCCAGATCCACTTCAAGCAAACCTAGCTGCAGCCGCATCAGCACACGCATCACCTGGTCCATTCTATGTAGCCAGTTGGAGAACCTTCACCGCCATTTTCAATAAATGTGGTGAGGCCACCTGTCAATGAATGTGTAAATAACAGGAATCGCTGCGAATTCTGAAATCCTGCATAAAACCGCAGTTTCCTTTCATCTTGCAAAAGTTCTAGTGATTTGTGGTAGTCGGAAGGGGCTTTTCCATGCTCTGCAGCTGGCAATTTGCAAGGTTAATCTCAAGTTGCCTTGCTCGGTCTTGTAGCTTCCTGTTCTCCTCTTGTACAGCTTTCAGTTCAGCTTGAAGCTGGCTTGATGTCTCGAACAGGGCCGCTACTTGTTCCTTCTTTTCTGTCAATGCTTTTCTTGGGCTACCTTGACTGCTTACACAGTAGGGGTGATCTGAGCAAAAATAGATTCATTAAAAGCTTTTACAATGGATTACAAATGGCACTGTATTGTAGGTAACAGGTGTTATCGAGTTTTGTGCATGGGCAGTGTAGATAATGGATAAAAGCACAATGCAGTAGGGAGAAATCTACGAGGCTTATTTTTTTCACGGTCTGATTAGCCACTGACTAATAACCACAGATAAAATTCAATGACGGCATGCAAAACTAGTTGAAAGCACAGGTGGCTGCCTTCTACGAGAAAGAGTATAGGAATGTTGGTGCCACACTATGAGAAATGTCTGAATTGAAATGGCGACTAGTTGAGAAGTAGCTGGTATGTGTACCTAAATGTTTTATATAAAGCTGTTTAAATGTTCACTTTGTTTTTATTTCCCAACCGATCACACCTAGGAAAAAACAACCCTCGCACATGAAGTGACATCTTTAAAAGCACGAGTGAAACAGGAGCTTCATAACTTCTTACCCACGTGCTCCACCATTACACAGCTTTCGTCATGAACGATGTGCACATCTTCCTGCTGTAGTGGTGGTCGAACCGTTACTGTGCTGGCCAAATCCATTTCTGCCAGCAGAACAGGTTCCTGAACTGTAATAACCACGGGACTTGCGGTCGCCAAATGCCTCGGTCGTTAGCGCCTTGCTACAGGACCCACGTGTGAATATTATTGCTTGTTAGGGCTCACGTAGTAATTCCCAAGTACACGCATTCAGGTAAGAAGACCATAAAGAAGCTGGTGTTATCAGCTTTGAAAGGTGATTTCTCTGTTTTGCATCCGTGAAAGTTATAATGCTATTATTCATTGAACTATTGGATTGCACATTATCTATTAGGATTAAGCATGTGGCAAGGGACCACATAGCGTACAAACGTCTTTTAGAGCCACACTTCGCGTTAGACGAAAATCGGCCTGTTAAAAACAAAAAAAAAATCCTTTCTTCATTTTTCTTCTTTTTATGTGTAATATACTGCGGTCACAGTGCAGACAAGTCGAACATTGCAATCATGAGCATGTAAAAAAAACACTATGGGATCAGAAATGGTAACCATTGAACACTACAGGATTTATCTTAATGCTACAAAGGCGACAAATAAACAATTCAGTGACTACTGCTAAAAAACATCTGCATAAGTTGATACATGCTCTAAGAGAGCGAAAAGGGAACAGTGAAGACGAGCCCAAGTTAGAAAGGTGAAACAGAAGGCACGTTCGAAAATGGTTGCACTATCTAAGGAAGCGATATCACTGGGCAAATAGTTCCACTCACTTATCGAACAGAAGAATAAATTTCTGAAAAAAAAAAAAGTGCTTGCCTTGTGCAGGCGAAGGCTGTGCACATGAACATTATGTAGGGTGCACGCCTTGAGCAGCTGAGCATACGTGTGGCCATGAATATTGAAAGAGCCATTGCAAATCAAAGAAGACTCAGTTTCCGCATCCAGTGTATTCTTATTAACCCATGGTCTTACTCTATGTTCTTGTACCTTCCCAGATGGTGCAAAGGTTTTAAAACAATTCTTGCACAGTTTGAAACAGTTCCACATAAGACAAGGGTCAGCATTGGGCATGTTATCAGTGAGATTCCAAAGCTTATCAAGTATAACATGATTATCTGCACACTTAAAATCTTCAACATATTTGACCACTGGCTTGTTTAGTGAGCAGTCAGTAAATGCACAAGTAAAAAAGATCAAAATATGGTCAGATAGGCCAAGCTTAACAGAAACAAAAACCGAGACTGGCTCCTCTTGATAACACTACATAATCACGCCTATATAAATAGCACAACATAACCATGCTCATAAATAATAGTCCATATTTCATAACCACATTCAGTTAGAACTTCAGACGTGCATGTGCAGGAACGTGGAATATCCACAGAACGCGAACTAGTTATAGCACTGTAACAAGTGGAGCAAAGAAGACCACAAGTATGTTACTTGTGATGAAGTGCACATGCGTATCAAGAGTGTATGTAAGCATTGTGCACATTTGCAAGATGTATATGTGAACATACGCAAGGCTCCCGTTTCCATTCTGGAAAAGTCTTGGCGGGAAAGAACTGCGGCACTTTTTCGTCGTATGTTTTCCGTCCAGTCTTATTGAAATGAATGCCACAGATTCTGTGGCTAGGTTTTGGCTGCCACAGGGAGTATTTTCCTCCCTGTCCCTTCCTGTTGATGCGTTTGAGCCACACTTTTTTCATAGCTGTGTCAGTGGGAAATTTGTGCCATGACAAGCCTTGGCTTTTCAGTGTTGCTGTCACAGCCTGGAACACAGCAGGTTTGGCCACTCCTTCCTCTCTGCTGGGCCATCTAAACATTCAAAAGCATACAATATGCAAGTTACAAGTGGCATAATGCACCATTTGATAAGATACGCAAAGAAAATGTCTATGTAGTACTGAGCCAGCTGCGTTTCATACGTCTTACTGAAATCCCACTTTTTACTGTAATTTTTGAATGGCCAGCACTAAGGATTTATCAAGGATTCTAAATGCTAAGGGGGGGGGGGGGGAGGAAGGTAAAATTATGGGTATATACATACTTACGCAGAGAGAGAGAGTGGTATGCGAGATAATCTGGAAATGTTGAGCTAAATCTGACCCTAACAAGTGCGAATATCGGGCTGTCAAGAAGGCTCTGTAAGACATAGTAAATATTAAAATGCAAAGAGAGATGCTAATCGCCCCACACCGTCCCACTTTTTAGTTTTTGCTGGCGCTCTGCCTGCGGGGTATGCAGTGTCACTTATTTACGACGGCGTAAAGCCCGTCGCGTGTACAAGATAAGTCGGAAGTGCGAAAGTTTCACCGACAGCACGGCACTTCGACCGTTATTTACTTGGCAGCACAGGTGCCGGCGAAACGAATGGGACACACATGTACACACCCTTGCCATTTTCTATATCACGCTAGAGTTAATCATAGGACACGCTAGTGTCAAATGTCGGCGAGAAGCTTCCAGGTGAAACTGATCGCGCAGATAAAGCTGAAGCTGACATGGCGCTCGCACTTGAGTGCTCGACGATGTTAGACGTTGCCATGTCCTAGGGTGAACGCTCGCACAATATTATTGAAAAACTACACGGCGTTCGTTCACCTACGCCTAATGTCGACACAAAAAGGAGAAAGGGGCTTAACGTGAGTAACAGTCGATAGGCGCTTTCGCGCTTACTATCAGCCTATCTTATTTTACGAAACGGCAGCGATGTGGTCACACTCACCTCTGGTCTGTCTCCAGTGTCTGTGCACGTCGATTCCATGTGTGTGGATCCCGGAAAAACAATGCGTACGGGATACTGCGACTGTACGACTTTACCGGCAGCCGCTGCGCACGGTAAACACACCAGACACGAGTGCTCGTGGTTGTCGTCGTCGCGCCGTCGTCGTTCGCTGCTAGACCGGCTAGACCAACAAAACGCCAAGTGAATGTTTGAATGTGGTAGTAACAAGTGCCATCTCTCAAGAATTACTCGAACTACTACAACTGGCGGGTGTTTGAATGTCACAGGCGCCTCGCACGAACGAAAGTGCGAGGCTTCTCTGCGGCGTACAAACATTTCCCATGAGCGCTTCCGCGGCCGTAGGTGGCGCTGGCGTGCGGGAAAATGGTCTATTCAGGGTAAGCAAAAAAAAAAACACATATAGCCTGATATATTGCTCGTTGGCTTTCCACTGTTTATCGCCTGCCTTTTGCTCTTCTTTTTAGGTCAATATCCCACAACAATGTACCAAATGGCAGCACGAAATAGCTTCAAAGGAAGTGTTGTCCCGACTGAGGTTGGCATTACAAGAAGAAGCTAGTGGTAAACCTGTTCTGTGCCAACATCGCTTCTATGTCTGTATGTCCGATAGGGAAAGTCACTCTAATCACGACATTGATGCTCGCTGTGCAGGCTATGCACAGCCGATAAATTCAGAAGTGTCCAAAAAAATTTGTGAGCTCGTACAACAAGGTGTGACATCTGTAAAAAACTGTTGAGAGCTGCTGAAGGTTCTTTGTCCGAGATGTGCTCTTCTCAAACAAGCAGTGCCCCCCATCCACTTGCAGGGATTTTTACCGGACAAAGACTGACATAAAAAATCATATCCAGAAGGCTCTCCATAAGGACAGATTTAGTTCATTTGATCAAGAAAATGTGGCAGTGTGCGTAGAAGAACTGAAAAAGAAGGCACCTGGAACAAGTTGTTTTTTTCGAGCCTATCATGTGAAGTCTCTAGAAAATGAACCAGAAGGGCAAAAGGAACCGCAGGCCGAGTTAGCCGATTGTGACGCTTTAGAAAGCATGGCACAGGAATGCGAGCAGACGCTGCTGCTTTGCGTTCAGACTGAGTTCATGAAAGAGTTGCTACTTAAGTATAGTGATGATGCCGTATGTCTTGATGCTACATACAAAACAACGGACTATGCCCTTCTGCTCTTCCTTATTGTGGTGAAAACTTCCAGTTGCTATGCTGTTGCAGGTGCTTTCATCGTACAATTTGAAAACAGCTCACTGCATCGAAGAGGCACTAAGCATCTTTAAGGCCTGGAATCCAACTCTGTGTCCTAAGTTTTGGATGGTGGATTATAGCCAGGCAGAGATCAGCGCACTTTATGCTGCCTTCCCGGCCAGTCGCCCAGTCCTGTGTGACTTTCACCGAGAACAGGCTTGGCACAGGTTGCTTTCAAAAAAAGAAAATGAAGTACAAGATATTGACGACGCTAAGAAAATGCTGAGGCAAATAGCAGCCAGTACGAATGAGAATTACTTGACCAAAGCAATTGAAACCTTGAAGCAGTCACCACAATGGGTCGGGAATGAGAAGCTGCAACCCTATTTAAGCAGTAAGTGGCTCTCAGTAAAAGAAATGTGGGTGAGCATGTACAGGTTGGACCTCCCTTTCGGGATGAACAACGGGACAGAATCAAAAAAACAAGGAGCTCAAGGCATGCCTAGCCAGAAACAGCGGTCGCCGTAGCCTGCAAGGGCTTTTGAGAGTCTTAGTTGAAAGCTTTTTCCCAGAAAAAGAGGTGCAGTTCTTACAAGCAAATCTGAGTGTTTCGCCCTCATACCACCTTTATCATCATGATGTGCCCGATTTCCTCCACGGCAGGCCCCCTGTTGTAGCAAAGCACATTATGGAGCGGCTCACACGAGCATCTGATTACAGGTCAGACGACGTGGAAGTCAACAGTGAAGAAGGAACGTTTCGCGTTCGTTCTGTCAGCCAAGGTGACGGCTTCCATGAAGTTAACTTCAGTGCTCCAAGCTGTATGTGCTTCGACTTCAAAAAGACAAAATTGCCATGCAAGCACCTTGCTGCCGTTTTTTTACTTGTTAATGGGTGGGGCTTTTCACGTCTACCTGTGGAATACAGGGAAGGGCCGGACATGACTGCCCATGCTGTCACAGGCTGCTCGTCTGCCGATACAGAAGACACTGAAGTGCTAGCTGATGTGGTCACTGAACAGCTTGAGCGTAGCTTGCAGAAAACATCTGAACAAAGTAGGCACAATCTCAAATCTAAAATAAGGGCCGCAGCCGAGCGCCTATTGTCTTCCCTACACTACATTCACAATGACACAACGTTGCAACACTTGTTTGGCGTGTTACACGAGGCGAGAATCCTCGCTGAAGAAAATGTGACCGCAAGCAGTGGAATCGCTGTACGAGGCTCACCAACGAAAGGTTGCTCAGGAATGACAGCAAAAAAAAGAGCATTGGCATCACCAGCAGCTGGAGTTTCAGTGAAAAAACTGCAGTTACAGAAAGACCATCTGCCCCAGAAGGAGCACTGGGTCTCACGGGGAAGGGTAGGAAGAAAGGCTGAAACTATGAGGGAATGCTACAAATCACCTTTTTGATTTGTAAGCCAACTGGTAATGTTTGGCGCCTTGGAGCAAAGATACTAAAATAAATAGAACTATTGTGAGCGCGATCTATGAACTACTCTTCTTCATCTCTAGGAATCATCATCACTTGTATTTCTTCCTCATCTCTACATATCATCATCACCTGGACGATCCGATCTTCGTTGTCGCAGCTCGTGATCGGCCATATTAAACGATCCCTTATAAGTGGTGGAGGTGCGGGGTACTTAGTCAGTAAAGACGGCATTCGACCGGACCCTGAAAAACTTTCCGCCGTCCTCGAATTTCCCCGTCCTCGACGCCAAAAAGATCTGCGCAGTTTTCTCGGACTGGCTTCCTACTTCCGGCGCTTCATACGCAGCTTTGCTGCGCTTGCATCTCCGCTCCATCAACTCCTTTCAAACAATGTACCATTCGTTTGGTCGGACGATTGTGAAGATGCGTTCATAAAACTGAAACACGCTCTAACGTCGGACCCCGTATTGTGCCACTTTGACCAAAGCGCAGCCACTATCCTTCACACTGACGCTAGCAGTTATGGTCTCGGCGCTATTCTCTTGCAGCGTGACAAGACCTCGCGTGAACGAGTCGTCGCTTATGCAAGTCGCACGTTGACCACTGCTGAGAAAAATTATACTATAACCAAACAGGAGTGCCTCGCTGTTGTTTGGGCCGTGCAGAAATTTCGCCCATACCTCTACGGCCGCCACTTCACCGTCGTTACCGACCATAATGCGCTGTGCTGGCTCTCATCGCTCAAGAACTTATCGGGTCGCCTTGGTCGCTGGGTGATACGTTTACAAGAGTATGACTTCGATGTAATCTACAGGTCCGGAAAGAACCACCAAGACGCCGACGCTCTTTCTCACCAGCCTTTGCCGAGCAGTAATGACTCAGCATCACCAAGCGGTAGTAACGCGCCCTCCGGGCTTTCACTTTCGTCTTTGCCCGTATCAGCGCTCGACTGGCTGCAACCTGACCACCAATCTGCCCTCGTCTCCCACCAACGGGATGACCCGTATTGTCGGACTATCCTAGAGCGCATGCAAGGTTCTTCTGCACCTCCAAACGCCCGGCTTCGTCGTCAGCTCAAGCAGTTCAAGCTTCAAAATGGGATCTTGCATCGCTATATCTATCACGTCGATGGCAACAAGTGGGTTCCCGTCATACCGCGTTCTTTGCAACGCGAGGTACTAGAAGCATTTCACGATGACCCGACGGCAGGCCACCTAGGATATCATAAGACGTACGACAAAATACGAAGTCGATGCACATGGCCCGGCCTGTCCTCTACCGTCGCCAAGTACGTCACATCCTGCTCTCTTTGTCAAAGCCGCAAGCGACCTACGACTGCTCCTGCTGGTCTTTTGCAACCTCTTCCCTGCCCCGCTTCGCCTTTCGAAGTCGTCGGAATAGACTTGTACGGTCCACTTCCCAAGACCTCAAATGGTAATCGGTGGATTGTGACGGCCGTGGACCACCTGACACGCTATGCGGAGACAGCATATCTCCAATCTGGTACCGCCGCTGAGGTTGCCGATTTCTTTCTGACCAATATCTTTCTACGACACGGAGCCCCGCGCGTTCTCCTCAGCGACCGTGGCAAGGCCTTCCTATCATCTCTTCTTAACGAAGTTCTGCGTACCACCAATACTGTCCACAAGACCACCTCGAGCTACCATCCGCAGACCAACGGCTTGACAGAGCGTTTTCATCGTACTCTATCAGATATGATTGCCATGTACATCCGCCCCGACCACACCAACTGGGATGCAATCCTGCCGTTCGTCACATTCGCATACAATACGGCTGTACAACGTACCACCGGCTTTTCACCATTTTTCCTCGTGTATGGCCGCTCGCCAAGTTTACCATTAGACGTGTCGCTACTTACAGCAGCTCCTGCACTCTCAGGGACGCCCTTTTCCGAGCAGTTTTTGTCCCGGGTCGCGGATTGCCGTCATCGGGCTTGCATCAACACCAGCATCTCTCAGGAAGTTCGGAAAGAGCGCTACGATTCGACTCACCGCACTGTGACTTTTTCCCCTGGAGATGAAGTGCTCCTATGGACACCTGTGCGCGTTCCCGGCTTGTGCGAAAAATTCGCCAGTCATTTTATTGGACCCTACGTGGTCATTGAAAAGACATCCCCTGTTAATTACCGCGTATCGCCGCTTCGAATCCCTTCCGACCTCCGTTGCCGTGGTACCGAGATTGTTCATGTCGCTCGATTGAAACCGTACACGCGCCGGGTCTCATGATAATGCGCGGCCAGGCGGCCGCTTCCACTGCGGGAGGGCATTAGTGTGAGCGCGATCTATGAACTACTCTTCTTCATCTCTAGGAATCATCATCACTTGTATTTCTTCCTCATCTCTACATATCATCATCACCTGGACGATCCGATCTTCGTTGTCGCAGCTCGTGATCGGCCATATTAAACGATCCCTTATACTATTTTTAATATGCACCTCTCATAGCTTGTATGCCAATGCTCCATTTATTCTAGCTAGACGAATCCAATATACTTCATTAGGCTGTGTGATCTTTTGCTGGTTCATATTGCTAAAGTTTCTCAAAGACTGCGTGCTAGCAGACAATGGTCCTTGGATTATGCACACTTTACGTGACATCTTTGTTCCTTTCGTCGCACTTTATCAACAATGTTCTGTCGTGGTGCTCTTCTTCGCTGCGGTTTAGTGCAATCTGCCATCATACCAGCGTTTATTTTTTAGTTCTTGTTTGTTTTTAAGTTGCTGCAATAACGTTTGCGCCATATTCTTTTATGACTCATATTCATTTCTGAGTCATCAATGCGTATTTATCTGGTGTATATTACTCATTGCTTTGAAATATTATTTTTATGCTTATTGAACAATTCATGAGATTCATTAGAATTATTGAATAATGAAATGTAGACTCTGCCTCTGATGTGTTTCTTGTGGCAGCATTAGTCTTGCTTGCTAATTGCTGCAGAAAGCCCTTAAATATAAGACCTTCTTCTGTGCAGCTTATTTATTAGTAAATAAGCTCTAACAAAATAAATTTTGATTCTTGATGCGCCGCGGTCAGTAGTCCTCATTTTCTCATTCTTGCCTGCTCATTACTACGACAAATTGTGCGTGGGTATATCGTAAGAAAACAGACAAGCTTTCCTTGGATCTGCAAAAGTTCATAAAGTGGTCAGTGCGGCTGCCAATGATGCTTTTTCTTAAAGATATTTTTCTTCTACACGCGTGGACGTCTTGCACCACATGCCGCGCAATACATGCAATCTTGGATGAACCACAGCCTCCCCAGCAACGCACCATATCCGATACACAGTTTTAGCGCAGCAGGACAGCCATATGGTGAGCAGTGACGTGTCGCCTTTATTGCTACCGCGTGGACAGGCGACTGACATTTGCGAGCGGTAGAGGTTGCCGTATGCTGCATAACTTTGCAGGTAAGAACTGCAGCGTGAACCAGGACGAATCACATAAGAGATGAGGCAAGCACTGGCGCGTGCTTCGCCAGCGCTGAAGTTCTCACCTTGAAAATGTACTGAAGTAACATTTATATCGAACAGAGTAGAATAACACCCGCGCAAACCCTAAATATTTTCATCAAGTAAGGTGCTTGGGTCGCCAGCGGCTGCAGATGCCTGCGTGCAGCGCATATAAACGTCCATCGTAGCAACCTGAATATCTCTCTCAAATGTCTTCGAACCTTGACTTCGGCTGCTGTAGAGCGACATTGTTTAGTTGGGTCCTCATAGCCATCGGCGTGCGGCGTCTGCTAGCGCGCGCTGTTCGAGGCCAGGCGTATGCGTGCGGCATGTGCGAGGGGAGCAGGAGGAGAACGAGCGAGCGAGCGCGGCCCATGGTTGCTAGGCGACGGCCGGGCATGCGCAGAACGAACCCATGTGGAACGTACTGCGAAAAACCTCTCCCCGTGTGGGTGGTGTGGGTTCGGCGGTGCTATTTTGCAGCTTTGTTCTTGTGGGACCGCACGACTGCACTCTCTTCTGATGGCAACGCAGGCGAAGCGGCCGAAGTACGAGGCCAAGGACCTCACCACCAAAGTAGAAATTTTGCGTGCCCTGAAAAATGGGCTCTCCCGTCAAGAAGTGATGAAGAGGTTCAATGTTAAATGAAGTACTCTTGGTACATATGTTAAAAATGAAGAGCAAATTCTGCAGGCGTTTGAAGGTGAGAAGTTCAGCGCATCGAGAAAGCGGCTACAAACAGCAGCTCATCCAGAGTTGGAAGAAGTCCTTCTTCGGTGGGTGGTCAGCTCGCATAATGCAAACCTGCCGTTGAGTGGACCCCTGATTATGGCGCAAGCTGAAAAGTTTGCAGCGATGATGGACATCGATTCCTTCAGAGCGTCGGAAGGATGGTGTGCACGGTTCCGGGAAAGACACGGCCTTGTTTTCAAGACCGTTTGCGGCGAAAGAGCTGCCGTGAGCGAAGACACGGTCAACAACTGGAAGAGCGCTCAGCTGCTGGAGCACCTTGCCGCCTACGATCCGAATGACATATTTAACACTGATGAGACAGCACTGTTTTTCAAAGCATTACCGGACAAAACTGTGACTATGAAAGGGGATCCTTGTATTGGTGGAAAAAGAAGCAAAGAACGAGTGACTGTACTTTTAGCCGCCAACATGACAGGGACAGAGCGCTTGCCGCTTCTCGTTATCGGAAAGGCTCAAAAGCCACGCTGCTTTAAGAACGTCAACAATCTTCCCGTGGATTACCGTGCCAACCGAAAAGTGTGGATGACGGGTGAAATTTTTGCAACTTGGATCCAAAAGTTGGATCGACAGTTCTGTACGAAGAACCGCAAAGTGTTAATTGTGCTGGACAACTGCAGTGCACACAACAGTGTCACCGGATTGAAGAACATTGAAGTTGCTTTTTTGCCGCTGAATACGACATCAGCGCTTCAACCGTGAAAACCAAGTACCGTAGGTGCGTGTTGGAACGGATGCTCCTGTGCCATGAAGTCGGCAAACAATACGACGTGAGTCTCCTGAGCGCAATTAGCATTCTTGCGTATGTGTGGCAGAACACGCCTGCGCACGTCATTGCCAACTGTTTCAGGCACAGTGCCTTTGTTGTGCCCGACTGCAGCGATGCCGCAGTGGCCGAAGTGTCGCCGGACGACGGTGCCGATGACGGGCAGGATTTCAGAAATGTTATGCCTGATGCAGTGACACTCGACGATTATATCGGCATTGACGATGGCGTTGCTACTGTGGATCTCTGACTGATGAACAAATCGCCAAGGAAGTGATGCATGACGACGAATCCAAGAACGAAGAGCCTGAAGAGGAGCAGCCACACCATGAGCCACACAGGCCCCCTCGTACTGTGAAGGAAGCCTCGGAGGCCCTCGTCGTCCTCGAAGAATTTTGTTTTGGCACTGCAGACAGCGTGCGAGCTGCTGAGCACCTTGAAGGGCTCAGAAAAATTGTGTCCGCGCGAATTCCTGCTCGAAAACAGGCAAGCATCCACGATTACTTTGCAAAGTAAAGGTTTGTTGAAAAAAAACTCTTGCATTTATCGTTTATTTCGACCATTCGATAATTCGGACATTTTGTGCGGTCCCTAGAAATCCGAATTAAAGAGCTTTTGCTGTAGTGGCAGATGTGTCGCTGCCAGCACCACCATGTACACCAACATCTAGGCCGCCCACTTTGATATCCCGCAGCTCAGCAACAAGGAGCACTGCACAAGGCCGCCAGGCTGCTGCACCTAGCAATAAGAGGAAAAACGATTCACATGGAGAACCGGTGCAGCAGCTGGGCACCTTGTCTGATGCCCTGCAAAGTCATAGGACGATTGTGAGCTATTCGCTATGTCGCTCGTCCCTTATTTAAAAAGGGTAAGCACTGACAAACAACTCGCGATGAGAATAGAGGTGTTGCGCGTTATAAATGATTTTGGCATGTATTTAGAAGCTACTTAATTCAAGATGCACCATTCATTTCATACCACTTATTCGTACCTTTTTCTTATCCTTACCAGAAACAGTCAAGCTCGTATATATTTCTTTAACAGCCAGAAATAAAGCCATGTGCTTGCTAGGACGTTTCAAAGTATTCAAAACCACTAGTGGAAAAAGACGAAAAGACACCGACGTGGCAACAATGCATGTGATAAATGGCCATCTATGCTTTGCCCGGTATTATCCGCCAGGTCATACTTCGGCTTGCATCTGTTAATTCAAAATTTCAGGGTACCCTCATGTTTAAATCAATGACAGTCTATTGTATGTCAATACTCCTTCAATACTGTTTGTTCTTTGCAGTGCCTTGTTTGCCTGTGGTGGCACATCAGCGATGACAAAACAATGGCACCATTGTGCAAGCATGACCAGTGGAACAGGAAAGTTTACCTGCTGCACACCTCCCTGCAGATGCTTGTGTGCCACTGTGATAAGTTAAGTGCGCAGTTTAAAAAGTGCGCGATCAAAAAGGGAGTGACAGAGGAAGATGAAGACAAAGGATGAAAGGCGTGGTCCTACAAAATAAGAGAAAAGAGGACCCAATCAAGAAGAGCCACGGGGTTCCCAGCGCCCAATGGCTGAAGAACACGGGTTCCTAGTGGTGGCCAATGAAAACAACGAAGAAGAAGACCTGGCGGGATCGGATTCAGAGAGAGCGGTTCGAGAAGGCGAAGCGGGCAGGTCATCTACCGGGCCGGGCGCTGAAGGCGGCAGTCGGATTCCAGAGCCGAGCCATTGGGCCTTCACTCGTCCGGGACGTCCTGTGCATCCCTTCCTGCCCTCGGAACTCGTGTTGGCGTCTTGGAAGCTCCTGTGGGGCACGGATTTCGGCTGGCAAGCTACAAATGTCTATTCCTTCGGGCAGCTCCGGAGCAGTCGGGCTGCGGGCCCGAGCTTCGTCACGCGAGGCCAGCCAGGAGGCCTCTAACATCTGAACGAGCCTCTCAGCGGCTCATCCGTCGTCACCCGTCGCGACCAGAACTCGGCGTCATCTTGGCTAGCCTCATACACTCCAGTCGTCTGGTCTTCACGCAAGTGCAACAAGATTTGGTGAGACCTCGAGAATCTTCTTTGTCGCTCCACCCCTCGCCACTGAACGATTCGCGTTCGAACTCCTCGCACTTGCATGCCGCTTCTAGAACATTTCTTGAATTTTCCGTGTATAACTTTCTTTCTCTCTTTTTCCTTTTCTTAAACTTTCCATTTACTTTGTTCGCATTAAAAGCTTTGTGTTTCGTTTTATCTAGTGATATGAACGGCTTTGTCCTCGATTAGACTCTCGGAGGTTTTACCTGAGAGAGTCGTCCAACAAATCTGTTCAAGAACCTGCTCAAATCATCACAGCCACATGAAGGGGGAAAGAAAGGGACAGGCCACGTCAGCTGGCTAGACGAAGGAAGACGCTGGTGCCAAGATATGCTGACGCCCAGCAGGTCTGGATGTCTTTGATGCTCTTTCATCCACCATCCTTCTGGTACCTGCCCATCTGTTCCCAGGAGCCTCCAACGGAAGGAACCTTGACAGCTTCGACGTGCCTGAATGCATGAGCCTTCTGCTTGCACAAACTCTGTGTCCAGATGCTAGACATATTGTTATTGCAGTGCTTTTTGTGTTTGTATGCTGTTTGACAATACATGTTCGTGTGCTGTTTTGAGGCTACTCAAAATGTAAGTCCAGTATGTTGGTCAGTAGATATGCATGTTCGGGGAGCAAGCTTGAAACATCCAATGAACATGTATTGTCAAACAGCACAAAGGCACAAAAAAAGCACCACAATGACATTATGTACAGCGCCTGTACAGATTTCGTGCAAGTAAAAGGCTCATGCGTTCAGGCACATCGAAGGTGTCGTGGCTGCTCCAGTTGAAGGCTCCTGAGAATGAACAGGCAGGTACGAGAAGGGTGAAGGATGAATGAGCGTTCAGGACTCGGGGAGCAGGAGCCATTTCATTCTCGGGGTCCCTTGGGCGCTGGTGCTCGGCTGGGAACCTATGACATGTGCCAGATTTCAGCGTCTTCCTTCATCTGGCCAGCGGACATGGCTTATTCCTGCCCCCCAACCCCTTTTTTCCCTCTTCACGTGCAAGCAAGTGCACAGCGTTCAAACGCTGCTGCTCGACAGCTCGTGCTTGTGCCTTTCTGCCACTGTTTCGTTGTTGTCAGTGTGCCGTTGGGTTGCCTCAGCATACTGCTATCCTCTCAGTTTTCTTATCCCATTGCTCATTCAATCATTTGTCAATGTTTTTCTTGTGTTGATTTGTGTATTTTTAATTTTTATGTATTAACCACCTAATGCTCACACCTGATAGTTTATATTGTTTTAGCTCCGCATTATATGTTGTTTTTTTTTGTTAAACCGTGATATTATTTAGTTATGTTTATATATGACATGCTTATTGCCAATGATATGCTGGATAAGTTTCCGAATGTTCAATTTTACCTTTGTTTTCCTTCACTGCATACTACAGAAGCTACAGCATGTTTTTCCAAAGTTTACGGCCTTTTTTGTTTCAATGCATATAATTGTGCATTGTGCAAGTTTGCTTTATCTCGTGATACTTGATGTGAAGCAGTTTCCATGGAGTGCTGCTATGTATGATAGAAAGTTCTATACAAAGGGATGCCGCAGTTGAGTTTTCAGCACCTCTACAACTAAAACTATTCTTTCTGGTTGATGATGTAGTGTCGTATCTACTTGCCAAGTTAGTAAACAAACTTGTCATTTGTGTTTGACGTTTTATGTGCAGCTCATGCCCTGGCTGTCCTCCCTATCTTTCTGCTGGCATTTGGTGATATTGTAACACACAGTTAGTTTATTTTATTTAGAGCAGTTTGTTACCATTGTATGGGCTTTACTATAAATTACTGTGATATGAAATCAAACAATCTTTTATGCTACTGTTCACTCATCATGACCAAAAACGGTCATTTATATGGTGTTGAATGTTCTTGAAATGTGTTCATTCTGTGATTTTTACTAAATGGAGTCAGTGCGATATATCACTAAGTGCAAGTCAAATGAATATTAGGTGTAACCATTTGTTTCATGTGCACTTCATATTCTAACATTGCTTTTAATATGTTTCCTTCATGTTTGCAGCAGCAGGTGCTGAAGGCTAGCTACTGAATTTTCCATTATTTCATTTGACTACAACATACATTTACGTTCTTTACTTATTTAAAGGAGTACTCACAGCAATTTGACATTTTCATATGGCTCTAAGTAAGAGTGCTGGTGTGAAAGTCAAGAACCCTGAAGAGCATATTGTGGTGTGCTGGAAAGTAATTAACTATATTTAATACAGCTGCCTGATGTTTTGATTTTGAGGGGGCACCTTCATACTGATGTGCCAACAGAGTAGAACATAGATTAAAGTCATGTAGGGCAACCACTTTGGCTGGCCAAATTTCGGCCCATGGTGGCTTTGCCACAGTGGAGCCATTCTGGCTGGTCATCATCGGGCAGATGTGGGTGAAAGTAGTGCGAGCACGATTTGCCGACTAAGGCTCAATATCGCTGCCAACTTTGGCCGACTTCACGCCTACATCAGTCCTGTGTTGGCGTGCTGCCTGGGACGTCACAGCCGCAAACCCCTCCATACTATCGCATTGGGTACCCGTGGGACTGCAAACCATCGCCACCAGGATCTACGTAAGGCAGAACATATCCTGCAACAGGACGCAGTTTTCCCTTGCACAAGCCAACGCAATAACTATACACAAGTCGCAAGGGGCCACATACGCCGAGGTAGTCTACGATTACGACAGGCGCCATCCCCTGAGGCTGGTCTACGTGGCTCTGTCCAGGGCTACCAGCCTAGAGGGCTTATACCTGACCAACGCAAAGCGTGATTTCCGCTTTCATCATGTGCATGGCTCCATCGACAGACAGCTTGCCGACGAAGTAACCCGGCTAGCAAAGAGGCGGCTGGATACGGTGCTAGAACAGGCTGACGCCTTTGTGCGGCACCACAATAACAGCAAACAGCTCACACTCGCCGCTCTCAACATCCAGTCTTTGCACGCACACGTGCACGACCTTGAAGAAGACGCTGTGCTCAAACAAGCTTGCGTGCTGGCTCTTTCTGAAAGCTGGAGCAACAAGCCCATTTCCATCAGGGGATTTCAGTCGGTCGTCCACAGCAAGCGGCCTGATTGCAGATGCGCCGGCGTGGCCATATACAAGAACACGGCAATGTGCAGCTTCAGCACTGGCGGCGTCGCACTGCGTCAACCTCCACACGCCGAAGAGGCACACGTGAGCAGCCCAATCGGCGACGTATGTGTTGCGCACATAAATTACAATGCCCGTGACATCACGTTCGCTGCCATTTACTTGAGCCCCGAAGCGCAAAAGGAGTCCGTGAAGAGCTTCCTGTCTACCTCCCTTGGAAATTACGCAACAACCGATGTGATTCCTCGCTCCAGTAACTCTGCCGAGAGGAGCATGCCGCTCATCATTGCGGGTGACATCAATGTGGATGTGTCAAAACCCAACAACGCCTGCTTCACACAGTACATGAAAGACGTTTTCGATGTGCACAGGGTCTCCCAAGACCTCACGCCCACGACGCGGAACGGAAGTGTAATTGATCATTTCTTTATAAGAGACATCCACTATTTTCAGGTAAGCTATACGTCATACTTCACTGTACATAGGCCCCTCGTCGCCGCAATAACAGACGGTTCTGACCACAACTCCTGTTCTGCTGCTGGTGCTGAATGTTCAGATTGACGGTGGCCAAGTTAACGATGTGTCAACAACCCAGCCCACATATGAGTGTGTATTTGTGATGTGTGTGTGTGCGTTTAGTCATCACGGAAATTGCAAGAATAGCCTGCCCTCAAAGCTGGTGCTGGTGGTGCAAACATTAGTGGTGGGGTGGTTATGCAACTATGAACTACTACTGCTACACCCTTGCAACTTTTCAGGATACGTGAGTGCATCTGTCATTTCTACATATGTTTGCTGTGTGCTACATCCCTCCACCTCGTATCGTTATGCTGATATAAAGAGCGACAGCTAGGTTCCAGATGCGTGCTTCGCATTTCCTTGATTCCCACCGCACGTGGGATCTGCCACTTTTTATATTTCAGAATATTGAAAATAATTTTCTGGTTTGGTACATTCACTCACTTTTTTTGTGGTCTTATCTTATTGTGAACATTTTTGTGTATCTAACAAAAAATGCAGAATAATAGCAACTCTCACAGCAATGCCCTCTTGATTATGAGAAGCCAGACTAATAAGCTACAATTTCATCAACAGCAATGCTATACATGTGAAGTTATTAAAAAGAGTCTTGTGGAACCACTTGAAATTCCACATTTTATTATTTCCACATTAATTCCACCGTTAATTCCACAAATATGCAGTTTTGTATGAATGGAAGTTCTTTTGATATTGTTCTATTTCACGTAACAGTGCATTACATGTTACTGTTATTTTTTCCGTTTGTGTGACATGCAGGATGGTCTTTCACAAAACCTGGCGCTGCCAGCACCGCAACAAGAACAGAGAGGCTGACCCCCGCAATGCCAATTGCATGGCACGGCTTGATGTAAAAATAAAGCGGTTATGTATTCTACTATAAGGACCGACAAGTACCTGCACTGAGATGTGCCTCTACCAGCTATGATATGCATTGACGCCAGGCACTCCCACAGCACACAATCAGCAGAAGCTTTGATTGATTGATTAGTGGAGTTTATTGGCGCAAGGGCCAGATGTGGCCAAAGAGCGCCAGAACGATGATAATGAACTGTGCGTTACGCAGCGTGGATAAAACAGATGTGACGTGGCTGTAAATGGGCCTAAAAACACTCGCTGTAAGTGCGTAAAATACACATAGAGTAAAATTATGGCAATGACAAATGCTGCGTGCTATGGAGACATAAAAATGCATTAAAAATGATACGAATGTCAAATAAAAACTTGGCGTGGAGCACTAGTGCCTCAGCAGAGCCCTTAAAACAAGGACATGGAGGCATGGGCTCATTGAAAGCTGCTATCACAGCGGCATCTTCTGGACAGAGGATGCGCTATGAACTTGTTGGGCTAAAAACATTCAATACAACATCTTTTAAAAAGCCAAGGACTGATTTTGCGTCAAAAAGCGGTTCTTCGCCGAGAAACATAATAGGATGTAGGGGAAGATGATAGCGGTATGCTAAAGGAAAATGTTTCTTTCTCTCTCTTTCGGCTTCCCGACACTCCAGGAGGACGTGGAGGACGGTTAGCCTCTCGCCACATCTACCACATGTAGGAGGTTCCTCGCCAGTCAGCAGAAAGCTATGGGTACCATATGTGTGTCCTATTCTGAGGCGACAGAATAGGACATCAGTTCGCCGTGTTCTCGTAGCGGAGGGCCAGTAACCTAACTGCGGCTTAATCATGTGAAGCTTATTGTTTATTTCCGTGTCCCACAAGCGTTGCCAGTGGCTTCGCAGTTTCTTACGTAGGAAGGGTTTTAGATCTGTTGCAGGGACAGTAGCGGTAGGGTTAATAGCGCGCAATGTAATTGACGTGGCCATTTGGTCAGCTAACACATTGCCCTCGATGCTTCGATGGCCAGGTACCCAGCAAATAGTAATATGCTGGTTGGACATATACGCTGTACACAGAACGGAATACAGCTCAATTAGTACCGGATTTCTGAATCTGAAAAGTGACATTAATGCATTTACGACACTTAACGAGTCTGTAAATATAATTGACTTTTGTACCTTTGATTTCCGTATATGCTTCACAGCCGACAATAGTGCATAACCCTCAGCCGTAAAGATACTTGTTTCCGGGTGCAGTACACCGGATTCCGAGAAGGATGGTCCGACGGCTGCATAAGCCACCCCGGCATGCGACTTAGAGGCGTCGGTATAAAACTCTACGCATGAGTAGTGGGACTGGAGTTCTCGGAAATGCATTTTAATATGTGCTTCTGGTGCGTGTTTAGTGATTTCGACAAATGATGTGTCACAATCTATGAGCTGCCACTGCCACGGCGGTAACAGTTTCACTGAGAGCATAGGACAAAGTTCAAACAGTGGAACACCCATTTCCTCACTTAGGTTTCTCACACGCAAAGAGAACGGCTTTCTCGCTGCAGGTCGATTATGGAAGAGTGTGGCAGCGGTCATGTCGTTTATAGTTGAATAAGACGGATGTTTGATGTTTGCGCGTACGTTTATAAAATATGTGAAACTACTATATGATCGCTGCAGGTGAAGTGACCACTGATTCGACTCTACATAGAGGCTTTGGATCGGACTTGTCCTGAAAGCACCGGTTGCGAGTCGGATACCCAGATGGTGGACGGGGTCTAGGATTTTTAATGCACTTGGCGTTGCGGAATGATAAATTATGGCTGCATAATCAAGGCGCGACCAGACAAGACTTTTGTACAACTTCAAGAGGCACTTTCGATCACTACCCCATGTTGTACGTGATAGAAGCTTTAGGACGTTCATTGCTTTCAGACATTTCATTTTTACATATTTAATGTGGGGAATAAACGTCAGCTTAGAATCTAAAGTGATTCCCAGGAATTTATGCTCGCTGCTCACAGAGAGTTGGTCTCCCTTGATCGCAATACTTGGTAGTGGCATTACCCCTCGTTTGTTGGAGAAAAGTACGCACGTACTTTTCTGGGTGTTTATTTTAAAGCCATTCTCATCCGCCCATTTAGAGAATTTATTCATTCCAAGCTGCACTTGTCGTTCGCAGATAGACATATTGCATGATTTGAAACTCATCTGCACATCATCAACATACACGGAATAAAACATCGCGCTTGGAATTACTGACTGCAGAGAGTACATTTTTACAAGAAAGAGTGTGCAACTAAGCACGCCCCCTTGCGGAACACCAGTCTCTTGGGTGAATGATCTAGATAGAGCATTTCCCACTTTTACGCGAAAGGTTCGGTTAGACAGATAGCTTTCAATTGTGTTTAACATGTTCCCATGGATGCCCATGGCGGCAAGATCGCGTAGAATCCCGAATCGCCATGTGGTATCGTACGCTTTCTCTAAGTCTAGGAATACGGAAAGTACAAACTGCCTATGAATAAATGCATCTCTGATGTATGCCTCGATGCGGACAAGGTGGTCTATAGTCGACCTTCCCTCTCTGAAACCACACTGACGAGGGTCTAGTATGCTGTTACTTTCTAGAAAGTGGATTAAGCGCCGGTTTAACATTTTCTCATATAGTTTGCATAGACAGCTTGTTAACGCTATTGGCCTGTAGCTGGCGGCTAAGGACGGGTCTTTGCCTTGTTTAAGTACCGGAATGACTATCGCTTCTTTCCATGACTATCCTTCTTTCCATCGCTTCTTTCTTCTTTCCATATCGCTTCTTTCCTTCGTGGCACCCGGATAACAAGAGAAACATTCCTGTGCTACTTCAGCGAAGGAATGACTCCTGGCAAAGCACACAGACTGCATGAAAGCAAGCTCTGCATGGAAGAAGATTGCCCTGCACAGCTAGCCAATGGTGCCTTGAACCCTTCTAGCCAAACTGTGTACCACTGGCACAACGTATGGAGGGAAGTACACTTTGGAGGCAGAGACATCGACCCCTTGTTGAACCTCGAGGAGAAGGCTCTACGCAGCTCAAGGTATGTTGAAAACTAATGCACAATGCCATAAATGATATTTGGTTAAATAAATAAATGAGGGTCACTTTTTCACTTGGTTCATGTCACAAAGGCCGAGTCTGTTTTCAAGCTGGATCCATTTTGTCGAACCATATGCATCTGTCACCTCACCTTAAAGAGTACACGTTTAGTCTTACTCTAACATGTGCAAACTTAAATATTTTCACATGTATTGTGTCATGTCCAGTAGCTTTTCATCTTGTCACGACTGAGAAAAAAATCAACTTTTGTGGTTCTCAAGAAAGGGAGGGAACAGTCACAGTAGTGCAATTTGTACAAGGTGACATTGTAGATACCAGCAGCTTCCAGTGAATAGCTGAAAGTACATTACTGTCAGCAATAAACTGGGTAGTATCAAGCAATCATCCTTCAAGAAATTAGAAACCATAGGGGGTATAAGTTCCTGCAAGAGCAAGCAACTGTAAATGCCACTCCATATGCAACTGAAATTGTACCATGGCAAATGGGTTCAGCGGAAACCCGCAAGGTGGAGTAATGTTTATAATAGGGATAATTAGCATCCACTCATTTGTAGCACAAAGGTACAAGACAATCCATACAGATTTCTCAGAAATGAAGGCTTCCTAATTGCTGAAACATCTGTCCTGGTCCATGGTTTCAACCCAGGACCACGTCTGTCTGGGGTGCTCACTCTGCCAATTGAGCTAACCAGAAGGCTAGTGAATGACATCCGAGAGGGCGAGTCCATCAACCACCCGAAGCACATGGGCTAGAATATGGCAAATTAGTTCTGCGAAAACCCGCAAGGTGGATGAACCTCGGACCCAACATTCCTCCTGGTCTGGGGTTTGAACTCCGGATCAGGCAACTACGAAGCTTTCATTTCTGAGAAATCCGTATGGATTTCCTTGTAATTTTGTGCTACTAACTGGTTGATGCTACTTTTTTCTTTATGAACTTGTACCACACACATGCCTGCGCAATTGATGTACACACCTGTATAAATAAACTTAACATGATATCAAAGGTCAACGGCAGAAGTAAAAAGTTCCCCGTGTTCTCACAGAGCAACGTCAATTGCTGCACAAGAAAGAGCTGCAGAATAGGAGTGTTTTTCAAGTGCAGAGGCCATTTGGGATTTGTCTGTGCTACTGTATACCCATATCTGAGACCCTCGAAAGCCTTAAAGGGGTCGTGAAAAGAATATGTAGATGCCCACTTGTAATTTTCACTGCTACAATGTGCATTCGACAAGCCGATTCCAAAATATTTCGGCGAAATATTCAGTGCACATTTAATAACACCCGTATGAAACCCCAGCGTTCTTGCGCTCCCGAAACGACTATGCGACACTACCGGCCGACATGGTACTATTCGGTGACATTGCAGTAAGATATTTTTAAATTCAAAGGTATAGTGAACTAGCATTTGCTCTAAAAGAATCGATTTACTTGAAAGCTAGAAAAAAGGAAAATACTTAAAACCGTGCAGTGTTGCCATTTGAAAGCAAAGCTGCAGCACAGTTCATTTTCCTGTGGCCTCCGAGGGCGCACCAGTCTTGGAGGTCTCACGGCTACTAACATGACGTCAACTGCAGAGTCCAGGGGAACGCGTGCAGTGAAACCGAAACCGTGTTTGTTATCTCTCTAAATCAACCAAAACAATCCAACGACACAATGCATATTATTGTTTGGGGGGGGGGGGGGGGTCAGGCTCCCGAACACGCACTTAGTACAAAATGTTCAGAAAATGTTTCACGATCCGTTTAAAAAGGAGTTTCAAAACTGCTGGCACGCTTCGTGAAGATGTTGCCACTAAAGCTGAATGTCTTCCCATTTTATTTCATATATACAACACCTGATGACCTTTTTAATAAGTGAAGGCAAGATGTTCATTTTTTAAAATACTGGATTAAGTAGTTATTTTTTGCCTCATATAATTTACAAACCTATAATGATGGCACATTGGCTATCGTAATTTAAAGGGATCATGCATCACCTTTCCAGGTAACTGTCGAAACACTGCAGTCATTCAAATCTGTTGCCACAAAAGCTTTTAAAATCGTGAAGTATACAGAGTCACAGGGATTTGTCACAGGCACCGAGCATGCCCCCCCCCCCCCTTTTTTTTGTCTAATCAAGTGTGCCGACAAGCAAAATTGAACCACAGTTTGTCAAGTCCTCAAGAATTTATCTTTGACCAGCTTTGCATACTTTCAGTATCACAATGCCATGCACTCTGATGCAGCATCCTATGGCTGCCACGGCAACTATGCAACACAAACTGCTACTGGCGTGCTGATGTAAACTTCATGATGTTTACGCTTACTATAAATTTAAGAGCAACTGAAGAAAAAATAAGGACAAGGTGCAAAGGCCTCAATGCTGACCAAGTAGTGTGGCCAAACGTTCAAGCACGCTGAGCTCAGTTTTTAGGGGCGAAGCTCCTTATGGTCTAGGGCAATCCCTTGTCCCTCTGGCGTACCCAGTATCGTCTCCCTTATCATACAATAGATGGCGCTGTCCCATAGAGATGCATGCAAACTGCAGTTGGGTGACGATATACTAGATGGCGCTGTACGCATTCTGTGTCGTCATCGCCATTTCTCGTCTAGTTTCCTAGATGGCGCTGTCCCATAGACATGTGTGCAATATGGCGGTTGGGTGAATGGACACTAGATGTCGTTGGAGGTGCCGCTGCTCTCCGATTGGCTGCTGCGCGGGCTGCGCCGGGAGCGCTCCTCTCATTCTCCTGGATCGTCGCCGTACGTGTCGGATCGTGCTTGGTGGACCATGGACGATGAGGAGCGTCGGGTGCGGAAGGCCGCTGCGGCTCGTGCTCACCAATGCAAAGGGAGACCATTGCTTCCATCACAAGCACAAGAACGAAGACAAGACCATGCTCAGCGAGTTACGGAGTCTCCAACAACACAAACTCTCCACAGTCACGGAACGATACCTTCGTGCCCTGCGCGAAGAGGTTGACGCGGCCAACGAGTTCACCCTGGCCCTGCTCAACGCGCACGCGCGAGACGTTCAAAGGGACCCGATACTGACCGAGGTGGACGTGCTCTGCTTCACCAAGACGTGAAACGCACCCAGACCGTTCGTACGGGGATACGTGCCCGTGACGTGCACCGAAGAGGCAGAACGCACCGCCGGTGGAGTGGCCGTCTACGTTAAGCAACAAATCCCCGCTCGGGACCTACAAGTGCCGCTCACCAGCCAGAGTCATCCTCGTGAATATGCCGCGGTCGAACTCGACGACTCTGGTATCGTCGTCATGGTCATGTACCTAGCGCCCAACCTCTCCAACGGGGACGTACAACTCTTCGTGGACACCGCGTGCAACGACTTTGATGCCAAGTACAGAAACAGACCGTTCGTGGTCGTGGGCGACTTTAACATCGGCATATCCGACCCCTCCAACCAATGGATCGTTCAGCACACGGCCGTCAGGTACTCGCTCAGGTGCGTCTCTCTAGACCATCTAGCACCCACGAACGTGCGGGGATCGTGTATAGACGTTATCTTGGCAAACGTCCCCTAAGACCGGTACTAGAACTGCTATCAGTCCACTTCTCAGACCACAAGGCCGTAATATACAAGGGAAACAAGAAACAACGATAAAATTTTCTTCTGCACACACCACGTTTCGCTTGATGATTTGTCGGCCGAGGTTCTCGGAGGATTCACGGTATCACCGAAAAACCTCCGGAGCTTCGCCCACCTCACATCATCCACTCCGTGGAGATGCTGTTTTTTTTTTTTACTAGATTTATATGAAAACTTGAAACAAAGTCTTTGTGCAATAAAATCTGCTTGCGAGCTAGTTGGTTCACGTCGAACTGGTAGTGTACTGCCTAAGTATGACAGAAGGAAGGGACATAGACAGGAAAGGGCACTCTTTCTGTCTGTGTGCCTTCCTTCCATGGTACTCACGAAGTTCACTACCCCTCTTAATGTACTTTAGCCTGTTTAACAACTTCTGGGGTTTTACATCCCAAAACCATAATATGGTTATGAAAGATGCTGTAGTGTCTGGAAATTTCGAATACCTGGGTTTCTTTAATGCGCACTGACGTTGCACAGTACGTGGGCCTCAACATTTCACTTTCATTAAAATAGGGCCGTCACGGCTGGGATATTCAATCGTGCAACCTTCAGATCAGCAGCCAAGTGCCATAGCTACTAGTCCTGTTTGTTTACCAACTACTACCATGCATAGTGAGAACAGAAAGTACAGCTGACCAAATTGTTTTTATGTCTGCTTTAAAGCACCTTCTGCTTGAACATAAGGTGCTTGAGAAAGTGGCAAGCTTGTGCCCCGCTTGGGAACTCTGTATGCCACACATGATTGCAAAATTTGGCAAAACTGTTCATTACAGAGCTCACTATATAAAGAACATGCTTGGTCACCAAGACCGAGGGGTGGCCCAGGACTCCTGCGAGTGGTCCTGAACCACCACTTGGGCACTCAAAATACTACCCATAAAAGGTTTTCAAAAGCGCACTCGTCATGTCATACAAATTTTCAGGGACTCAAGTCACAGTGAGCCATGGTGATAGCAGTACCTGCTGGGCAGTTCTCGTGCTCACGCCCAGGACCTTGAGCTCGCAAGGCACATCGTGTTGTGGACTTCACAGCCTCATGTGATACAAATAATTGCACTGTCACGGTTGTGTTGGCCTCAACAAAGGGAGGTGCCGTCCCTCTATCAGGTACTTATTCATCATGAGCAAAGTACTGATGGCTACCTGGCAGCAATCAAGCCTCTCAAGGACACCCACCCACTCTGCTTTGGAGGTCATCCTGTGAGTACTGGAGAGAAGACTAAAATGCGTGAATTCCGTGTCCAGCACTTATGCGACAACCAATAATAATTGATGGGGTCTTAAATGCCAAAACTAGAGCTGTTCGAATAGAAAAATTTTAAAGGGCCCCTAAACAATATAACTGCGCTCCTGTGCGATGTGAACATGCTCCCGCAAGAATTTTGCGAATAGGTGCAATAATAAAGGAGTTACACGGGTTTAAGTGGCCGCTTGCGTCGGTTTCGTTTTCTCGGTCGGCCTCCCGACCCTTCTCTGCCAAGGAGAGGGTAGGCGCGGCGCGCCGTCGAGACTGCGCCCACTTTTGACACGTGGCATGACGTGGGCAAATGACGCCTGTCTGCCCATGTAGCCTGTCTCGGCGGTGTGTTTCCCATGAGCACCTCCACTGCTGTTGGCACTTGCATGCTTGAAAATGGTCTGTTGGCTTCATTTTTCGCTGTTCTAAGAAACATATGATGGCAAATATTCAACTTGAAGCAAAGGAAGCTAATATTTTCAGTACACGCAAGAGAAAAAGCTTCATCTGTAAGAATTAAGCAAATGGTGCAGTTGAAATGAGCACTTTTTTTGACACATCGGAAACATAGCAGTACAGTTCCATGAGAGATCGAACATGTGTGTATGCACATTTTTGTTATGCCTATTTTTCTTATATGTGAAGGCCATCTCAGAATGCTCGAACCTGGGAATGTTATTCCCGAAAACCATTCCTGCCGCGACAAAAACTAAAATTAGAAGGTGTTGCACATGTATGTGTGCAGATATTGCTTATTGCAATATTTTGCAATTTCACAGCCCAATTATAAGAAAACTTGAAAAGGTGCTTAAGAAACCTTCGCTGGTCCTTCGAGTATGCTTGACTGTTGATTAAGTTCGTGCGTTTTTTAGGTCAAAGCATCAAAGTGTTGTATGTAGACAGTTTTACATCTCCTATATTTTAATTTTCTCTGTGTGCATATTCATATCATTAAGGCATTATTTATTAATGAGTTTATTAATGGTAACACAACAGCAGTCTTACAGGAACCATTCATTAGTGAGTCGTGTATCCGTTCGTTGTGGACTAACATGACACCACGTATGTACATTTCTTATTGTCACTTACATGTACATGCATCTATCCGGTGCACCCAAGGCATATAAAGAGCAAACAGGTCGACTATGTAAAATGTTATATAAGTAACTTTTTTTTAACACGTGCGGTGCAAAATGCCATTAGCAATACATTTATTGCAGAGACACCGCTTGTCTCTCGAGCGTGAACTGACCCCGCGACCCCGACGCACTTTCAGAGTTTCATGGATGGGAAACTGTTGATATATACTGCAAGCCCCAGAATAGCTTGCGTTCATTTCGTCAACAGTTTTGTATGGGGGGACGTTGTTTGATGAAACCCAATGTGCCATTGTCTAACCATAAACAAACTCAAGAGGAGAAGTCCGTTAACGTGTATCTTGCTGGAATGTCGCTGGGGGACCCGCTGGCACTTCACAGATCAAGATAAATTTAGGAGACACACAACTCAGAAGACAGATATGCCAAATGATGGATCAAGTGCGCATTCTACTGGTGTGTCTAAAACTACGAAAAACGGAGACAATGCTGTCACCCATTCGTTCGAAACCCATTGAGCTCACAACCCACAACTCTGTTGAGACCTTAAGCGAAAGTCGCCAAAATTCACCAAGTCACCACCCATACTTTTTAGGTCTCCATCTGCCTCTCAAATTCACCAATTTGGTAAAAAGTAGCAACCAGTGCAACTCAGAAACCCAATGATGTTGACTGAAGCTGCAGAGTGAGTGTGCAGGAGAATGTGGCCTTCAATGGCTTAGTGTTAAGTGCAGTAACTAATGGTGTCGCATGTTTTCAGACACATTAGTTTAGAGTAATGTGGTGCTAGTATGTGTAGCTCATAGTAATTATGCTTACAGAAATTCAGTGTTCTACATACGATATTTCTTGTTAAATGTGAAAGCTTGCCTAATTGAATTTCTCTTAGCAGCAGAGTTGAAAATGAGTGGTTTAATACACGTGTGCATCTTGCACACCATTTCTTCTTATTGAACTTGTAATGAATAGTGCATGTGAACATCAACCCTGCATTGATGGAAATGAATTATTATGGGTGTTATACAAAGGCAGAGCTCTTACAATGAAAAGTAGGGTACATCAGAACATCAACAGTTTCAGTGTTCCCATTATTTAACTTTGTCATATGCCAACTATGATCACTTCTTTGACAGGCCCCGAAGATTTTCATGACAGACAATTCAAATGCCGAGAAGACGGCTCTAGGACACACATGGCTGCCCGCAAGGCAGATTTTGTGCCACTTTCATGTCGCACAAGCCGAGTGGCACTGGCTAACCACTTCCAAAAACAACGTTCAAAAAAACCAGAGGCGTGGTTTCATGGATGCATTCCAGCAGGCAAGTCTTTTGAACTCTATATGTAGCTCTAAGCTGTGTGTAGATGTGATATATACTGCAAGCCCCAGAACAGTTTGCATTCATTTTGTGAACAGTTTCCTATGGGGGGACGTTGTTTGATGCAAACCAATGTGCCATTGTCTAACCAGTTTTCAACTGGGGGGCAACGCTATTAAAAGTGGACAAGCGTCTTCTTCATGGCATTGGAAAAAGCAGTAAGGAAAAAGAAATACACATATGTAAACATGAATTTGGCTACGTGCAGGTCATGTACGTGGAAACGGTGGAGGAACTGGAAGCTGCCACGACTGCAGTGAAGGTCCTGCCTCACAAGGCTTTTGTTGAGAGGGTGGAAGCCTTTCTGTAAAAGGAGGAGTGGGTCACATTTTTCCGCTCAGCCACTGCAACACGAGGCCACAGTACCAATAACTTTGCTGAGGCCACCATTCGTGTGTTGAAGGACATCATCCTAAACTGTGTGGAGGCCTTCAATGTGGTGGTGTTAGTGGAGGGAGTAAAAAGTGGACAAGAGTCTTCTTCATGGCATTATAAAAAGCAGTAAGGAAAAAGAAATACACATATGTAAACATGAATTTGACTATGTGCAGGTCATGTACGTGGAAACGGTGGAGGAACTGGAAGCTGCCATGACTGGAGTGAAGGCCCTGCCTCACAAGGCTTTTGTTGAGAGGGTGGAAGCCTTTCTGTAAAAGGAGGAGTGGGTCACACTTTTCCGCTCAGCCACTACAACACGAGGCCACAATACCAATAACTTTGCTGAGGCCACCGTTCGTGTGTTGAAGGCCATCATCCTAAACTGTGTGGAGGCCTTCAATGTGATGGCATTAGTGGAGGGAGTGGTTGTAGTGTGGGAGAAATACTTCGAAACCCGGATCCTCCGCCATGCCCACAGCTGTGTTGCGGCACACTATCTTGCATATAAGCAGTTTCTCTCAAGACTGCCAGCAGGTTTGGCCAACATGATAAAAGCCGTTGGCAACAACCAGTTCCTCATACCGAGCACCTCACAGTCTGACCCGAGCTATGAAGTACTAGCAGACATCAGCTGGTGCCTGTGCGGTGCTGGGCAGCAGTGTGCTTTTGTAAGCATCAGGCCCTCATACATAAGCAGTTTGGAGGCCTGTTCCCCAATGCACTTGCACTTTGTAGCAATGACAAATCCCAGCTGGGCAAGCTGGCCTTGGGTGACAAGTGCCCCCATAAACAATTTTTCGAGGCCTTTAGTGGGGAAGAGAAGCTGCCAGGTGGTGCCAGCAATGGAGTCGAAGAACTGAGCTCACGCCAGGCCAGTCAACTTGCTGACTGGGCTGAAAGAGTGCCAGATTTCAAGCCACCAGTGCTGGATCAGGATTCACCAGTTGAGCAACCGACTGATGAAATCCAGCTTCCCAGTAAAACAACTCCATAAAAATTGTCCCTGAAACTATTCTCAGCGTCTCACTGATTACGTTACATCATTATTAAGTTGTTCATATCATAAATTAAGGAAAGCACCTTGCACCTAAGGCAGCTATGGGCTTGTGTGTCGCCTTTCTCCTTACCACCGCTGTTTCTCAACTCACTTAGCTGCAGGGTGCACGCTAGCAACTGCAATAGATGATGCTAGCTACTGACACTAGCAATAGCGACGTGGCAGCGCCATTCCACTCTTGAAGCCCACCTGCTTTAATAGTGCTGGGTTGGCCAAAATACTACCCCAGTAGTGCACCAGCGATGAGAGGGTGCACTGCCTACTGCATGCCTACTGGACATCCCATGGACAGGTGTGCTTGAAAACTCTTTTTGTAGGTCAAGTTGTGTTGATCTCCCATTACGAGCAATGCGCACAAAGGAAAACTCGCAAAATCCATGGCAACTGTATCAGTCATGACGACTGACCGAGTGAAGGATGCCAGCTTGTGCCGAGGGAAGCCACCCCTTAATCGCTTTATTGCATCATATTTAAAGCCACAATGGGAGAGAAGGTTAGTGTGAAAAGGAAGGGAAGAAAGCACAAAATGAAACACCGGCACGTTTTTGCTCAAAACCAAAGAGCGTGCACAAGCAGATATGATACATCCCCCTCGTCAAGAAATAATTCACTTGAAAGAAACACTTCAGTCACCTGCTAATCTGCTGAAAGTTTCCTATGTGGCCCAAACGTTCGGGTGGCCTATCCTGCCACTGCGATCTTCTCAAGATTGGCGAAGGCTGCCCCAATACTGTTGCTTGTGGTGCCACGCACACTGACGGCACTTGTGCTTCAGGAGATGCACTTGTCTCCTTGTCAGAGCTGTCACTCATTTCGTCTGAAGATGCGTGGTGCAGATACTCTTTTGTCTTCTGCAAGTGTTGGCGGTTTCGCCGTAGCACCTTATCGTCTCCCATCTTGACAAATATCCTGTTTTCACAACACCTGGTAGTTAATGTGTTCGTATTTCTGCAGCACAACCGCAACTGCCTGAGGCAATTCCAGAAGCAGGTACGTTTCTTTTGAGTACTTTTATGGTGTAAATCTTTTAGATATAGCACTCCTGTGCATGTTTTGTATGTAATTGGCATGTTTCATGAGAGCTTTGCATAGCATGTTTTTCCTCATATAACTCCTAGAATTTCAGACAAGCCTTGCAGCAGCTGCAGCTGATGCGGCTCATGATTGAGCAGCTGAGCGAGCGTGTTGAACGTACCCAACCATTTGAAAAAAAAAAGCAGTGGCCCTGAGATAGAATCTGCGCTAATAAAGGAAGCTTTCGCTTCTTTAGAAGAATTTGAAAAGTTCGGTGCAGGCGCTTCAAAAGTCATGGAGCAACTCATTAAGACACCATTGTGTATATCCAAATTAAACATTTCTTGACTGAAGCTGTTGATGAGATTTCATTGTTACTTGATAGCTCATTCACAATATAATAAAAACAGGATAGGCTGAAGTAGTATGTGTGTATTCGCGACTCCAGCAATTCATGCGGCACCTAGCGGCAGTGGGAGGAAACGGCGCACTGAGGTCAGAACAGTCCGAACGCCATGAGTACCGATCGGCTGCAGCTGTGGGCGGTAAGATGGAGCCGCCAGTAAAGAAAAAACGAACGGCCAAGCAGTTCTGCTGTGTTCCTCAGTGCGTGTCTGCGAGATGGAAAGACAGAGCTATTTCTTTTCATGCATTTCCTTCCGAGGCCAAAGACCGAAGCCGCAGAGCGCGGTAGATTGCGAATCTTCGCATCGGCAAGGCTGTGACGCCGACGATGACAGTTTGCTCGCAGCATTTTGCATGGGAGGATTTCTTTTTTCCAGGTGAGGCACTAGCGTAAACTTGTTAACTAGAACCTATTACATGACCATTGTACCTAGCGACTTTTTACACGTTGCTGCGGCGCCTGAAGTATGTCAACAAATTTCGCATTGCGAGGGCTCGGTTCGCCACGTGCATTACACTTGCGATTGAGCTGTACTTTATTTTCTGTGTATGTTAACCGGAATACGAGGACTTGATCCATTGGGCACACTTGCGATTATTTCCTGCATGTATCATGCTGCAGTTCAAGCACATGTTCGACCTGTGAACGGTTTCTACGATGTTCGTGTATTCTGCACTACACGTGGCGGCAACCCGGAAGGCATCCCGTGCACTTTCCAGCACAACGCTCGTGCATCTTGAACGAGTGTTGGAAGTTCTAGTGTTTACTACGGACGTACCAGCAAGTTCGGGGAAGCGATCATTGTAAACTTGGCACTGATTGAAACCGCAGTCTCCTGCATGGCACAGACGAATTTGCAGTGCACGCTGACAACTCTCCGCGCGCGGATTTGCCTTCCAATCACGCACGAATCGAATGTGTCCATATGAGGGTGGTAGTTCACTCACAGGTTTATTGCAGTAATTGGCGACATGCACGCCACCATCACGACAATTTTACTCGTCCTTGCAAGTTAAGGAAAACCAACGGCATCCACTTTCTGCTGGCGCGTACCATACTGCAAGTGCAGCATTTGTACCTAAAGTAGCGTTATGTAGGTTGTTTCGATTATGCTGACGTCAGTGTCAAAGGCATTGATCATGTCATTGTGTCACGAGCAACTTTAAACTATGTGTTGCAGATGCCACGTTCCGTGTGCAATGTTTTATGACACTCCAAACATGACATTAATTTGCTTGCTGGTGCCCTTTTTCTTTCCCTAAAAACATTGTGACCTTTCTGGTGTGAAAAACTAAATCCAGCACACATCGACACATAAAGCTTACTAGGCCACATCACATTTCTTGGTCTTCTTTATTGATGCATACATTTCCTTGATTTGTTGAACTCAAAACAAACAGCGCATTGCAGAGAATCTTATGACAGCCGTGAGATCAACCACTGCTATTTCTGCGTCTAGCAGCGCAATACCTGTGTAAAAATAGAAAGAAATCTTTACATGAGAATTATCTGGCATCAGTCAGTCTAAATATATGGTATGCTTTTTGTGCATTAAAACTGCAGGCGAAAATTCTCACTGCGAACTGCTGACATACACTTTGTGGCTAATGTGCCTTTTGGCAAGCAACTTTTTTTTTTTTTTATAAAGTCTACACATGGATTTTTACTTCGGTGAAAAAGCAGTCTTAACATGCACACACCATTTACCTTGTGCTTTATTGGTGATACTTGAGTTGTGCCAAGCATATTTCTGGTTTGAAGCTGTAAATATGACATGGAGTCTCCAATTGTTGAAAGTCGAATTTCAGTACCTACAAAGTTTTTCCACAACATAATTTTGCCATGTACTGGAATTCAATTTTCAGAATGTGTACTTCTCGCACATAACATCGCATTTGTTTTTTCAGGTTCACGAGTGCCAGGCTCTTGAGGGTGTCAACGTGAGTGGTGCCACCAAAAGGATTGTCCTCTACCTTTATAGTTATAGTTGGGTAGGGAATAAAGGGAAAAAGAAGTTCTGTAATCTGGCTGTAACACCAATTATAACTGGCATGTAGCTTGGAATTTACTAGTAGTGTGTAAATTATTTGTGGTTTAGGTGAAAATTTGAGATGACAGTGTAACTCCTGTGCTCCTAAAAAATTGATATCCATCTACTGAGGTCGTTTACCTTTTCTAAATGTTGCTAACACATTTGAATTTGCTCTGCAATCAGTATTAGGGAGTAATAAACTGGCTGCTGTGTCCTACAGTTCCAGAAACACTACCTAGTGCTCATTACTGTCACGTGCTTGCTGTGACAAACAGGATATGTGGCAATATTTTCGCCTTTTCATTCATTACAGATGCTGTCAGGTCAAACAACTTGTTTGAGACTACCGTAAACGAGGTGGAAAGGGTCACAGAAATGGTTGCAGCATGCTTCATGAAGTCTTAAACTGAAGCAGGAGAGGTGTGAGAAGAAAGCAGAGGTAATTTTCATTTTAACAAAAAAAAAAACAATTTTAGGTGCGGAGCACCTTAGGCAGGGGCCGGACACTTCGACCAGTTTCGGTATTGGAAATAAAGCGTCCGCCATTGTTTTGGTAGGAAGCGAAAATTCAGCAACGTTTGCATGTGTGGCCTTACCTTTGCAACCTATGCATGAATAAAGTAAAGTTATGCAATTATGTGTAGGAAAAAAAAAATGTGTCCTCGCGTATTTTCTTTTTTAACACCCTGCATATTTATCCAGACGCTGCAGTCGTTGCGCCGACGGGCGGTGCTTTCGCTCTTATCTCTTCTACTGCCAATCCGTCCGTCTGCTTCTGCCGTTTTCACTTGCATGTGTGGAATTTCTTTAAAGTGCCTTGAAGGTGAACATTTCGGTGTTTGTGAGTACGAACGCGCTCAAAATGTTGGCGAAACTCGGAAAAGGACACAAGGCGTGCTGCGGTGCTTTTTGGTGCCACAACTCGGGAAGAAACAGCGCAGCGAAATTTTTTCCATTTCCCAGCGGACGAAAGATACGTACACTTTTTGTTTGGTACGAAGAAGCGAGGGCTATCCTTAACAAATCAGCTACAGGGCGAACCGAAAGAGTGCTGTTGGTGTTTTACAGTGGGTTTTTTGTTTCGCACTGCGCATTTTTCAGTAATGTAGCAACCATGTAAAGCTACTTGTGGACAGTTTCTCATGAGCTGATTGATGCCAGCTGACGAGCAGACGGAAATTTCGCTTCGGTATTGGTTTTGTTACCGGTGGCTCTTAATTTCTTTTTCTTCGAGAAGAAATCGTGCAAAGTATGTTCGCCGAATGCGCTTCTTCGACGAACTGGTTCGTCTTTAGAGCATTCCGACGAACAGTTCCTTGTAGCGACTCTACCACATGTGAATGCTTAAGAAGTAAGCCCCCAAATTCATTTGCGTAGCAGTAACTGCTTACATTCCGTGTAACGTGAAGTTCGTGTTACCTGCGCCAAGGCCAACCTGCACTTTGGTTTTGAACCTGTGACACATTCTTTTCTCCATTTTTCGCATTCTCTATATTAGTGTCGCTTTTACGTGTTGTTTATTGATTTCCATGGTGGTATTTGTTTCATTTTCTAGGTGTGACGTAGGGCGAAATTACGCCAAAAGGGCAGAGCTCGAGGGACTCACACAGGAGCAAGTGTATGACGGCTACCGCCTCTGCTCGGGCCACTTCGCCGAAAGTGCCTACGCGAACCCTGCCAAAACATAACACTTTAGCGCATTTCAATGTCTGCGCAAACAGCGTGCAAGGTATTGTCTTTGTGCAGACATTCATAGCTCACATTCCTGCGCTATAATTCACTGCTGTGAACACGAATTTTGAGATCTTGAACTTGATGTGGTGAAATTGCACAAGTACTAATAGTACTCGGCATTCTTGCCACGCATACTTTCATTTCAATATCAAACGAAGGGGAAGAAGCTCCTTGTAGAAAAGTCAGAAATATTTTAGTAAGTCAAGAAAGCACGCTGTGCCACGAGCAAGTGTACCAGCAAAGTTAAGGCGCTTTCACCGGTTTGTTGAGGCGTCTTCGAAAGTCAAATGACAAATTACCTCCAGCCAATTACAAAACTAATAGTACTGCTCAGATTTGTCCTCTGCTTCCAAGATGATGCATGAAGTTGAGCTTATGAGCTTTATAAAATAAATTCCTTAAATGATTCAGGCATCTTCGAGGAATGTCTTGAAAACCGGTCAGAGTAGGCTTGTTCTGAGCTATCTGCCCAGGCTGATTCATTAAATGCTATAGATCTGAGTTACTTTTGTGAACATTCTTTCATGTCCCGAAGGTGCACGTTCCGTAATGCCTTTGCGCATGACTCTGTCCTAGCCCAGTTTCCAATGATTAACCATCGACACTTACCTATACTGCATTTTTTTTTTTCGATGGAAAGCTCTGTCTACAGGGTGTCATTTGTTGTTCGACGTTGTAGGATTGCGATACTCATGCCTAAACTGTGATAGAATATATGGGCATTACAAATTGCGAGGAATAACTACAATGTACTGCTGTAAAATTCTGCAATGATGCCCTGTTAGCAATACTACAGATTCGAACGAGGGTTTACGTGACGTATCGAGAAACATAGCCAAGTGTTATAACGTAAATCTAATTTGCTCAGTATGTAATGGTACACCAGCACAAGCTGAGTTATATAGGAAGTTAGCTTGCTATAGAAGGTTATTTCGACTAGCAAGCTTCATAGAAAAAAGGGCTGGTAGTTTTGGGATCAACGTGCAGGTCATCTGCACTGCATGCTCAGTTCATTATTCACAAACGTGTTACTAGAACCGTCGTTTCTGGAGAATTGTGTTGTGTACAGCCAATAAACGGGGTGACCCCTGCAGCGATATTCTGTATACGATGAATTGTGTGAAGACTTCTCTTATGCTTGTGTAACCGATACAGAATGCGAACATTTGTATTTATCGTACGAGATACACCGCTCTGTGCTATTGTGGCATCCATTGAGTTTTATCGTTTGAAATATGTTGCTAATAAAATGAGTGAATAAACCACATTTTCTGACTACACCGTTTTCTTGCTCAAACAAAACTGTCACGCTTTAAGGCTTGCTGGCTCGTGCGCACTGAAACGAGAAATATTTACGAACAAATGTTTTGTGGATGTGGTGAAAGTCCGCAGAAAATAGCAAACGAAAGTTGCCGAAAACAAGATATGCCGCAGCAACGCAACCTGAAAAAAAAATTGCAAGTGGTCGCGCGCTGGTCAAGCGCATAGCAGACGACAAGCAGCTCGGCGCTTCCTCCTCTCTCATCAACAAAAGCGTTGCCATAGCAGCATCAGCAATTTTTTATTGTTTTTTGGCTTCACAGTTTGGCCTACCAAACACCAGGGGACAAATTGGCGCTAGTGGTGCTATTATCATTTACCTGGGGGGTATACGAGCTGACCTAGCCCTGCCTTAGGGGTTGGGGCTTGTCTGCGTGTGTCCTGTCAGAACAGTAAAGCAAGCTGTCATACCACGGTAAAAAACAAGTGGTGAATTGAATGATGAATACAGCATGATGAATAAAAACCGTAACTAACATGATTTAAACCAATTTAAAATTAATAAATAGTCATGATTTCATTGCATTCATAATAGAAATTGGTTAAATTCGGATACCAAAATTGTTTAGGCCCATCCTGAAGGCAGTGAACACAGACAGTGTATCTGTAGGATTATCGTATCAGAAGTGATTCTAATGAGTTGCTGCAAATGCGCCAGGGCTGTCGGCGCCTATTGTCATTGTCGTGGAAATGAAGCAAGCTCATTAGCAGCGACTGGTGTTTCCTGTGGGAAACACTGGTGCATCACTGAATGCTTTGTGCCTTTCCAGGTTTCACGTTAGTGGAGCTGTGTTTTACACAAGAATTAGCTGGCGTGGGTCAAGCCTTAATTGTATGTGCATTGGTAACACTTCTTCTAGAAAGTTTCTTTTGCTTAAAAAGCACCCTGTCACACATTGCGACCAGGAGCTGTGGAAGTGTTCTTTCCGTTGTACCACTTAAAATGCCAAAATGTGTTGGCAGGCTAGTTGACTGGTGATAGTAACTGCTCAGTCCTGTGACATGACGTGTTGCCTCAGAGTACTTTGAGGCAGCACGTCAACTAACTGCCAGTATGTTTACAAGGGGCTTCTGCAAGTGCTGGAAACTCGACAAAAAAAAAAAAAAAAGAGTAAACGGGCAGTAAACAGGAATGGGAAGAGCTGCATGCTTTTGGCTTATGTCTCAGGAATCTTTTAAAGTGGTTATGGTGCTTGAATGCAGAGCAGAAAGACGCGAGTGGAACCTGCGTCTGAAACACTATATAGTTTTAGCAGACCAACTAAAGTATTTTACATTGTTTGAATCAAAGTGTTTAAATTGTAAGTCTATATGCACTTCTGTGTTTATGCAAGTTGACATGTTAGATCGAGTACCTCATGGTACTCGCACTTTTTATTGCAACTGCAATTGCTGTTGTCCGCTGTAGAGGTAATTTTTTTCCACATCCATGTGATTGCACCAGTTATGTTTTTCTTCATGCAGTACACACTGTGCATAAATTTTACCTATCTTCATATTTATGTTAACTATGTCATCAAAGCTGTTAACCATACATGCGTGTGTGTGTGTAACCTACGTGTATGAATTATTTTTATATTTACAGAATACCAGCGCCCAACCCAGCCAAGATCAGTGAGACACAGTGAAGGACCCATGCGAGTTTTTCTTGATTTCTTCATGGCATTTTTTCTATTTAGTTCCTTATAAAGTTCACTTTTCATTAAAGCAATGATTCTGAGTATTACATTTCTTATAGCATATGGTGCTGCTAGGTGGGCCCCTACACCAAAAAGCAAACATAATTTGACATCCTATTAATGTTGCATGTGGAAGTACTGTGGACACTGTAAGGATGTCCAGAGACATATGAATGTTCATGTGGAACTTCTGTGGACATCCTGTAGATATTGATTCTGTTCAAGATGGACATCCTCTAGATATTTAATATTGCATGAAATTTCGTGGACATGCTATAGACATTAGATATCACATTGATGATATTTAATGGATATCCAGAGGATGTAAATGGTTGACTGAGAGCCTCTCGCTGTTTGCTAGTTTCCTTTGCGTCAACTGAAGTTCGTGCCAAATTGTTCTTGGAGTCGGGCATGACAGGACATTCAACTGGTTTCTTTTAGAATTGAGTTCGAGCTCGAGTCATAGCTTTCTTGGTGTTCGTTTCCGCTGCTGCTGGTGGTGGTTCCCGGTGAGGATCACTCTTCGGCTCTTCATATCAAGGCTTTGGATCGTTAGGGCCTCGTGCACCCTCAATGTTTCCCCCAGTCAGATCATAAAGTGCGTTCTCCATACATAGAGCCATGACCTCCCACTGTAGAAGGCTTACACCTTGATTTTCGCTTCAGGGAGCCTCCTCACTGTACCATCAATCAGGCAAACAAAACCCTTTGCACCTGTGAGCTCGTGGTTGCGCACCAAACCTTTCGCACAATTACTGTTCTGCCACCGGTGTCCCGTAGCACGCTGGTACCCGTTACATGGGCAGCCTAACCGCCATTACGGGGACGCGGGTCTTAGAAAAGTAAAAAAAGGACAACAAATCGATTTTGAGAAAAACGCATTTTAGGCAGGCATGCCTGTACCTTTGAGCAGCTGGCCTAAAATTATTTAGGCTGATTTCGATCGGAGAATAGTATAAAATGTACTTTCAAGATGCCACGGGAGCTGAAACTGCGGTTAACTAGTTTAGCCGTAGTTAGTGCTAGCCGTAGTCTGCTGGAATTACACGGGAAATCTGTTCATGGTTGGGCGAATGACGTGTCACGTGATCGCTTAGGTGCAGCCCTCGATCTAACAAATTTTCCTGCAAGACTCCCTTTGAACAATATAACAACGCCATTTTTTGCAAAATAGCCATATTTGAGAACTTGCTAAACTAAGCACTGCAAATGTTGGCTCCACATTTAGCCCTATGTGGGAACAATCAGCAAACACTGGCTGTAGAGTTGCTCTTACGGCCAACAGAATCCGTTGCCCTCAAGCCGCTTTACTTCCAACATTTTTCCATGGTGTGTATTCTCGCGTTGGATTTCATATGTTTGGTTGCTGAGCAAATTGCCATTGCTGTAGCAATGAAGGACGTATCGCGTCCAAATGTCTTCACGGACTCGCGGTCCGCTGCCAGAGCTTTCGCCTCGGGCTCGATCTCGCGGGAGGCAGCAGCTATCGTCGGTAGCGAGGGGGCTGCCGGGTTTCACACCATAACATGGTTCCCGGCCCACATGGGGGCCAACGTACACCCCGATGTCCCCAACGCCAATGAGTTTGCCCATGACCGTGCGCGAGGTTTCACTCACCGCGGCGGTCCCGGCGAATTCGCGGGCGGGGATGCCGGCAGGTACAGGGACCCGCTCCTCACTTTTCACGAGATCGTGACTCATTATCATCTCTCTCGGAGGGTCTTTCCACTTCCTCACCCTAAACTCACTCGTCCGCAGTCTTCAGCCTTCAGGATGCTCCAAACGGGGTCTTTCCCTTCGCGAGGCAGGTTTAGTAACTTCTCGCCCAACGTTGAACCGCATTGTCCGAACTGCGGAGAGGCTTACTGCTCACTAGCTCACATGCTCTGGCAATGTCCTGCGTTACGTGACACAGAGTTCAGCAAAGAAGAGGACTGGGAGGAAGCCCTGAGAAGCGGTGACCTTTCGGTTCAACTTCGGGCTGTCCAGAGAGCCTGCGAGAGGGCGGAGGGCCACGGTCTTCCTGTCCCTGCGTGGGAGCAGCCCGCAACTGCTACAGGATCCCCCTAAAAGGGGACGTCCAACTGCAGTTTCTCAGGACAAAAATAAAGTTCTGTGCCTGCCTGCCTGCCTGCCTGTCGCATTGGTACTGCGTTCTGTGCCTTGGGTTCAAGTGTACCGCAGTTGGCTGCGTTACGATGGCTCCTCCTCGGCAGCTGAAGCAGTGTCTCGGCACTGATCGCCGTTTTTGGACTATGTTTACAGAAATGCAGAGCAAGCTGCATGACCAACGGATAAAGAAAGCCCATATTGCTCAAGCAATCAGGGACCTAGAGCATGAAAGAGACTGTGCCGAGGAGCGGTGCCGTCAACTGGTGCTTGCGGCTGTGTTGTTCAGTGCCCACGAAACGAAAGTGTGGATGTATCCACGTGAAAACTTGTGGTATGAAGCAACATTGCCCCAGCTTCCAGAGATTAAATTCAGGGAGAACTTCCGCGTCAACCAATGCACCTTCACAACTACATAGTCAGCGTGTGTGAAAGCATGAAATGACAGAGCGCGGCCATGCGGAAAGCAATTTCTTTGAAAATGCGCATCGGGGTTGCCTTATACCGACTCGCCACCTCAGTGAAGACAGGACTGTGGTTAATGTTTTTGGCGTTAGCCGCTCTTCAGGGAACATGATCAATCTTCTGCGAATTCTGCGATGTTGCTGTGTAGTGTTTGGAGGCGCGCTTGGTTCAACTTCCCTTCCCGCAGAAAATGAAAAAACACCTATGGCTGCAGCACCTATGTGCTGCAATCACCGGCTTTCCTCAATGTGTGGGTGCTCTGGACGGTTGCCCTTACTGAGGTTCGCCCCCATAAGGAACACACCACTGACTATTACAATTATAAGGGGTGGTACAGTTGTATTCTTTTCGCTTTTGTTGACCACCGTTACAAGTTTATGTATGTGTATGTGGGGTCACAATGTGGCAGTATTTGAGAGGTCACGACTGTCAGAAGAAGTGCTCACTATCGAAGGTGTTTCAGTGTGCCCTTTGCTTCTTGCCGACATGGCATTTCCTTTGCCGCATAACCTCATGAAGCCATTCCTTCTTGCTGGACCCCCTCACGAGCATTCAACTATCACCTGTCAAGTGCAAGACAGGTTATTGAAAATGCTTCTGGCCACCTTAAAGCGAGATTTCGAATACTACACAAAGGTCTCGAGGCTGGCATTGACAATGTAAATCGCATTATTCAGGCCTGCTGCATACTCCACATCTGCGAGGAACTGTTAGGTCATTGCAATGTCACCTGAATGGATGACGTGCTGCACCAAGGCACAGGCCGGCCGCAACCTCTGTACACAAGTTGCCAGGAAAGGCCACAGAGCGTCGAAGTCAGAGATGCACTTGCGAAGAATTTTGCTGCTCACCAGTCTAGCTGAATATGCTGCTGTTAGTGCTTCCAAGAGAGATGCATTCCATGAATTTTTATCTACACAAAGTGAAAAGCTTCATCACTACATTTCACCTCAATATCTGCTTTTGTGCTTTCATTTCAGTTACATTTCAGGTATAGGCTAAGTCATTCTTGTCTTAATGATGGTTTGCGCCAACAATGATGTCCTTTTTTTTTTTTCTCAATATGTCATTCTCTGTTACAGTGAATTGCATGTAAGCACATCAGGCACATTTCCATGCATAGACATGACATTAAAGGGCAGTTGCGATTTGAAGTTCATTTGAGATGTAACATGCTGATATTATTTCACTGTGTATAATCTTGCACAGAAGGTGCACGGACAGAAGACAGAATCATAAATGCGCAAGGCCCTATGCTTTTTTCAGGTCCTTCTTTTGTAAACGTCCTTTATGCTCAGTTATTCATATTGATGGTATACCAACCAGCCCAAGGTGCAACGTGAGAAATCCCCGCAGGGGCGTCTGCATCTGCAGGCGTTTGGTGTGTGGCGACACCACGGACCTGAGTCAACGGTGGGAGGTTTCAATCCCCTCCCATGTGTCGCCGTGCATGGCTTAGCCGTGTCCGGGGAAAAGGGGATCCTGGAGGTTCAACTGACGCCGGGTGATTGGACCTTTTAACCCATTGGCTTCCGCGGCCGGCACTCCGCCGGCCAGGTTGGCGAGGCCAAAAGCGCTTTGACCGGTGAAGCGCCGGCCGCCTTGAAAATGTTTATTTTTTACATTGTTTCATAGATGGCAGCACAGTACTGTGTGTTTGCTTTTTGCTTGGTATATTATCCGCTAGATGGACATTGTTGTCCAGGTTTTTTAGCTGTTTGAAAGTGGTTTTTTTTTCTTCAGAGGCGAAGGGTGCACTATCGCGGCTTTTTCGAAACATGGCGTCACGGAAGAAACGCGGTTTGACGGATGAAGAAATACTGAATCTTGTGTTCGACAGTGACCAAGAAAGTGACGTTTGTGATGAGGACGATGTTTTGTTAGACAATGGGGACTGCCAAACTGATGAAAGTGGTAGTGATGAAGAAGAGAATCTGTGTTCAGCGGACGCCTCCATGGATGCTTCGCAGACATTTCCAAAGAAGCGTAGGATTGAAAACTGGCGATGGGAAGAAGACGACAGTGTTGAAAAAATTGTCGAGCACCCTTTCAGCGGCCAACCAGGTATCAAGAGATCCATAGAGCTTCAAGTAGGTGCAAATCCTAGTGCTCTTGGAATGTTCAACGCGCTTCTTGGAGAAGAGATTTGGGGGATAATTGCTTTGCACACAAACGCCTTTGCAAGCGAGAAGCAGCGCTCGCATCCTGACCCCTCATGACATAAAACAACGCCAGGTGAAATGAAAGCTTATTTCGCCATGTGCGTGTTGATGAGCCAAGTGAAAAAGAGCAGCATTCAGTCCTACTGGTCAACGAGACCTGTCATCAGCACACCATTTTTTGCCACTGTCATGCCAAGACATCGCTTTTGGGCACTGTCACGCTATCTGCATTTCTGCGACAACAGCATTCCCCAAAATGGAGATAGGCTCTGGAAGATACGGCCTGTCCTTGATCACATACTAAAATCCATTGGTGCAGCCTATCATCCCGAAGAAGATCTTGCGGTCGACGAAAGCCTGATGAAGTTTTGCGGTCGGCTGTCTTACGTTCAGTTCAATCCTTCGAAACGAGCAAGATTTGGATTGAAATTCTACAAACTGTGTGAGTCATCCAGTGGTTACTGCCTGAATTTCTCAATTTATACTGGAAAAAGTGAGAAAACACCAGCAACTGATGGGCTATTGTGCAGTGAGGCCGTTGTTCTTGACCTCGTTGGAATACACTTACCTGATGGCCACACGATATATATGGACAACTGGTATTCTTCACTGATACTGTTTCGTCGCCTTAAAGAATCTGGTTCGAATGCAGTGGGTACAGTTCATCTACACCGTAAGAACATGCCAGATGAATTCAAGAAACTCAAGATGAAAAAAGGTGAATGCAAAGCTCTCTTTGCCACGAGGCATCATGGCTCTGACATGGCAAGATAAAAAGCAAGTAACTATGCTCTCTACCTTGCACAATGCAGCTAATGTGACCGATTCAGGAAAGAAGGGTCGCCAGAACGGCTTGCCAGTTTTGAAACCGCAAGTTGTACTTGATTACAACCGAGGCATGGGAGGAGCTGATCGCGAGGACCAACAACTCGCTTCCTTTCCCATCATGAGAAGATATGCGAAAGGCTACAAGAAAATCTTCTTTTACATTATGGACATCACTGTTTATAACAGCTATGCTCTATTTGTCAAAGCAACTGGCAAGCGGCTCCACTACACTGATTGGAAGGTCAATCTCGCTGAGGCCATTTTCGAAGAGACCACTCTGCCCCTCTACCATGATCGAAGAAACCCGCCTGTAGCGGCCTCACCAATGCGCCTACAAGCCGCCGAATGGGCTCATTTTCCTCGCCACATCCTGCCAAACAAAGTCAAGCAAAATCCATCAAGACTTTGCTTAGTTTGTAAGGCACACGGCAAAAAGTCCGAGTGCCGATGGGAGTGTGAAAAATGTGAAGTTGCTCTTCACATGCCCGTGTGCTTTAAACTTTTTCACACACGAAAGTCATACTGAAGCACCTGATGCAGTCAAGCATTGTTAAGCAAATAAAACAAAGTTTGTTATTCTATGACGTTTGTTGCGGATTTGATTGCGGTTTAGGTGCACCTACCCAAGCCGCCGGCGGGCGCGAAAATTTTCCGGCGGAATACCAGGCGGGAACGGCCGCGGAGAGCGCGGAAGCCAATGGGTTAAGGCCCCCCCTGAAGAGGCAACACACCCCTTTGGCCCTGGCTTCACGTAGACGGCACCCCCGGATTGACCCGCCCAGGGGAAACCGGCAGTCGCTTTTTCCTGTCTCTTTCTCCCCTTATCTTCGTCTTTCTCTTTCTTTTAATTTTTCCTGTTTTCTACTCTCTTCCACTGACTTCAGTGTTTCCTAGCGGCAAGGGTTAACCCTGTGTGGCTATCCTACCTTGGATACACCACAATAGGTTATAGTGGAGGTGTACAGCTGGCATCTGCAGGGCCTGTGTTTACAGACCCTGCAGCGTCCCCTCATAACTCCACGGTGAGTGGCTGGCGTCACTGCCGAAAATTACACATGTACCTATGGCTAGCTCCTTCCCTCCACTCCCTGATCACCCTCAGAAAAGAGGGCGCACCGATGAAATATTCCAGATTTTTGGCCGCCAAAGAGAATCTTTCCTTCGATTTCATGTGATCCACTCTGAAATACCAGACAAACCAGTGTGAACAATTGCACCCTTCCTAGTTTCAAAGTCTCTGGCTGAAGTTTTTGGTCCAGGGTATAAAGCACCAAGGATGGCAAGCGATGATCTCTTCTTGGAGCTCCGAGACCAGAAACAATATGAAAAACTGCCTAAGCTAGTGACATTTGGAGATACCAAAGTAGTAGTAACCCCGCACTGCATCCTTGAGCACACAGCACAAACCACATTTAAAATGGACACACAGATTTTGAATCCACCCGTGGCGTTGTTTCTGATGATGATCTGTTAGAGCTGACTCAGGCTGAACTCCTGGAGGTTTTCAGCGAACAGAATGTTATTAACGTGAAATGTATTAAGATGAGGCGTGACGGCAAAGAAATCTAAGCTAAGCACCTCATACTAACTTTCAACTCAAGTGTTCTGCCCGGCACCATCGAGGCAGGGTACATCAAGCTTCGAATTAGGCTATACATACCAAATCCTCTCCGACGTTCCAAATGCCAGCGATTCGGCCACAGTTCACAGAACTGCTGAAGCCGCCAAACTTGTGCGAAATGCAGTGATCAAGAATACACATCTGATTCCTGTGAAAACTCTTCACTGTGCGGACTGTGATGGGGAGCACGCCGCATACTCATGGTCATGCCCTTGCTGGAAAAAAGAAAAGGAAATTGCCACAATTAAAGTGAAACAAAACATTTCATTTAAGAAGGCACGAAGGCAGGTGTCCTGCCTGCCAAAAACCAGCTTTGCCAAAGTGGCATGTCAGGGGGCAGCGCCACAGTGGCCTCCGGCGGCTGTCAAGCACACGCGCAGTGAGCCAGCAGTGACGCCATCTGGCCCCTCGGCAAATGCAGCCAGTGCTGCTCCGCCATCCAGGAAGGACCCACCAACCTTTGGGCTGGGGGGCACCAAAGTCTCGTCTTCTGAGGCAAGGCCCTCAAAGCAAACACAGCGCTTGCAAGAGCGTGTGTCCAGCACTTCACAAGAGGCAATGGACACAACACCGAGCATGAGGGCACATCCAGTGCCTAAGGATTGGCGCGATTCTATTGACCGCTCCAAAAAAGAAAACTCATGTCACGGCCACTGGAAGGGGCCATGAGTTAATTTTGCATCCTTGAGCACACAGCACAAACCACATTTAAAATGGACACACAGATTTTGCAGTGGATGTGAGAGGACTTCTGCATAATCTCGACGACATTAGACAACTCCTTAATAAACATAATCCAAAGGTGCTGTGTGTTCAGGAAACACATCTCAAGTCCAGACAAACTTTCTTAGGCAATATGCCATCTTTCGCAAAGACCGTGACGACGCTGCCGCCTTATCGGGTGGTGTCGCTATAATAGTTGATAAACGCGTTGCCTGTAAGCAATTAAACCTCCGAACTTCTCTTGAACAGTACTGTTCGGCAAGCTAGTCACAATTAGATCGATTTACGTTCCTCCTTGTTATCAAGGCACAATTTCAAAGCTTCGTTGATGAACTTCCTCTGCCATACGTAGTCGTGGGTGATCTAAACGCACATAGTTCCCTATGGGGCGACTCCCGTGTCGATGCGCGAGGGCACCTAATAGAACAGTTTCTGTTGTCTTCAGGCGCATCTTTACTCAACAAAAGCCAACGTATTATAGCACTACACACAACCCATACTCTTCTATAGACCTAAGTATTGTCTCGAGTACACTAATTCCATATCTGGAGTGGTCCTTTCTCAAGAACCCCTTTGGGAGCCACCACTTCCCGATTATGTTGAAGCTAACAAAAGAAGATACATGCTCGCCTCATTTTCCTCGATGGAACATTGAGTCAGCCAACTCGGAACTGTTCCAAGAAACCACATCTTTAGATGGAGATGACACTGCTTATTTTATTATAGATGATGCTGTGGCATACCTAACAGGTTTTATTATTGACGCTGCAGTGAAATGTATTAAGCAAACTAACGGAACGATCCAATAAGTGTCGCATCCCATGGTGGAACGACAATGTCGCGAAGCGCACAATAGTCAAAACAAAGCTAGGAGATACTTCGCAATTCTCCAACGGCTGAAAACCTCATAAATTTCAAACAGGTTAAGTCTCAAGGCAGAAGAACGCATCGACTTGCAAAGAAAGAAAGTTCGAATAGGTACATCTCCGGAATAAACTCGCATACCAGGTGACAATAATTTTATTTTACTGATGGGGGCGAGGAGTCACAATTTGGCCGAATTTGTTCTGTCACAATGCTGACTTTTTTTCCCACTCGCAGTAAATGTTTGTCTGACTGCCACAAAAAACGAGTGGATGACATCGGAGAAGACGCAAGAATGGCTGTCGAGAGTCTAGGGCCCAAACATCGACGACGTGAGACTGGATTGGTACTGGACCAGGCGCCCATTCACAAAACACAAGCTGCAAAAAATGCCTTCGAAGAGTGCGATACCGACGTGCTCTACATGCCTGCAGGGTGAACGAGCATCCTGCAGCCTCCTGACGTTTATTCAAACAAGCCATTTAAATCCACCCTGCTGCATTTGTGGGAGCAATTTATGCATGAGGATGAGCGAACCCCATAGGGAAACTTCAAGAAGTCGCCGCGGCAACAAGTGCTCGATTTTGTTGCCGAGTCGTGGGCCGCTGTACTTGACAAGACAGTGGCAGGATCCTTCAAGGGGTGCGAGCATTAGCACCGAACTTGATGGCTCGGGGGACGGCAACCTGCATAGCGGACTAGCAGATGTTGGAGCCATGGTGCCAGAAGACTGGGGCGGACTTCAAGTGGAATACCGCAACCTTTTCTTTGCGACCGACTCCAAAGAGTTGATGGTTTTGAAAGTGGTTAAGAGATATAACAAGTTTTTGGCCTAAATAACGTTCAGTGCAATAATACTTTAATCCATACGCACTGCCTTTTTGTTTTTTTCCTGGCGTGAAACTTTCGTCGCCATCTTGAATTTTAGGTGCCATTCTGGGATGGCACCTCCCCCCCTCACTTTGCCGGCGATTTCGACTTGCTATGGGGGGGAGGCTTGCTCAGAATTTTATGGTAATACTGATGGAACATGGTTATTTTTAAACACGATCATTACTGATCCGGATTTTGGCTTAATGCATTAGGCGGTGACATTTCATTGCGACAGGACTAATGTGGATCAAGATGCATCACTGTCTCATCACTAGCAGGTTCCCAGATCGCGATTTGGCTGAAGTCAGAACCAAATCATCAGCCCATGTAGCAGTGACCGCTGGTCGACCGTGATTAGAAATGCCTTTGTGACACCGGTATAATATACAGCAGCAACTAATCCGGATTGCTGTTGATCGCAATATAAAAGTGTCTGCTCCGACATGCTGTCATGCGCTTTATGTACTTTTGCTTGCACTTTTGGTGTGCTGAGCTTCCGAATAAACATGGCTTGTACAGTTCCAGATTCTTGCAGGACTGCTGGGCGTTGAAAATGAAGAAACTGAAATGTCAAGGCCTGGTTCAAGTGACAAGTTTTTGCCTGACAATCCTGTTAGCAGGTACTGGCCACTGTTTCCAGCCTCATTGTACAGGATGCATCAATTTGCCCACTTGTTTTAATAATGACTTTCCTTGTGTGATTATGCAGTTACAGCAATCAATGATTGCTTAGGCAAGTGCTTGCCTGATGATTCTCCAGGTAGGTACTGGCCACCGCTTTTGTGCTTAATTACACACGCTGTGTCACTGCACACTTGCTCGATTCAAGATAACTCTTTCACGCTCACTGGTTACATAGTTGCAGCAGCTGATAGTTTCCCAGGTGGCATGCGCCCGCCCGATAATTTTCCAGGTACGCACTGGCCACTGATTTCGTGCTTCATTACACAGGCTGCACATTCGTTTTAAAATAACTTGTTTTTCTCCCTGGCTGAGTGGCTACAGCAGTGCATGGTTGCCCAGATGATGCACGGGAAACAGGAACCCCCCATCACCATACTAGTGACCAGTGTGTACAGGAGTCATACGGCCAACAAGTAGGTGTCAAGGGTGTGAAGGTGCACATAAAGAGAGGAAAGGCCTCATGCTTAAACAAAACCATCCAAACAAAGCCTCAAAGTGTTTCAATAGCTGCGCTTGTGCGAAATAAATTGGTTGTGCATTTTGCAATCAACAGTAGCAAGTCCTGAACAATGTGATAGCTATGCAATGTGTTTCATAGTGAATGTAATGTTTGCGTCCAGTGGTGCATGGACTACATGTTCTACATGTTCATCTTTATCTTATGTATACAGGTTGGTGGGGCACTCATGGCCAAGGAGGTTATATATTACTTTTCTGGAGTGCAAGCGGCCCATCAAAAGTGAAGCCATCGCTGCCATCTTGCCCAAGGCAAGAGTAGCAGACGACCACACAGACGGCATAGCGTGTAGACAGCGTGACGCTGTTTCGTGGTGTTTAAACACTGTGCCATGTTTTTTTAAGCGTCTAAATATCTGAGAAGGCAACGGTGACTTCGTGCATCACTTTCGACTGCACTAATCGCGTTAAGAAAAAGCCTGGAAGAACATTTCACATGGAAGTCTTCCTCACTTTCTTGACGCACGGCTGCCCGTTTTCAGTGCATTTTGCTAAGTAGAGGACAATTTTAAACGTTACATCCATATATTACATCCATACACCTGCCTGTAAGCTTTAAATACTTGTTAGCACTTCGTTTCCAGATGCATGCGTACGTGATTGGCTATGGGGGTGAGTTCTGATAAAACACACGCAAAGTCTGGTGCGCATATTGCATCGTCCGTGGAGTGTTTCTATAGACCGTTTTCACGGGGAGGAGGAACTGTAGCCTCGAACCGGTGCATTTTCTTTACTCACTCTCTCCACCACGTCTCTGGCCGTCCGGCCACCACTGCTGGTGTGCGGATACCCGCGTTTGCATTGCATGACGTGCAAGAGGCCGATGTTTTTAGATTTTTCGATGCGCTAAAGCACTTGTGCTGCCGAAAATCGAAATGTCGGATGACAGTAGGTCGACAGGCTACCACTGTGCTGTGTTTGGTTGTGACAACAACTATCGGAAGCGTAAGAAACTGGCAGCCGAGACATGCGAAGAGCACCACCAGCCGCGTCATGTTTACGGCTGTAAGATGTTCAAGCTGCACCTGTTCCCCGCAGATGACGACGAGCGACGACTCTGGATAGCCTGCGTAAATAGGATTTTGTGCCATCCGCCTGGGCTCACATTTGCTCCGAACATTTTGTTTCCGGTGAACGTTCGGTAACCAGCTATGCGCCGATGCTCAAGCTCGCATACCCGCGAAAGGTACGTGTGTCCAAATGTTCAAGCTGTTCAAGCTGCACCTGTTCCCCGCAGATGACGACGAGCGACGACTCTGGATAGCCTGCGTAAATAGGATTTTGTGCCATCCGCTTGGGCTCACATTTGCTCCGAACATTTTGTTTCCGGTGAACGTTCGGTAACCAGCTATGCGCCGATGCTCAAGCTCGGATACCCGCGAAAGGTACGTGTGTCCAAATCGATTTCATTCCATCGCTCACAAGCTTAATTAGTGTGTTCGAGTGGGCTTTAAGATTCGCCTTTCCGGCGCCCATCTTTCAGGTGAAAGTTGGCCGGAGACAGATTGCAAAAATGGAACACGTGCTGAAGAAGCGGAGGAAGGTAGTACTTGCTTTCGCATACGCTCAATGACAAATGAGCGGTCTTGTACTGTCGCTCCAACGTAAACTTTTTTGTTTTCGTGCTAGTGAGCCTTTGAAAGTTGAGTACCTCGCAGCTAAGATCTCTGCTGCTGTGAACCTTTATATTCGCTGTGCTGCCCCGCACATATTCAAGCATAGCAACGTTTCGATCTTAGGCTGGACGCGCTAGTATCTTTCATACACTGAAAAGTGTCGTGCTTCAGCTTGAGATTTTGGCATCAGTGTCTTTTCATCTTTTCAAAGTGTGGGAAATTACTTAAAACGCAGCATGATCATGCACCAATCCGAAATTCTTTGCTGTCAGCAATGAAAAAAAATTTCTCCCTGAAGCTCGGTTCTCTGCATGCTACTTAGTGTCAATAATTAATTGATCATTTCTGCTGCGTTGGGACCATTACTGGAGTTACTTTCTTCGTGCAGTTTCTGCTAGTTCATGTCAGCACTGCACTGTTTTTGTACCTGCCGAGAGAGATACGTATCGTTATAAATAACAATTATCTGTTCAAGATTACAGTTACGTAGAACTTGAATAATCACGGCAAAGAAACGCGGGAGTCACTTTATGCGCGCACTCAATGTGCACGTGGACAATGGCGTACTGTACGTATTCGCTCATCTCCATTTAGAGTTGTCCTAAATGTTAGCGCTAGTGCATATTCTCAGAACATTAGTTGAAAGTTTGAGCTAGTTCCCATGTTCCTTGATCTCTCATCCTTGTCTGTGTTGCTCATTTTATTCTTCCTAAGCATTATTGACTGATAACATAGGTGCATGTTTTATGTAGATGGCTGTCTTAGCAAAGCACTTATGTTGAATCATCTTTAGTTGAACGTTTTAAGCAGGAATGTGTGATCACTGTGTTGCTCCGAAAACACAAGGGTTTCCATTATTCAGGACGGTCACTCCACACCAAACATGTCCCTCAAAGAAGCAGCCATCGTGCATGTGCGCAAAAACAAATGTAACTCAAGCATGCGATATTGGTGACGCTAGAACCTATGTAAATACGGCTGTGATAACGCACACACACAAAATGCAATGACGAGCCAAGGACAAGGCTCTCAAATAACTGACAGCAAGGCGCATAACCGCGGCTTGCGGCTCTGCCCATACGCTGAGTTCCGATCGTGACGGCGTGAAGTCCTGTGACGACGCGGCACATTTCAAGCGTGTAGTTCATTCGAGCAGTCTGACAATCGAAAAAAAAATTAAAGCGCATCGTAACCACTACAGCATTGCCAAAGACACTTCTCGTGTGTATGCTATCGCAGCCACAAGCAATTTGCAAAAGCGTCGCTGTAATCGGCCTTTCGCTCACGGCTACGTGAATTAAGCTCTTATATATTTCTTTCATTTGAGTGATTGAAATTCGTATGACGTATGTATAGCTTCCCCACTTCAATAATACACGGCGACCGCGATTACTTCTACACATCGAGCTAAGCTAACGTCGTGCGCGCTTTGCGGTAAGCGTCATCGCTCTGTGTCCGCACTTTGTTTATGTCAAGAAATTTGGTGTCGAGCATTACACTTGCCAAACTTGTGACAATGCTATTTCTCTCAAATGAAACAAGCCGCACTAATGCCAAATAATTACCCATACGCTTAACCGTGACGAAAATGTTTGGCGCATAACCGATGCGCCAAACAACCGGCATTACAGGTTCGTCCCTTTCCTTAAGACAGACATAAGCAGGAAACCGATAAAAACCTATCGCACATATCTTGTGCGTTGCTGAGCAACCAACCCACGGCGCAGGTCATCGGTAAACACTTTTTTCTTCATTTCACGGCGGTGAGAAGCGCACGCACCAGCGAAAACACAGCGGCTGCTACGGTAGGCGCGCCGGCGGTTGCCTACCATGCGAAACCAAAACTCCCGACGACAGCGCCACCGCATCTTCGTGACGTAGGCCGGGTGGAATAGGTCTATTCGCTCATCTCCATTATTCAGGACGGTCACTCCACACCAAACATGTCCCTCAAAGAAGCAGCCATCGTGCATCCTCATCAAAGGAACATGGCTAGTTGGCAGTGGCTAGTGAATTCCATATAGATGCAAGGAAACCCATACAATTATTTTTAAGTTCAAACACTGCATTGTAGTATTTGCACATGAAACTGCAGAAATCATATATTGGCACATGCAAAGTTAACTTCACCATTATGCACCATTTGCTTGAGGAAAAAAATACGAGAGAGAAAGAATATTTAAACAAGAAGCATTGGAAGCACTCGAGGTTTTAGCATGAAATACTCACCAGATAATAGTACTAGGACTTTCAAGGGCCTTGAGAGCATGCTTTTCAATTTTGAAGGATTTGAGAACTTGCACAAACTCTGTAGTGTGTGCTAAGAAATATCCTGCATTATGTGTCTTGCAGTTAGGCTGTTAAGCAGTATGAGCCTACTAGTGACATTAGTTGAGGACTTCTAGAATTTTTTCCTCAACGAGATTCACTGAAATAAACATATTTAGATTACAAACCAAAATGAAAATGTGTGTAGTGAGCTGTTTTACATAGTTTTCGTTAAAGCCAAATAAGATACAAGGGTACTTAAAATATTTCATGGGTGGAACATTATTACTCGTGTAGAGAAATCCTGATTGTATTTTTTTTTCTTTTCACATTTGAATGGGACAATAAACATGAGTTCCCTTATGACCCCACATGAAACAACTATGCTAGTTTGACAACTGATTCTGAAACACTGAAGTGCAGTTTACTATTGCATAGTTGCAGAAGCACTTACGCCACCAAAAATTCTGTAATCTTTTTAAAGGAAATACTGTGGTGAAACGTCACCAACAGTGCTCTCATCTAGCTGTCTGTTTTCAAATGTAATTGCTGAAAGTCCTTTGTCTGGCCTTAGATGTTTTGTGTGGAATGCCCCAAGATTACTTGATCACAAATGCAACCACTTTCGAAGTACAGTCGGAGCATCACATTTCACTACTCATCTGTAGTTGTGGTGATCTATTAATTAGCCACCAATGTAAGAGGAAGGGGCCTCTGTACCTGACAAGATACATTGTGGATGTTCACGTTAGCCATGATGGGCCATACCATATGTGCCTACATGACCAGCTTTCTCACAAGGACTGGCTTGGTTCTGGTGTGTATGAGTTATTTTACTGCGCAAGGGTCTCCTGGCAGATTTTGCAACAAATTCTACTACTTATATAAAGGCGTTTCCTGAGGTAGCCTTACGTAGTTGCACACGCTTTATATCTCATGCTCCTTTCAGGGAGTGCACTTTGCAAAAAGCTTTGCGAGAGTCCTAAACACCCGGCTCATCGAGGGCATTTGCCAGCTTTCAGCAGAAATGCTTGGAATCATTCCATTCACTTATGATTCGTTTTGCACCAAAGTCCATTGCATATTCACCAGCTTCCCCCAAGGACTGCTAGTGCTGTGTCTTATCTCATCACCCCATTTTGCACGACCATGCTTGGCATCTTGCACCACAATAAAAATATGTCACATGGACAAGCTTGTGGCAGTGATGGACAGCCTGCATTCCGAAGAAAGATGTTGAAAGCGAGAAAGGGAGATGAAGTCGTTTGCCCAGTGAAAGAAAAGGCAACATATGGTAAGCTTCTGTGTAAAAATATGTCATGCCCTGATGGTTTCCAACGTAACCAAACTGCAAGAGCCAGTGACCTTTAGTGCCTGCTGTAGTCATTGTATGAAGAAAGAGAAGACAGGGCTACATTTTAACACAAAATGGTTCGTGTGCTGTTTGTACTGCAGATTTTGCAGACTACGTCCAGGAGCTGTTGGAAGCTGCCATGGAGGAGTGCAGCAGTGGCAGCTTCCGCAGTGTGAGAGAGTCTAGAACAATGCTTGGACCACCGCCCATGTCAGCAGCATATGCTCGCTTGCCAAAGGAAAAAACTTGTGGTGAAGCGCACGCTGCGTTTCCAAACTTTGTGCTTTGAAAGATTGTCAACAGTGAGGTCAGCTTTATTTTGCAATGATATTTGTGAAAAACTAGGCTGAGCATGTAACAGTTCAGGCAAATGCCATGTTTATGCTTGAACCATCACCCATGGTGCAAAATTTCTTCTATCACAGAAGATGAAAGAGAACAAGGGAGTGCAAAAAAAAGAACCAAGTGGTAAAGCAGTTCCGCTCGCGAAAACTGTAGGAAGTGCGGAGCCTTGAGTTGTGGTTGTTTTGTGTTGCATTGTGCTTATGTTATCGTGTGGTTATGATGTGCTGTGGTTTGTTACGTGATGTTTGCTATGTACGAAGTGCAAATCAGTGATTCACCCATGTTTCCCTTTGTGTTATGGTCGTGTTATCTTGTCGTTATGGTGTGTCGTGCTTTGGTGCACTTTGTGATGTTTGTTATGTTTGTTTTGTGTACATATCACTTCATATGTTCTATTTATGTTGTGTTAAGCTCAGTGCATGTTCCATTACTATACTGTTCTGCAAGTAAGGTATATGTTGTTCTATATTAACGCAATAACAATAAGGGGCTCATGTCGCAGACTATTCGGCAGTGCCACGTGGAGTAGGTGTCCACAATGGAAAATCATTTTGTACAGCCACTGTATCCTGCAAAGCAAGCCCTCTGATGTGGAACAGGTACTGTAGTGAACAAAACTGAATTCATTCAAGTCCATCAGAAAAATTTGAAACCATGAGTTAACCTAAATTGCACACATTACAGCTCTGTCTGTAACTTGAATGTAACAGAAAACATAATTCCGATACGAGGAAACTCAAATAAAAGAAGGCACTAAGTTTAATGAATATTGCATAAGAAGTTGATGCGAACAGGCCCCAATGGTGCAGCTTTCCACTGTTAAAAGGGACACAGGGCTACTCCGAACAAGAACTGAGATTGCGTCACTGATGGAAGGAATGAATGCTGTATTGGTTCAAACAAATCCTCTTGTTCTGATCAAACTCTTGTTGTATTTCTATTTCCTGTTGCAAAGTCGCGCAACTGACCCTTCATAACTCATGTGGCAAACACATGAAGCTGTACACAAGTGCAATCACGTGACCTATTACAACTATAAGCGGCTGCCCAATGCCGCATATACTTGTTGCGCAATGACTCGCCCCAAGCACTGTCTGTGGTGGGAGTGATGCGACTCTTTCTTTCTTTCTTTGTATTGCGTTTCGCATAATAACAAACACAGCAGTTGGCCGAGGCCAAAAGCATGAGTAGTGGGCCAAGGGCAGAAGCGGGTTGGCTTTTCGTTCTAGCGTGACATGGGAGAGACGCCAACAGCCTGGGCCCTTAAAGTGCTCCCCACTTAAATACGACGGGGACAGAAACAAGGCATTGATGATCCCGTTGGCAAGACAAAGGGATCGTCAACATGGCTTCCACTCACTCAGGAGTGAAATGTTGGCACTGTAAGAAGGTGGAGCAAATCTACAAAGGTACACGTCAACACTGAACGTCCGGAGGTAGTCCTGGACTACAACAAATACATGGGAGGAGTGGGCAAACTGGACTTCATCATGTCCCTCTACCCAATGCGAATGCGAACGAAAAAATGGCCAATAAGAGTGAATCTAATTTCGCTTCTTTTTCCCTGTGCACGAGTTGGCTTGAGTACTTAAGGGACACCAGTAAACAAGGGCTACTAAAAAAAAGAAACACTGGACATGATGGTGTTCCAAACAGACGTTGCAAATTGCCTGCTGAACAGCAATAAGCCACAAAAGAAGCATGGCCGACCCAGCGGTGAGAACTCCCAAGTAGTGAAAAAGAAGGCACCCAATGCTTAACCACTACAAGTCAGCGGTGTTCACTATGATGGGAGCAACCATTGGCCGCAGCAAACGAACATCCCTAATGCACAACGTTGCCGCAGAGAGGCATGCACATTGAAAAGCCGTGTCCGCTGCCGGAAGTGCAACATTTTGCTTTGTTTCACTTCTCAGACGAACTGTTTTTATTTATTTCATCACCCACACCCTAAACTCCATCACCATGGCAACACTTCAGACCTACTGTAAAGACTACACTGTGTTCGTGGATCTCAAGTACATTGAGGGTGTAGACGTCTGGGAGGAGCTCGTAAACCCCGCCATGAGCACTACCTCAAAGAAAATCGAAAGGTACAGCCTGGAAAGGTGGTCATTATGTGCTGCGTGATTGCTGTCCAGTGGAGACGCCATATCCTCCCGGTGAATCGGCCCGTTGTCTTGAAGTACATGTCGGATATGACATCTCTCAGCATTCTCAGGTGGACCTGCTGGATTTGGCACCGAGCTATTGACTCAGAACTCTATAGATTGGTTGATCTCATGAACTGTGGCAAAATGGCCAAGTCGTACTTCCCATACCTCCACAGTCTTGGTGTGTTGACTCGATCTCCTCTTTCAGTCACTATGTCTCCTAACCTTCATACATTTGTACATGCAGTTGGCATCCACTGAGGGAACGTCTGGTCCAACACCAGCCCGTCTTGTTGGGGGTGGCATTCACCATGACATCTTCGCAAGTGCTAGTCTTCGTAGAGGCCATGGGGACCGTCGAAGAGATCTACAGAATGGGTGTCTTACAACAGAAGAGCAGGAGGCAGTCGTGAAAGAGATCAGAGCTGCAACCCATGCAACCTATGAACTGTTTTCCTCTCCACCAACATTCATTTATATGATTTCTTTGAAGCGCAATGTCCACATATGTGGACGCCACGGGAAAACTTAACCAATGAATCTTTTTCTGAATTTCTTGTGGATCCTTCTTCAATAGCGTTACCTATTCACAATCTGAACAAAAGAAATTTTCGCTACGCCATATTAAATTCGTGCCTTAAAGAGATATGTAATGACTAACCTGAACATGCAAAACAGCTATGCGCAATAATATAGTGTATACCATATTACGAAGAAAGTGTAGCGTTTTTACTGTGTACTGTATGCCGGACGTTACCTGTCGGCTGTCACTTTCCTGAAATACACAAATGATAGGTATGATCTCTGAAATAAGCTGAAGCAAGTCAGTGGTTGCGTCATTTGCAGCCTTGTTTGCCCAGGTGGTATATTGCCCGTGCGATACCAGATTCACTTCAGTCTTTTAATGAAGGGTACCTTTCTATTGCTACAAGGTTGCATATCAAGAAGTGAAATTTTTATGAGCATTGAGTGCGTAGTGCAGTTTGTGGTAGGCATTCACTTTTGTATGGTAATAAAAACGACATCAATGCGCACCAGCTCCTCCATATTTCAAAAAAAATTGTGCTTCAGGGGCCACTTTGGCCATGTTCTTGTTTCTACACTGACATAAGCATGAGCAGGTTGAAAAAAGACCTTACCTCATCAGCAATGGGTGTGCCTCATCAGATTATGACTCCTGTAATGATGGCACACAGAGGTTTTATACAGAATTTTGATTTTGGGCAATGTTACCCATGGTGTAACCAGTACGCGGGGGAGGTGCAGATACAAATGTGGAGAATTTTTTGGAGGGTGTGAGGGGGCCCAACTTGAGGGGCGTGTAAAAGTCCCTGATGGCACACGCTCACGGAAGAGGATTCAGCGCTACAGAAATGAAAACTTGCGCTTTTGTAAAATCACCGCAATGACGCGCCTGCGCAGTGAACCCCGTCATAAGCAGCTTATTGCGAAACTGGGAACTACCTTACTGAAAAATTTTTGGAGATTCAAAAGGTACGGATGCATTTGCAGCCTTCAAGGAAACATGGCAGGTGTTTGCCAGTGCTGTTCAGAAAGCTTGCACTTACTCTTTATTTTGTTAGTCAGAAGGCTTACAAGTACCCTGCAAATTTGATCAGCCTCCAAAATGTACGATCCTTGAGGACACTGTTGTCTGCGATAACAACAAAACCAAGTTTGTGGCCAGCCATGTCTGTTCTCCTAAAAAACCAAAACAAAAATTGAGTGTTGACAGAAAGAGCTTGTTGCTTGGTATTGATGAAATTTCTTTGAAGAGAAACTTGAAATATGAGCCTAAAGAAGATGTAATACATGGCCTTGGCAATAAGAAGGAAAGGACTGGCAGTTTAGCCAACACTGCATTGCTTGTGCCAGTTAGAATAGCCAAACAGTGGGTTCAGCCAGCAGCTTCAACGGGTGACGGTGTGCAGTAGATAGCGGACCACTGTCACTCCTAATTGAACAACTGATTAGCTGAATGAAGTCATGTAGCCTCTTTGTTAGGGCACTAATCTGTGTCCAAGGATGAAGTGACTGCATTGTTGCAAGAATGCTGGGTATAAGTCCTGAGAGGCCATTTTTCAATACAGAAGGAACGAAAATATACTGTCATTTATTATGTACCCCATCTCCTAAAGTGCATCAGAAATAAACTGTGCAAACACAAAGCACATATTTGTGGTGATGGGGTATCGCTGAAGCACATTCGAACATTGTACGAGTCATCCCACCATTTCAAGTTCAAATGTGTTCCCAAATTGACTAACAGACGTATCTAGAGCAGTCCATTCGGCAACATAAAGGTAAAGTATACTGCACAGGCAGTTAGCAACAGTGTTTACCTAGTAGTAGAAGCATTTGTAGACTTCACTGTTCTGCCACCAGGGGCCACAAAAAGAGCAGAATTTGTTGAAAGAACGGACCAACTGTTAGAATCATTGAACAGCTCACTAGTCAATATCAATGAAAGGAACACAAGGAGTGCTATAAGCCCTGAAAGTGAGCACATAGATTTCCTGCATGAAATTACCAAAGTTCATTGCTTGTCGCCCACCACGGGCCGTACAGGCCTGGCAAGTTGCAATCAAGGTCTAATTTTATTATGGTCAGAGCTACACAAGTCATTTGGTTTTCAATTCCTGCTGACACATCGCTTGAATCGAGATGTCCTAGAGAAAATGTTTGGAATTGTTCGGCAGCAGCATCAGCTGCAATCAAACTCCTAAAGCTTACTAGTTTACTAATGTGTTTCAAGCCAGCAGCATAGTCCGTAAACTATTCAAGCTTTCAGATGACTAACCGTTAGGAGGACCGAGGAGTACTTCTAAACGAAGTGACACACCTTTCACTTTCTACATCCGATGTCACTGGCCAGACGTGACCATGTAAGCACTGCCTCCAGCACATGAACTGGCCGGTGTGCAAACAAACAGCATGTTATGCATGCATTTCCTCGGCAAGAGCTCTATGTAAGTAAGGCTCCTTAAATGCGGGACGCTTGTGAAGGTTACGAGAATTCGAGAAGTTGTGTGTAGTAGAGTATGCCGGACATTCCCTGTCGGCTGTCACTTTCAGGAAATACACAAACGACAGGTATGATCTCTGAAGTATGCTGAAGAGAATCAGTGGTAGATTCATTTGCGGCCTTGTTTGCCCAGGTGGCATATTACCCGTGCGCTACCTGGTTCACTTCAGTCTTTTAATGAAGGGTACCTTTCTATCGCTACAAGGTTGCATATCAAGCAGTGACATTTTTATGAGCATTGAGTGCATAGTGTAATTTGCGGTAGACGTTCACTTTTTGTATGGTAAGAAAAAAATGACAATGCACACCAGCTCCTTCATCTTTCAAAAAGAATTGTGTTTCAGGGGTCATTTTGGCCATGTTCTTGTTTCTACACTGAAATAAGCATGAGCAGGTTGAAAGGCCTTACCTCATCACCAATGGGTGTGCCTCATCAGATTATGACTCCTGTAATGATGGCACACGGGCTCATCCAGAATTTTGATTTTGGACGGTGTTACCCATGCTGTAACCAACACGCGGGAGAGGGGAGGTGCGGACACACAGTCACTGGTTATGTGGAGAATTTTTGGGAGGGTGTGAGGGCCAAACTTGAGGGGTGTGTATAAATCCCTGATGGCACACGCTCACAGAAGAGGCTTCAATGCCACAGAAATGAAAACTTGCGCTTTCGTAAAATCACCACAATGAAGCGCCTGCAAAGTGAGCCCCGTCACTGACGCAGCTTATTGCTGAAACTGGGAACCACCTTACTAAAGAATTTTTGGAGACTAAAGGTACGGATGCATTTGCAGCCTTTAAGGAAGGATGGAAGGTTTTCGCCAGCACTGTTCAGAAAGCTTGTACCGTATTTACTCGCATAGTGATCGTACCCCTAAATTTGGTCATCAAAATTCGATTTTTGTTTTCCCCTGCCTAATGATCGCACCCCGAACTTGCCGCAGCGATATGTCGTGTGCCCAGTCTAGCTGATGATCATCATGTTTACCATCTGTCGAACGTTCAGTAAATAACTCTTCAAGACTTACCAAGTTAACTGCACGCACCAAACAGACGCCCAATTTTTGCCCATCCTTGGCGGAAACATGCCGTATTAGGATAGCAGTAAAGACTAATTCTGTTGTTTTCACCACATGGCCGCCATGTGTTTCTACTTCTGTGCCAGCTGAATGCACCCATCTCTGTTTCTGTCCTTTAAGGGGAGACACTGGTGTTTTAAATCTTTTTACAAATGTTTTTGTATGTAAATGAAATTTTCAGGCAAGGTATATTTTAGCTTGCTAAACACAAATATGCAAACAATTTTTTCTTACATGAAGGAGTTTTTGATGCATAAAATATATCATATAAAAGTAGTTTACCCAATTTTACTGCTACTTTGTATTTGAATAGTAGGTCAAAATTGATACTGATATATTCTAGAACAATCACAGATCACAACATAACCATCACTGCAATTTTAGCTCAACTGTTATAAAAGTTATTGCCATATCTAACATTATCGTTAGGAATCTCAGAATTTTCATCAGTTACATTAACAAAAATAAAAGTTCTTACTGAAAGCTATTATAATGTACTAGTTTTATTGTGTACAGAAACCCGTAAGCTTTCTAATGCCACAAGAATAATTGAAATCCAACAACTACATCGAAAGACACTTTGGGCAATAGCACATGTCATGAGAGAAAAGCAACTTGTGAGAAAACGAGAAAAGTGTCGGAACATGATCTAGGTTTATTCTTAGCAATTAAGGGAGAGCGTTAGGGAAGAGTTTATGGTTTTGCATAAATCCTTGAGTAGGCCCTCAAGGCACTAGAATGTGAGCATGCCATCGTTATATATGTCTCATTTTAGCATTTACGCAGCAAAAAATCAGGTGCTTTATATACTTTTAAATTGATGTTTTGGCTGAAGTATGGCCTTAACAGATACAAAACTTGGCATATACGGAGAGTAACTGATGTAGATTCCAAAAATGCTATCTTCCAAAAATTGACATTTTTTGTGATATTTTTGGTCTAAAGACACATGTCCCCCCTTAAAGCAGACATGGCTATGCTGTTGCCACAAATTTACCGATTTAAATGAAATAATTCATTATTTCAACAGAAGAAACTATTTTGACACGCGTGACGCACTCACGACCTCCATGACTCACGAGAAAAAACGCGTTCACTTAGCTCCGTCAGCCGCCATGTTTGTTTTGATATCCCGCAGTGTTACAGCGACAGCCGTTGGTTGGTTGACTTGTTGTTTTCCCGCAGCAACAAGCTGTCGACGCGTTCCCATAATTCCTGAAAAAACCACGTCGCCACCACAAATCGCCGCATTTTTCCACCATTCTGTAACGTAGTCAACGTGGTGGCGTGCTTTGGGGTTGTTTGAGTGCCGGTTCACGATGGGGTGATATGCGAGTTTCACTGCCGCGTTTAAGCTGAAGGCGGTTGATTACGCGCTTGAGCATGGCAACCGCGCTCCCGGCAGGCATTTCGGCATCAACGAAATCCGAATTAGGTATTGGAAAAATCTGCCTGAGATGCTCATGGCTACCAACAGCATGTGCCGGGCTTTCAACGGACCCAAAACTGGCGAATTCCTTCACGTTGGGAAGGCAGTCCTCGAATACGTGAAGGACATGCGCAAAGACGGTTGTGAGGTGTCGTTAGAAATGATACGGATGCAGGCACGCACAATTTCCCGGAGGCTGGGAATTGCCACAAAGGACTTCCCAGCACTAGTTCCGGCTGGACGACACGCTTCATGCAGCGCAATGGACTGTCGCTGAGGCGGCGGACGTCATCGTGCCAGCGACTCCCATCCGCGTACGAAGACAAAGTCATCGACTTCCATAGGTTTGCCACGAGAATACGCAAGAAGAACGGCTTCCTGTTGTCACAAATAGGCAACGCCGACCAGACACCTTTGACATTCGACATGCCTTGAAGCACTACCGTCAACGAGAAAGGTACTCGGAGTGTCCTCGTAAAAACGTGGTGCGGAGAAGCAGCAATGCACCGTGATGCTCGCGGTGACGGCAAATGGGCGGAAGCTGCCGCCTTATGTTATTCTAAAGCGGAAAACTATTCCAAAGGGAAACTTTTTACGCGGGATCCACATCCGCGCTCAAGAGAAAGGGTGGATGATGGCAGAACTCATGGTAGACCGGATCACGACTGTCTGGGGATGAAGAGCAGGAGAGCTTCTGCATCCATCACTGCTTGTGCTGGATAGCTTTCGAGGCCATCTCGTCAACACTGTCCATGCTGAACTTAAAGGGTCCCTGAAACGTTTTTTTGACATTGCGTCACTGATTAGGCTACACAAATGTGAAATCATTCACACCATAATTAAAGCGAAGCACCATGCGCTAAGGCAGCTATGGGCTTATTTCTGTCGCCTTCCTCCTCACCACTGCTGTTCCTCCTCAACTCGATCTGCTGCGGAGTGCGCGCTAGCGACGACAGCGCCTCCTGCGTCAGCCGCTCTGCCGAGTCTTCCGTAGAGATATAGCGCCCCGATATCCTCACTGAGGTCGCCCGCCTCAGCAGTGCTAGCCTCCGTAATAGAGCGCTGGCGACTCGTGTGTACGCCGCCAGATGCCGCGACGATACCGTTGGCTGAAACGAAGGAGTACATTTTAGAAGCACGTTGTTTGCAGCTATGTTTTCTAAGTGCGACTGATTTGGGGCCAATCAGCGACCTCCCATTCGTAGTTCGATTGGCGGGGGCGTTTGAAAACACATTTTGGCGAGCCGCTGCAACCTTTTGCGATACGCGTGTTCAAAACCTTATTATAAATTACAAACATTACGCACAGCGCTGAAATCTCTCCTGTAATGGTCCTAATGACCCGCTCTACCGGATCACCATGTTTGCACAAAATCGTCCAAACCTTTAAGGAGCGGCGCACGGAACTTGCAGTGATCCCTGGGGGTCTAACGTCGCTGCTACAGCCTCCGGACTTATCACTAAACAAACCGTTCAAGGGCAACGTTTGGAGGCTGTACGCAGAATGGATGGCGGCGGGCGACCATGATTTCATGCCAAGTGGGAAAATCGGGAGACCGTCTGTGTATGTATTTTGCTCATGGAATGTCAAAGCGTGGAGTAGCATCTCCGACAAGGTGGTCACCAACAGCTTCAAGAAGACAGGCACATCTAACGCGCTCGACGGAACGGAAGATAACCTTCTGTGGGACTGCGATGACACTGCCGGTTCTGACAGGGAATCGAGCGGCGACGACACTGACGCCAGTCACACTTCAAACTTTGAATGAAAGTTAGGGGGTAAGTGAATGAAAAAATTAAAGGGCAATATGCAATGCATGTAGTTCCTTCGTAATGTGTGCATTTATTACAAAGTAAGCCTTACTCTTCTTTATTTTTGGTTATGTTCATGATAGCTATCGTAATAATTCTGATGCACCACTTGTTTGCGCTCTCCGTGCTCAAAATATTATTTCACAGAAAATTTATCCCGCGTAATGATCACACTCTGAAATTTGTGTCATTTTTTTTAAAGTGCGATCATTATGCAAGTAAATATGGTACTTACTCTTTATGCTGCTCGTCAGAAGGCTTACAGGAGTCTTGCAAATTTGATTAGCCTTCAAAATGTTCGATCCCTCAGGACATGGTTGTCTCCCATAACAATGAAACCAGGTTTGCAATAAAACCACGTGTCTGTTCTCAAGGAAACCAAAAATTGAGTGTTCACAGAGAGCTTGTTGCTTGGTATTGATGAAATTTCTTTGAAAAGAAACTTGAAATATGAGCCTAAAGAAGATGTAATACATGGCCTTGGTGATAATGAGGAGAGGACTGGCAGTGTAGCCAACACTGCATTGATTGTGCTAGTTAGAGGAATAGCCAAACAGTGGGTTCAGACAGTGGCTTTAACGGGTGACGACGTAGTGGGTTCAGGACAACTCTCACTCCTAATTGAACAAATGATTAGACGACTGAAGTCATGTAGCCTCCTTGTTAAGGCACTAATCTGCAACCAAGGAGGAAGTAACTGCATTGTAGCGAGAACACTGGTGTTAAGATCGGTGTGGGCCCCCCCATAAATGTGGTGGAGGGAGGTTACCGGCAGTCAACCGCGGATCCACTTTTCGGTGAAAAAGACCGTGGGGAACGAGTGCTGCCAGCGTTCCCACGGGTGGCTGCGCTGTGATCTCGGAAGAGACAACAGCATTGTGTTGGACGCTGCAGTGACGGCCATGTTCGCTGCTTGCCTCGAGCTTCAAACCAGCCCACGTGAAGCTCCCAGAATCCGTGGACTGTCGGTGTGTTGTGCGGTGTGTGTGTGCGCGTTTGTGCTGCTTTTGAAATATGAACTTTTCGGCCGCGCCAACGCAGCAGGAGTGGTACAGCAGCGCACCGGACACAGGACTGCTTGGAGCAGGTGGCTCTACGGCTGCCCCGTTCGGAGAAAGTGCCAGCGTGTTGTCAAAAAGGACGGGGCCGGGAAGAGTGCATTTATTTGTGCTGTTGTTATTTTCAGCAAGCCTCTTCGCCGGACCGTACCTCTTATTCCGTCTCCAGGAATCATCATCGGCTGCCACTCGGGTCCCGTCGCCCCTTGCCGCAGAGAAGCAGCGAAGGCGGGTCGTGACCTCCTCCCTTTTAAGGCGGAGACGACCTTGTGATTGGACACTATTGTATATAGTATTGTATATAATAAGAGCGCAAACGCGCTCAATCAGCTCCGATCATCATGTGAAATAAACCTCATCTCTCTCTTCTTCTCTCACGTCATCGTCTCGGTGTCGGCTCCGTACATCGGCAAGCTCCCCTTGGAGTCGGGATGGTGGAGACGTCGACCTGGTAGCGTGGAATCCTAGGACCGACGGCCCGGCTCCCACTCACAGCGTCCCAAGACTGGGTATAAGTCCTGAGAGGCCGTTTTTCATCACAAGGAACGAAAAGATACCTCATTTTTTATATACTTCATCTGCCAAAATGCATCAGGAATAATGTTTGCAAACATAATGTACATGTTCGTGGTGATGTGCTATCTTTCAAACACATCTGCCCATTGAATAGGTCATCCCACTATTTGAAGTCCAAATATGTTCCCAAATTACCTGACAGATATATCTACGACAGTCCATTTGGCAACATAAAGGCAAAGTATACTGCACAGGTGTTTAGCAACAGTGTTTACCTAGCAGTAGAAGCATTTGTAGCCTTTTCTGTTTGGCCACTAGAGGCCACGACAACACCAGAATTCGTTGAAAGAATGAACCGAACGTTTGATTCATTGAACAGCTTATTAGTCAATATCAATGAAAGGAACACGAGGAGTGCTATAGCCCAGGAAGTGAGCACGTAGATTTCCTGGAGTCACATGCATTTCCTCGATTGACTCATCGAAGTTCACTGTTTCTCACACCCAGAGGCCATAGAAGCCTTGCAACTTGCAATCAAGGCCTAATTTTGTTATGCTCAGAGCTACACGAGTCATTTGGTTTTCAATTCCTTCTGACACACCGCTTCAATCGAGATGCCCTAGAGAACATGTTTGGAATTGTTCGCCAGCAGCATCGGCTGCAATGAAACTCCTAAAGCTTACCAGTTTAATATGTTTCAAGCCAGCGGCATAGCCGGCAAACTATTCAAGCTTTCAGACCACAGTAACTGTTAGAAGGACTGAGCAGTACTTTTAAGTGAACTGAGACACCTTTCACTTCCTAGATCGACTTCACTGGCCAGACATGAGCACGTAAGCACTGCCTCCAGCACATCAACTGGCCGGTGTGCAAACAAGCAGCATGTTATGCATGCATTTCCTCGGCCAGGGCTCTGTGTAAGTAAGGCTCCTTAAATGCGGGACACTTGTGAAAGTTGTGAGAACTGGACAAGTTGTATATAGCTGAGTATAAAATAAACTGTGAAGTAAACATACTTTTTTTTTAAACATCCCTTATTAAAAGAATGTATTATGTTACATTAAAAATGTGTGTGTTATTAGCAGTAAAAATACCTACTGAAGTGTTTTGACTTAAAGTTCTTTACGTTGCACTGTTACTTTGAAAGTAAAAGTAGCTGCAAAACCTCTTGTATGCACTTGTCATTTTTTCATTTTATGTGGCACCTTGAAGTAGCAAGGTAAATTTTTAAAAAGTCGTTTTTAAAACTTACCCTACTTTTCCTCGCAGACAACGGTAATGCCAGTCACTGTACTGGTGCAAGGCGAAATCCTCAGTAGGCTGTGGAAGGACTGTTTGTGAATAGGACACCGGACTACACAGGACAGTAGGACAAGTCTGTTGACTTGGCCTAGGTAGTCCCAGGTCCACCTGGTGAATTGTCAGTATGCTGTATGCCTGAACCTCCTACAACATGAAGGTAGTTCAGGGCTCCTCGCACAACTTCAATCAATTGGGCTTACGCGTGGTTGTCTACGATGGCGGCATCCTTCCTGTTGATGTTCACATCTATATACACCACCTGCAGTGTTGGGGCAGAGTGCCTCAAAGTCAGCCTCCAAGGTTATGCACTTTTTCACTCCAATCTCTGCTAGATCTTTGCAAGAGACGCATTTTTCTGCCGTCGGCATAACAGCACAGTGCTTGCACCTGCACCTGTTTGGAACGTCAGATCATCACTGGCTCCACACAGCGCTCTAATCGTGAAGCTGTTATTATAATTACTCACCAGTCTATGTTTCCTAGCCGCATGGCTTGCGGTGATGGAGGGCTTTCAAGATCTGGGTCGTCGGGCTCGCTGCCATCATCCGTCGAAACATCGCGGTCAGGTGCTTGCTCATACAAGTTTAAATTTTGTTGTCGCATGTGTGCTAGAATGCACAATTCCAAGTCACTGATACCTTGGTGCGGCATATCACAATTCTACGAAATAGCGCACAATGGTGCTGCGCGCTTCTGTCGTCACGTGCGAAAGCGTGGTTCGGATCTAGCTGACCTGGCTTGCCTTCGCTATCGCCAGAATGACAGCAGCTGCCGTGGTCTGAGCAGTAGGGGCTGTTTTTGTTGAGTGCGGGTGGTTCATTTTCCATGACACGCTCAGAAGAATGCCCTCAACATGGAAGGAAAAAAAACGCGAATATGGTGCTTTTTGCCAGGGTCAGACAGCGGCTAGGCATCCTAGCTGCAGACAAACAGTGTCGGTCTTTCATGTACTTGGCAGCAAAGATGAACTTGAGTGAGCACATGCCATACCAAGGATCGACAAGCCATGAAAGACATTTTGACACAAAGTATGTTCGTACATATTTAAGCATTTTCCAAAGTTAATGTTTGGACAGGTTTTGACTCAAGCGCTATGAGGAGAACCGTGGAGAGCTCCACAATAATTCCAATGATCGTGTGCTATTTACGTTCATTCGTATCTTGCACCACGTGTGTACAAGTTTCATTCCATCGAACCATGGCAGGATGTGTTAGCTAAAGTTACAACAGGAGTTGCACACTTTGTCGTTGTTAATGAATCCGAAAGTGTTCTTGGAGTAATGGCTACACTCAGTTTTTAATGTTTTCCAGGCTTCTCGTAAGACACTACACAGGTTGTGAATGGAAAGAACGTAAGTGCACGAAGTCGCGTGCCTGCACTGAAGGAGGGCACCATCCCGACAATTTTCCGAAACCTCACGAAATGCATGACAATTAAAGACCACCAAAAGAGAGAAAAAGAGGGGGGCACAGCCCTCTTTTGTGCCTGCGAAAAAGAGTGCCAGAGACAATGACGATGCAATGCGCGCATCAGTTCGGCTCAATACAGACGACGAAGTGGACAGAAGCGATGATGAAGTATACCTATCACTTAAGGGACTTTATTTTTAGAGATCACATTCGATCACAACGTTGCTCATGACAAGACGTTTCAACATAAAAATGCAGGGAGCTACTAAACAGCTGGACATCATAAAAACAAAGTACCTCCGACTGACTGCTTTTAACAAGGTAGCTGTGTTCGAATTCGAAGAGTTGATTTCACCATGCTGCAACATTTTCTTGGCTGGTCACCTTCACTGCCGGCAAACTACTAATAAGTCTGAACAAGAGGCCCAAGAACCTCTGGTACGTGCGGAAAAACTTCTCTGTATGTTGTGGAGTTGCAAAGACCATCGAGTTTCAGCCACTATGTGCATCTGAACGCACAACACTGTCCGCAAGCAACCTAAACTCCACAGTATGTAGATCCATGTTGCAAGTCTTCTTTTTGTTTTTTTTTTTCAGGTGGGGTTGCGTATGCCTTTTGGGCATAACAAGTGTGAATACTTATTTTGAATATTTGATACCTGCCTTCTATCTACCGTAAAATACCGATCAAACGCCCCCACCCGTGCAAGCGGCCCCCTCCCATAATCTGAGAATTTCGAGCTATCGTGCACTACCGAACAAGCCCCCCCCCCCCACCCCAATTATCTGGCGACTCGCCCCAAAACTTTCGAAACCGAAACCGTACCAGAAACCGTGCTTCTGGCTACGTTCTTGTCTAATCCAAAATCCAATCCAAGAACGGGCCACCTACACTGACGCTGGCAACCTTGACACTGGCGACGCTCGCCATTTTATCATTGTTGTTTTACGGTGCCAAACGTGGCTGTGACTCCATGCATTCATACACAGTGAAAAAGAAAATCGAAGTCGTGGAATGGCACCGCCACAACGGAAAGAATGTGCACGCGACAGCTCGCCACTTCAATCTAGACAGAAAGAGGATCCGTGAGTGGGAGAAGAAGTATGAGATTTCGCTGCAGCAGAACTTTGGCAAGGCCAAACTTCGGCAGAAGCTGAGCAATGGAGCGCCAGTGTTCAGCGAAGAAGTGGATGACGCTCTTTTTGAATTTCTCGAGCGAGAAAGAAGCGCAGGGCGTGCTGTAAGCAACAGACTTCTTTCTGAGGAAGCTGTTAAAATAGCGCACAGCTTGCAGTTGGGAAATTTTCCTGCGTCCAGCCAACACATCAAGAGATGGAAACAGCGGTTCGGGGTTACAATGTGCCATGCCACCAACGAAAGCCAGAAGACACCCGAAGATTTGACGGAGGCAGCAAAGGCTTTTCGATCTGCTGTGAACGCTCTCCGGATACGCCACGACTACACCCTCTTCAACATTTCAAATATGGACCAGACGATGGTCAGAATGGACTCTCCGGCAAACAGGACGAACAACGTGGCCGGCGAGAGCACTGTCCGAATAGCGAACACTGGTTGCGCCCGGAGGGGCTTCACGGTTGCACTGGCAGCATGCGCAAGTGGACACAAGCTCCCAGCTTTTGTAATTCTCAAGGAGCCGAGCAGAAGAATTCCACCAAAGGCGCTCATGAGTCTTCGTATACCGGGTGAGTGATGACCGTTTTGCACCAAGTTCTTTTCTGCTTGCTTTCAAAGCGGATAGTAACGATAACGGAGATGATCGATCACAGTGATTTCCGCTAACTTAGGTATTTATTTTTCTTTTCCTAGCAAATGTCCGCGTCACTGGGTCAAAAAATGGATGGATGACATCGGACAAGCTGCAGGAGTGGCTGAGCAGGGTGTGGGGGCCGAACAGCGATGACGTGCGGCGACTACTTGTGCTCGATCAGGCACCAATCCACAAAAGCAGGCGACAAAGGATGCCTTAGAGCAGCGCAACACAGACGTCGTGTACGTGCCTGCAGGGTGCACAAGCCTACTGCAGCCAGCTGACATGTACTGGAATCGGCCATTTAAGGCCAACCTTCGCCATGTGTGGGAAAGCTTCATCAGAAAAGAGCAAAGAACGCCGAAAGGGAATTTAAGGAAGCCGTCGCGACAGGATGCTTTTGACTTTGTGTCAGAGGCATGGGCCGCTGTCACGGAAGAGACAGTCGCGCGGGCCTTCAAAGGGTGCGGCATTGCTAACGCGCTCGACAGTGCAGAGGATGGTCAGCTGCATGAGCAGCTTTGTGACATCGGCGCTGTGGCCCCAGAACTTCGCGAGGGCTTGCAGACAGAGTGCCTGGGCCTCGTTTTCGGGTCGGACTCTGAAGACTCGTTTGACGGCTTCGAAAGCGATTAAATGAATGAGTAATAAAGCGTTTTAGTTCTAGTGCACTTTGTGTGTGTCTTCCTTCTATTTCGGTTCCTTTTTTTTCGGCTACTATGCATTTTTTTCTGTGGGGGGGGGTAGCATTTTTGGCCGCCATCTTGAATTTTGTGGCTGTACCGAACAAGGGCCCCCTCCCCAACATTCCCTGCATTATCCTCACGTCGAGGGGGGGCGCTTGATCGGTATTTTACGGTAGCTTGTTTCAGAGGTGTGCAAACCGATATGCCTCAGCCATATTTCAAGTACAGAAAAGCGAGGCACACCCTACGACTAGTTTGCTGCACTTGAGTTGCAGCGCTCACTGACATAGGTTACGAGAAGACGAACAAAATGTGCAAATACAGCATGAAGTCACCAGGAGTTGCAACAGAATTGCTCTATGAAAAAAAAGCATCACTGCATGTTTTCATAACTAGCATCATAAATAAATGTCTGTTTTATGCCTTTGCTTCAGATCAAGCAGCTTCCCAAAAAATAAATTAAAAATTTAAAAAGCAGCAGTGTCGAAGCAGTGTCCAAAGCAGGTAACGCTGCGGGAATATCGGTGGCTCTTGGAGTGCATTGTTTTTAAAAATTGGAGCACAAGTTTATATGGGCATCTGAGGAGCCATAATGTCCTTGTCCTGCCCAGCCTTCTGTGCCTCCAAAGGTACATCAAGGTAAACGATTGCATTTTTCTCTTGTTGAGTGTCGTTTAATTATCGTTCTTATGTTTGCAGACATTCAAAGCATCTTGTGATTCTAGCCGTAAATTTCTTGTGTGTGAAGCAGATGGCGAGCGAAATGAATGAAATTAACATGCATCATGGCCACATGGTTATAAATTAAAACTTTTCACACACTTTCTGCAAGGCACTCAGTTTCTTTTCAGATCCGCCAAAGCTCAGCATAGTTTATGCAAACCTAGCTGATGCAATGCGGCCTCTATTTTACGTCGTGGATTCCGTGCACTTGCTCAAGCACATAAGTAACAACTGGCTAAATCAAAAGAATTCCAAGACAAACTTTTATTTTCCTATGTTTGATCTTTCAAACAATGCTGTACATCCCGAGTGCATACAGTGGGCATTGTTCAAAGATCTTCGAGAGCTGCACAAGCTAGAGGGTTTCAGCTCCTTAAGGCCAACTCCGGCAATTTTTTCATGTCAACAGATGCTGAAGAAATTCACTGGGTACGTTACTCTCCGCACTTACATCATGCCCCGAGAGAATGAGGCTCGAGAGTTGCACATATTCCTTACAAATGAATTTAATTCAGTCGAATGCCCTACCTGACCACCCCATCAGTTACAGGCCACATTGGGTGTTACGCTACAAGTGTCCAACGCAGAGTATGCCGGGATTGTGCAAATGACAGCCCGACAGCAACGAGAGCGCGGATGAGTGCACGATTGTGAGCTAGAGCTTGGCGCAACGAGTTGCTGCCGTGTGGATGGTAAAGTGATGTCAGGGTGGCAAGTGGTGTTGCTTTGTTGGCTGCAGAAACCACTCTCACAACGCACAGCAACCAAAGGAGAGTTAGTTATCACAACTTTCCTCGCGACGATGCATTTCGCGAGCGGTGGATCAGTGCTATCCGGCGTGACAACTGGACGCCGAGCAAGCACGCAACTGAGTGTTCTGATCACTTCACGCCTGAGGCCTACAAGGGTAGTGTTTGCCTGATGCAAGTCTTCAGGTTAGCAAAACCAAACTTTCGGAGGTATTTGAAGATGGATGCCGTGCCGACAGTGTTCGACGAGACAAAGAGGAGCCAGCCGCGAGCACCACGAAGGACAGCCGTCAAAAGGATAGCGGAGGTACGTGTACATTTTAAATGATCATGTAAATATCAGTTGGTAGTGTAGTGCTGCCGTAAGTTCCCTTCTTATGAGTTACGCAGGAGTATGTTACTCATATTGGTATCGTTCACTCACGCTCATTAGTTTACCATCAAGCTTGATCTGAATGAAACTTCTGCGTGCAAAATCGAAAATTATGGATGCTACATAGCGAAACTACCTTGATCAAGTTGGTTGAGCTTAGCGCACAATCACCATGCATTGCAGGTGAGCGGCTGTGGATTGAGCAAAATCGCGATCAAAGGTGCGCACATGTGGAAACACTCAATATGTGAATGATTAGCCCCTCCTTGATGGAGGCTGTTTGTCCACCTCCAGTGGAAGGCAATGCTGTACATGTTATGCCATGAAATTCACTGCTGTTGTGGTTTGGCCGCATTTCTTAGTAATCTGTCAAGGTGAGTTCTATAGCACTCGCAGCATGACTCGAAAAAAAAAAGAAGACAGCTAATTTGCGTTGTACGTAAGTATGTCAATAACGTGCTGCTGAATCAGTAATATCATTGCTGCTATACACACACACACACGCACGCGTGCGTACACACACACACACACACACTCTTTCTAGCTCAAAGTATATTTCATGTTCTTCTCTTGGGGTGTGTGCCATACAGGGTTTCTATGTGTTGTCAACTCATAAAAGCAAGGAAATGGTAACGTGCCTATTTACCTTTTTGTGCACATTATTTCAAATGTGCCATGTTCACGTTATAACTTAAGCACAGTGCTTGGGTGCAGTGTGCTATAGAACAAAGAAATATGTATTTGTGTGAAGTTCACCACCACGTCATACAGAATGGCAGTCTTCACGGGAAGCTCCACTGGAAGAAATATGGCTTGTGCACCTGCACAAATTGCTCCGGTCACTTTGTTAGATATGTGGATGGTTGAAATTAGTGAAAGTACTTCCATAGATAGGTGCTGTCATGTTATAGCTAAAAGAGATGGCTTCCCTAGAATATCATCTACACATTGAGTTTACTCGCATCTGTTGTGGACCAAATAAAATTGTTGTTCCCCCCACCCACTCACTATACTGGTTACAATTCTTTTTCATACCAGCATGATGTCCAAGACGCACCTGTGTGGCAGACCCAGAGGATCACCATGTGAGGAGCTACCAGAATGAGTTGAGTTGCGAAGCAGCTACCACCTCACAGCACAGTGATGTGCAGGAAGCAGAGCTGTAGGTGCGTGATGTCTATGTCCAAACAGTAACCTCACGCACAGAAGTCAAAGTCTGTGCAGACGACGATCAAGAATTGATCTGTTGGTGAGAGCATAACTGCTATCTATTTTTCCTTATAAAAAGGAAATAACTGACTGCCAATGAATGGGTTTTAAAAGTGGTGCAGCCAGCCAGTGGTCCAAGGAAAGGCCCTTGGTAACGTGTTGTTGTGCTGCGCCATTCTATTCACTGGGAGCAGCAGCCCAACAAAAGTGGGTCTCCTGCTGTCTATCATGGGAGTTCAACCACTGCAGAAGACACAGTACTTTCAGTACCAAAGGTGCTACCTACTTCCAGCAGTCTAGGAGGTTTGTATGGGCAATGATGCTTACTGGTGTCGAGATTTCTAACCTCTACAATTATCATGGGCCATGTGTATGTCTTCAGGCTCACGCCCAACTGAGGCTGGGCCCACTGTTAGGAAGCAGCAGCTAACCAGGGCCCGGAAGGCTCGACATGCCACAAATCGCTACAGAGGCCAAAAAAATCAACCGCGGCGCGTTCCAGCTTCAACCGAGGGGAGTGGATCTGCTGAGCCTTCTTAGCTCGCGCTATGGAAGCCACCATTCGCCCTAGTGCACTTCTATGTCGGGGCATCAGCATCAGTGCCTAATTTCGATGCAGAATATTTTTGAACCAGGCAAAGACTTTTTATTTGCCTGATATTACAGTTACATACAACAAACTGCTGCTTAGAGTGAGAATACCTTTGAGATACTATGCAATCCCTCCTTCAGCAAATGTTCTTGTTTCGGCTGACTCAGCAGTCTACTGACCTCAATATTACGTCATGCTCGTTTTTTTTATTGAAACTACATGGCAGCAGGAGTCATGTAACCGTTCGCAGCACGTTCAGGCAGCAATGCAAGTTCACGCTGTTTCACTTTGCTGCAAATATTTTGTGAAACTAAGGATTACGTTCGTAATCGGTGATCTCGGCTTGCTGTTCTTGTTCGTTCAAAGCACATTTAAATGCTTCTGCAGAGCGCTTTCCCCTGCACTGGCGACAATTGATGGCGGGCAGCAACGAATGGGGGTCGACACGCCCCAATTCTTACCGCTGCTAATCGAAAGAAGCTTCAAAAATAGGCAAGCAATAAAACCTCCGGCTTGTCGCAAATCTCAGCAAGCGAGTGGAAGATGCAGGTGCTCGCTACAGCATGCGAAGATGATGCCCTGTCAGCGTTTTGTGCTACCTATACAGTTGTCGACCTCTCCGCATTTGACACACTGCTTCAGAAAGCCTCTTGTAAAGCATGCAGTGGAAACCTCTGTATAAAAAAAGGTGAGTGGTCAAGTTGCGACTGCATTGTGACAACTGCAGGCGATGTAGAGTGTGGAGTGGAGCTCTCGGCATGTGCCAGGTGAGGCCAAGCACAGGCCAAAGCACAGGTAATGGCCAGATGGCGTTGAATGACATTTTTTCTACAATGGGCATCTCCCACTGAAGGCTGCATGAAAAGAGCTACCAAAGTCACTGTGGTGCCGTGATGCGACTGTCTCATTTTCGATTTCATGTCAAGTTGCCATGTGGCGCCTCGCGCGGCAACGATGTTAGTATGCGTCGCTAGGGGGTGCTCAAGAGGCCTATTGTATATATGTGTGTACAATAAAGGAGTGTTTGACGAGACTTCACAGAGGTTGGACGTTTTTCTTTGGCGCTCTGCGCCGCACTGTGTTCGTGGCTTGCCGATGTCTGCCGGGCTTCTTCATCTTCGGCGTCAAGGGCCACCTAGCCACGACACGACAACTGGCGACGAGGAGAACGTGAGCAAACTGTTTTCTGCTTCGTATTCTGCCCTTGTTCTACAAAATTTCCGTTCCGTTCCGTGCCTCTGCATCTTCTTCTAAGCCTTGTCTTCGTTCTGCATGGCAACCGCCGCATCGCTCCTACTCTGCCTTCTTTATGCCGAGCCGGTAGTTCCCGTTTTTTTCCGTCTTTCAAGCACTTTATTTCGTTGGCGTGCATTCTGCTTCCTGGCTATTTTTCTTTTTTTCTGCTAAGTGTCAAACTTTTCCTGTTTTTGCAGATAGGCATCTCCAGCTCTGCCAGCTGGCATAGTCAAAGGAGCAATTGCTCGGGAAAATTCTCGCGGATGCAGCTCTTCCGGCAGTGTGCGCCAACCGGCGCTGGCGCCTTTTCTAGGAATCGAGCTTCCCGCTACCCGTCAGATGGAGGTGACGGTCAAAGACTTGAGCCACGTAACGCCGCCAGATCGAACCGCATAGAGACCGCTGCTCAACAGCCAGCTCACGCGAAGACTCGGAAAGACCCCTCAAGCAGCAAGTCAGACGTTCTCTCTCGAGAATGCTTTGCTATCGAGGGAATGGGCTTGCACCAGCTCACCATTTCCGATAGGCTGAAACCCGAGATGCTAGGGCTAAATGGCATCACAGACTCAACATATATAAAGCTGAGTTGCTCGAACACATACTTTTTGAAGCATGTGCCTAAGAGCGTTTTCAGCTACTATTGTTGCGTCTTTGCCTACGCCCGGCTACTTAGGCTCTCGCAGAATGGCGGTGACACGTTATCCGAAGCGGAAATAGCCTTTGTTGACTTCGTGGATGGCAGCTCTTCCCTCCTACCTGAACCGGTGAGTCTATATCTCACTGCTTACGGGAGAACTTATTTGTCCTGTTTCTGTTTCCTGTTTCTTTTCCTGTTTCCTGTTTTTGCAGATGGCGTCTCCTATACCCCCTCCACTATTTTGTTCGACGCCCGGGGACCCTCCGATCCCACAGGCTGATTGGAAATTCATTTTCTAGACGTACACGGATGCTGTCGGGGAGGATGCCAGCAATCCCAAGGGGCGTAAAGCCTTGTTGCTTAACACCTAGGGTTAAGCTTTTCCAGACACTGAGCTCCGCCAATGCGTCAGGGACGCCTGCGTCTACTGATGTCTTCCAGGACACTCTCGCCTTATTTGATGCACATTTCAAAGATGCGTCCCGCAATTATCTCGCACGCCTCAAGTTTCAAGAACGCCGTCAACTTCACAGTGAACCTGTCACAGATTTTATTGCCAATCTCCAGGCACTCAGCGCTTCATGCGGTTTCGTCACTCTTGAAGATGACATGATCAGGCATCAGCTCTTCATTGGTGTCGCGTCGCAAAATGTCCGTTGCCAGCTTCTGCAAAAAGGCTCGTCCATTACCCTCACCAAAACACTCTTTATTGCCTGAGCGCATGAAGTCGTGCGCTTGCAGTTGGAGCATTTCGCTCCACGTTCCGTGCAGCAGCTTCCTCTGCGGGGCCTCATGGCGCCAATTGAAAGCAAACTCTTCGAAATATCTGCAACGCCGGTGTAGCAGGCACATTTCTTCAAGGCAGAGACGCAGTTCACAAAGCTTCACCCACAATCTCCAGACCCCTGGCCGGCAGCACCGTCTATCAGGGGAACAGAGAAATTTGAATGCTTGCTAGGCAGTTGAGTGGCGCTCGTTCAGACACCTAGCTGTTCTTCCACCGTGGTGCAGACATAGATAACGCAAAGAAACATCATTGCCTATTGCATGCCAGAAGGGGACCTTTTGTCAACCTCATTCGTAAACAATCACAATTTGTAATTGAAGCATCGACCACAAATAAGACACCGGAGCTGCATACAAAGCAGCATAACCAGAACCTGCCAGTGCTCATGCCAACCTATGACAACATCGATTCGGTTACCTGCATTGGCCTATGAGAAGTCACGTGAGCAATCGTTTGTGAAGAGCTACACAAGCTGGGCCCAAAGAGAAGACTGCCACAGCTCAACAGCCTCACAGCTACGATCTGTTAACGAGTGTAGGAGGCGCTGGGGAAACCATTGCAAGGGAATTGCCATCGCCTGCCCCTGAATCGTCATCCTGGGCGCTAAGAGTGACGATGCATACTAAGGCCGCCCGCTGCATGATGATCAAGAGCACCAGGCAGGGAGCCCTACCCAAAGACACCCTGTGCCCTATCATGTGCCAGAATGCAGCGCCATGCAAGATGGACATAGGAAGGCGCCCGGCTGGTGCCCACTGCGCTTTTGCTCTGGCGGAACTGACCACTTGCTCCAAAGTTGCCCTGCTGGCAAGCGGCACTTCTCAGCTTCACTGTCAACACTCCACAACCTGCACTAGGCCAGTGTCTGGAGTGAGACACACTACTTTTGTGCTTACCACAACATCTGCGTGCACACCCCAAGGTGGGGGCAGGCTGTTCTCAAATGTACAGCACGTTCACAACCACTGCATCTGGAAACACGGCAGAGCTACTAATTACAAAAGGGCTGGCATTGGAGGTTAGTTCTGATCACGAGGACGAAACAAGATAGGAGGTGAAACTACAGGCCCACAACAACGCAAGAACTGGTTGTGCAAATGTCACCTTGGATGACGAGATGCACAACTTTACATATGCTTTCCCAGGCTGGCACAAGTGGGCGCAGCACTCCGGGTGGCAACAGAAGGAACTACTGCTTTCTCCCTTGTAGTTAACAGGTGAGACAGAAACACAGACACACACACCCGTAGCTCCATTTTCGACAGTGCTTAGTGCTGTGTTTCGGTTCTGCTATGCTAGGCAGCGCTGTGGCAGCATCAGCCAACTCGCTTTGGGGTGACTTTATCATGGCGCAGGAAAGAGCACGAGTTGCGCCTCCCAAATGATATCTCCTCTATGGTTCTGAAAGAGGGCAACAATGCCGGCTGCTCTGAGCTCTGTGTTGCTTTCGCAACCACTGAGGGTGTTTCAGGCCCATGCTCTACCAATGAATGGTGGTGATCACTGGCAACAAGCTCACTGTGTTCTTTCAAAAATTATTGTCGCATTGTTGACCCAATTCAGGAAAAGGAAGCTTGTTTTTCTGTCTGCATGTTGTGTCAAATTAGTGCAAAGCAGCAATGGTCCGCTGAAATTTTTCCAATAATGACCACAAACACTGCGTCACCTTGAAAGTGAAATCAAGAAAACGAAATTAAATTTGAATTCCTGTCTAAGGCTTTCTGTACTGTTGTGTTCTGTTAAGCATTTGAGACACGGGTCTTTCAACGCCAGCTCATGTCACTGCCAGTTTTGCACTCAGAAGTACCATGTGTTTTTGTTTTCTCAGAAGGCCCTGATGAAATTATGCCAAATTGTGGGGAAGTCTCATAAAAGTGAAACAGGACCATGGGTGGGCCCCATCCAATAATGGAATTTTATGACCCTGTTTCTATTCTCATGAGTACAGAGAGCAAATGTTTCAATCATAGTGTAGCATGTGATGCTTTATGGTGAGCTAGCCTACTTGATGAGAATTTAAGAATGGTGACAACATTTCTGTTGGAGATTGACACACTATCAAATATGTAAAAGATATTTCTCACCCTTGACTGTTATCTTCTACTGTGGTAGCTTTAATCTGGCGACAAAAACTGCTTCTTTGCCTCTGCACAGAAGCACTCTTTCAGTTGACCATAAAAAGCGGGCATATGCCCGTCCAATCCGACAACAGCCCTACCGTGTGTCTGCTAAGGAACGCGAGGCCATTCAAACGCAAGTAAAGGAGATGCTCGACGATGGCGTCATACAACCATCCAACAGCCCGTGGTCTTCACCAGTCGTCCTGGTAAAGAAGAAGGACGGAACACTGCGCTTCTGCGTTGATTACAGGAAGCTAAACAGCATTACAAAAAAGACGTTTACCCGCTTCCACGCGTCGACGACTCTCTGGACAGGCTGCGGCACGCGAAGTATTTTTCATCCATTGATTTAAAGAGCGGCTATTGGCAGATTGAGGTTGATGAACGAGACCGAGAGAAGACGGCGTTTGTAACGCCAGACGGCCTTCGAAGAGCTCCGGCGGCGCATGCAGTCAGCACCTGTACTGGCCCATTTCGATGACGAGGCAGATACAGAGATCCACACAGACGCTAGCAACGTCGGCCTTGGTGCTGTCCTTGTGCAACGACACGGCCCCGTTGAGCACGTCATCGCTTACGCCAGTCGTACACTCTCTCGGGCAGAGATAAACTATTCTGCTTCAGAGAAGGAATGCCTCGCAGTCGTGTGGGCGACGACAAAATTCCGGCCTTATCTATACGGTCGTCCCTTCAAAGTGGTGACTGACCACCACTCGCTGTGCTGGCTGGCCAACCTCAGAGACCCATCTGGCCGCCTTGCTCGGTGGAGTTTGCGCTTGCAAGAATTCGACATCACGATTGTGTACAGGTCAGGGCGAAAGCACGAAGACGCCGACGCGCTTTCTCGAGCACCTGTAAGTTCCCCTTTTCTGCACTCTGAGGATGACTATGCGTTTCTCGGAGCCGTCACTAATACCGACTTCATGTCAAGGCAGCGAGAAGACGCAGAATTACGGCCCATTATCGATTACCTTGAGGGCCAAGAATCCCACGTTCCTCGGCACATTGCTCGCGAATTATCTTCGTTTTGTCTGAGAAGGGGCATTCTATACAAGAAAAACGCCCGCGGCAGCGACAAAGCCTTTGTCCTCGTTGTGCCTACCGACATGCGCGGTGATATCCTATTTGCTTGCCACGACGAGCCCACGTCGGGACACTTGGGCTATTCTCGGACACTCACGCGAGTTCGCCAGCAGTACTACTGGCCGCGATTATCATCTAGCGTGCACCGCTACGTGAAAGGCTGTCGCGAGTGTCAACGCCGCAAGACACCGCCTGTGAAACCTGCGGGATTACTGCAACCAATTTCACCACCCGAGACAGCGTTCGACCTCGTGGGAATGGATCTTCTCGGACCCTTCCCTTTATCGTCATCTGGCAACAAGTGGATCATCGTTGCAACGGACTACTTAACCCGTTATGCCGAGACAAAAGCCCTACCCCGCGGCACGGCCTCTGAAGTCGCCAAGTTCTTCGTACACCAGATCGTCCTGCGACATGGCGCCCCGTCATGCGTAATCACAGATAGAGGGACGTCATTTACAGCACAGATGATGCAGGACGTCTTCAGACTGAGCTGTACGAGTCACCGCAAAACAACAGCGTACCATCCTCAAACTAATGGGCTAACGGAGCGCTTGAACAAAACCATCGCAGATATGCTGGCCATGTACGTGGACGTCCAGCACAAAACTTGGGACGAGATTCTTCCATACATCACATTTGCCTACAACACCGCAACGCAGGAAACGACCCGATTTTCGCCTTTCCGTCTTGTTTACGGGCGAACCGTCCAAACGATGCTTGATGCCATGCTTCCGTGCGACCGAAGCGATGAACTTTCTCCAGGCACCGAGGAATACACCCAGTACGCCGAAGAAGCCCGTCAACTGGCTCGCGTAAACATCAGCCACCAGCAAGCCGCCGATGCACGACGTTACAACCTCCGCCATCGAGACGTTGCTTATCGCCCCGGCGACCAAGTCTGGGTGTGGACACCTATCCGACGGCCGGGGTTATCTGAAAAACTCCTAAGCCGCTACTTCGGGCCGTACAAGGTAGTGCGACGTGTTGGTGACGTAACATACGAGGTACTTCCGGACGGTGTCATGCCCCCTCGTCGACAGCTCCGGCCCGAAACTGTGCACGTTGTACGACTCAAGCCGTATTTCACACAGTAGTTGTGTTTTCGCCCTTGTTCATGTGTTCCCGTGTGAAATTTACTTTCCTTTTGTCTTTGGTGACCTTCGATACTTCCACACACACGTATTTCTATTTTTCCAACAGCAACCGCGCCTTTTCACTTTTTCTTATAGACATTGACTTCCGCTGGCTCACCCGTTTCTCTCGTTTCCCAAGCATCGAGTCGATGCTTTTGATAGGGGGGACATATGCCACCTGGTGTTGGCACGTGGGGATGGACTGAGGGAGGTCGAAAAAGAAGAAGTTCGAGCTGTCCCGCGTCTGAGCTGTACGAGCCGACCTTCTGTTTATAAAACCTCACTTTTTCTTCTCACGGCGTGACACTATCAAATATGTAAAAGATATTTCTCACCCTTGACTGTTATCTTCTACTGTGGTAGCTTTAATCTGGCGACAAAAACTGCTTCTTTGCCTCTGCACAGAAGCACTCTTTCAGTTGACCATAAAAAGGCCTGTGTATAACACAGGCCAAAATAGCACATCATATGCTCTTGACATTGTCAACGATGACTATCTGTGTGTCTGGTCTGTACTGCCCCCTCTGGTACTCCCTGCCCAGACATCAAGCTCTTGCCTCAGTGCTGTTAGTGCAAAAAAAGGCAGAGGATCTGTTCTACTGCAGCCAGCACTTGGACTGTTTATAACAGTCTGGAAACAGCTGCCAGCTGCAAGACTGCAGCTGGATGGTCATGTGCTTCTCTGTCAGCGACTCGGTCTGTCGCAGGTGGCGCATCATGTGTGTTATGACCAGTCCAAAGGTGTGGCGCCGAGAAAAGATTACTGCTTTGATAAACGTTCTTCCTCATTATTCCAAAGTACACATTGTACAACTAACTGTAAGTACTGTAGATAAAACCAGTGTACCTTAAACTATAGTAAGACGACTTCCTCACACTGAGTACCATCGATCGACGATGGTTTATAGTACACAACTGTATCAATGAAACTAGGAAACACGCTGGCCTAAGAATTATTGTGTGTATGTTAAAGTACTATGGTGCAAGCACTACTGCAGCCATGGAATCATAGAGCAAACCAGAGGCATGCAAGAACCCACACCAGTAAACAGAAACGTCAGACTTCACAAGAGGTTTGGCCAGGCTGTTTTACAGCCCCAATTCCCATAGGCCAGAGCATGTAAGAAACAACAAAGCCAAGCAATTCGCTGCAATTGATAGTATTACTGTATTGGAAGCAATCTTCTTGCTCACACTGTAAACATTTAATTTTAGAAAATTCCTGGAGGCTTGGAAGAAATACATCGTCACTGCCTGTGCAGTGGTGTGCCCAGTCTCTGGGCAAGCCAACATGCACAGAACCTAAAGTAATGCTCCACAGTGCAGTAGCACTAGCAAAGAGCCTCCAGGTCTACAGTTTCTGCTAGCAACTTCGGACAAGATCCGATGCACTCGCTGTCGACTCTGCCTCAGTGGTTGCAACAGCAACCGTGCAAGACAACAGAGCCGACAGAGATGCATGGCTAGGGCACATGAGGTTGGATTCTACTTTAATAAAAAGTGCAGACTGCTTTCCATGAGCAGCAATCACATCACAGACTCTCTGAACTATCATCGATTTCGACGATAGACAAAGGAAGTGCATCATGAGTGACGGTGTTGTGAGTGACAGTGCTCAGAGTTTTTAACGTATACGGTTGTTGAAACCTGGACACTACGAATAGCCTTTTGGAGGTTGGCACTTGCTGTGTATATGCCATGGAGCACTGACAATTGATTGATACCCATGAATACAGCATCGCCGTGAAACAGAAGGTGTGTTGCAGCAATTGTAGAGAACTGCATTCGTAGTGGAGTTCGCAACGAGTTGCTGGCACTGCGACATTCAATCCATTTGAGATATTCTTGCCGCACAGGCTCTGCAGAGCAGCAGGAATGCACAGACCGCTCTAAACGGCATCTTTTTATACAAAGTGAGTTCCCCACAGAAGTCTGCGCACTAAGACCTATCAGAATTAGCCAACCCAGCGAAAACTAAAGCAGGCACCAAACACTTGGCAAAATGTGCTGCCGCTGTGAAAGTGCTGTGAACTGACCTGAATTTCAGAAATCCACTTAACACTGCCATTTGTTTTGATGGCACATGGCACACACGAGGACACTCTTCTCGCATCGAGGTGACCATGGTAACTGAGGATGCATGCTCGGTTACGTAGTCCTCTCCAATTGCTGCCTTGGATGCAAGTGTGACCCACAACCAGACTGTTGCCCAAGTTATGGTGCATGGAAGGCACAGCACTTGTGCCAAAAAACAAACACAAGCCGCAAGGCAGGGCAGATGGAAACTGAGGCAGCAAAAAAGCTCCTTCAATGTTCACTCACTCTGCACTGCCTTAAGATGCCTGACCATGCTGTGTAATGGCGACAGCTAGTTCATTGCAATTGATGAAGCCGAAGCTCACGGTTTCATCCCAGTTCTGAAAGAAGAGTGCACTAACCACATCCCAAAAGCGAATGGGCACAGCTCTTCGAAACCTTATACAGAAGCATGTCTCATCATAAAGAGTGCATTAGTGGTAAAGGACGGCTCACTGCAGACTTCACGTCAAAGATCACCAGCCACTATGGTTGGGCTATCAAGTCTTGTGCTGGAGACGTTGAGAAAGTGCGTAATGCAGTGTAGGCACTATCCCACCGCATCACATCAACACATGCCAAGTCCATCATGACTTTTGCTCACATGGGCCTGACTCATGCTGCAAGTACAATACAGCCATGGCAAAAAAAAAAAAAAAAAGAACTGCCGCCAAAAAGTGGATACAACCAGCCTGAAGTGGGCCAGCAGGGCATTGTGGCCCATCCTCAAGCGTCTGTCTGACAAAACATTACTGCAACGGTGCCAGAGAGGCGAGACCCAAAATGCTAATGAAACACTGCACTCAGCCATCTGGTGCCTTGGCCCTAAAAACAATGTTTCCTTGTTCGCAGTGGAAGCTACAGAGGCTGTGATGCGTTTTAACCCTGGCACCCACAATGCCAGCTCTAGCACACTGAGAGAGCTCCAAGGGCAGTCAGAGAGTACACAAAAAGGATCCCCGCCGCACACTCAGTGCGTAGCACAAGAAGAGGTTCAATGGCAGCCCTTTTCGAGCAGTTGCGAAGCAGAAGCAGAGTGCCCACCTAGATTATTTCTCAGGAGCCTTCCAAGCACCTGGCTGTTATAATTTCACTCATGTCAGAGAATAAAATACATTTTTCAGATGGCTATCAGTTCTTTCCCACTTTTCTCCATAAGCATCTTTTTTGCCTGTATGCAATTATCCGAGTGGCTGAGATACCCTTGCAATGACCCAATTTTAATCTTTTTTTTTAATAGCTGGGCTTCCAAGGAGTGCAAGATATCTACAACATTAAAGGGTCCCTGAAACGTTTTTTTGACATTGCGTCACTGATTAGGCAACACAATTGCGAAATCATTCACACCATAAATAAAGCGAAGCACAATGCGCTAAGGCAGCTATGGGCTTATTTCTGTCGCCTTCCTCCTTACCACTGCTGTTCCTCCTCAACTCGATCTGCTGCGGAGTGCGCGCTAGCGACGACAGCGCCTCCCGCGTCAGCCGCTCTGCCGAGCCTCCCGTAGTGACATAGCGCCCCGATATCCTCACTGAGGTCGCCCGCCTCGGCAGTGCTAGCCCTCTGTAATAGAGCGCCGGCGACTCGTGTGACGCCGCCAGATGCCGCGATGATACCGTTGGCTGAAACGAAGGAGTACGTTGTAGAAGCACGTTGTTCGCAGCTAGGTTTTGAAAATTACGCGCACGTCACTTGGGTCGGGGCCAATAAGCGACCTCCCATTCGATCGCTCGATGGCGGGGGCGTTTGAAAACGCTTTTTGGCGAGCCGCTGCGACCTTTTGCGATACGCGTGTTCAAAACCTTATTGTAAATTACACACTTTACGCACAGCGCTAAAATCTGTCCTGTAATGGTCCTAGTGACCCGCTCTACCGGATCACCATGTTTGCACAAAATCGTCAAAACCGTTTCAGGGTCCCTTTAAGTTTTTGCACTTCAGAACATTTTAAAATTTGGTGTGAATAAAAAAGGCAAGAAAATTATATCTGAAACTAGAATTTTGATCCTTTGTAACTTTAGATAAAAAATATGATAAATACATGAAATGATGCATCTTGCACTCAGTGAGCCTTAAGGCACATAGTAATGAAACCTTTAGTTTGCTCAGTGCAAAACATTTTTTGCCAGTAATCCCAGAAGTATAGAAAGGGAAACATCACAAAATTCTTTCTTCTTGAGGTTCAAGAAAAGCTAGATGCATATTTGTAATCAGTACATTAAGTTAGATATTACCTGTAATTTTAATTACTCTAGGAGACTTGGTAATAATTGTATTCCTCAAGGCCGGTGTCCCCCCTTAAGGGGGGATGTGGCAATGGGAATGCTCAATTTGGCCAGTTTCCAATTTTTATTTGCAATTTATTTATTTATTTTTTCCATTCCTCAAACCTTCTTTTAGCTTGTGGTGGAATATTATAATACAATACACAGTAGCACTAGAGAAAACAGCACTTTAACTATGTGTTGTCAACCAAAACTGCAAGAAAATCAGGCTTTGGAAGGTGCAGCCATCTTGGCATCCTCATAAAGAGGAGATCGAACCTGAAGACAGCCACAACTGTTTCTCCAGCCATCACCCACCCCTCACACACACCCCTTACTCACCCCTTACCTTCAGACACCCCGATATTGCCTCCTACAGAACCTCCCACCTCTTCACCACCTACAAAAAAGAAAAGAAAGGAAGTTCCTCTGCCATCAGATGAAGCAGCTCAATTGGAGCATCAGGCAAAACAGCTGAGGTGGAGGCTCAGTTTGAAGCCATACTTGAGGCAAAATTAATGGCAAAACTGCCAGATTTTCAAAAGCAGATGCGTGAAGAATTCCAACAATTCCCAGAAAATCGCCTCTAAGCACTCGAGGCACACAAAGCACTCGAAACTCTCGAGGCAGACTGACTCTCTCATAGACAAAAGCTGCAAAATTCAAGATAACTAGACACCTTCTGTGCCCAGCTCAGGCACAACTGGCATAATGGTGGCGGAGGCAACCAACCTTAGCAGGCAGCGCCATCGCCCCACACCACCCATTTCCTCCCTATGTTAAATACTGCTGGGCAGCAAAATGGCGGGTGATTCTTCTAATTCAGAGACTCCTACCGTTTTAAAGAATTTAGCAGTGGCTTAGCTCCGCTATGCCAGGATATACATAGCATGAGCAAGCGTTGACATCATCGATGGAGTCTTGTTGTCGCTGCTGCGGAGATGATCGGGCGCATCACTCGGCCTCCTGGTGACGCCGTTTTGGTAGACGTTCCTCCCTTTGCTCCGGTGTCTCCGCAGCATATTTAACCTTCTGTTCGTTCTTCCTAAGCTCAACCGCCAATTGCCAGGCAACCACTTCGGGAACTCATGAGTTAAGCTTCTCCACTCTTCTGCACCGCTGAGCAGCGATTTCGCTCTCCTTCTCCAGGGCTATACTACACTGGCAAACGCCCCGCTATATGTATACTCCTAATGATACCTCTGCGCTTGAGCACAAAATGAGAGGTGTTATCAAGCAGCTGCGGGGTCAGACTTGGCTACTGCGCAACTGAGGCACACAGCTGGGCACGCGCCGGTGCCAGTGCGTCTGCCACAACTATGACGTCACTCCTGTGGAACGCACAGACCGGCTAGGCGTGCGTGGTGGCGGCAGTGGCTCCGGCATGCCAGCTGTGCACCTCGTGATGTCACTGCTCCTCACACGTATGCAGCATGGCTCTCCAAGAGCCATGCGAAACTGCTCAACCTCGGCCAGTGTAGCTTACGCTACAAAATTTGGCATTGGAACTGTCACAGCAAATGCAGCGCTAATTCAGCTCGTACTAAATGAACAGCAGCCACCAGATCTGATCCTACTACAGGACCCTAAAACTAGCATATTGCTACCAGGGTATATTGCTTATCACCCACCAAATGATAATGCTCCGGTTTACCAAGCGAAATATAAGGCATACACAACGTGCTTTCCCACATGCAGTCCAAAACGTAGTTCTGGAAATTGTTCCAGTTGAAGCGCGGTCCAATCGGCGCCTCATCGAAATCGAGGAGACATGACAAAAAAGGACCAACTGTGCAAGAAGAAGTTGCGCTTTTACGCAAGACCATTTCCTTGCTGGAGAAGCGAAACATCAAGTTGGAAGAACGTTTGGACCAGGCCCTGTCACGACTTTTGATACTAGGCTTGATTGAGAAGTCACCGAAGGATTGTTCGTACTGCACTGGCCTTCCTAATTAAGGTGTTTTTAAGAGCCTGTTTAGTTACCTCAAGCCTTGTGCAAGTATGATGTCGTACTGGTGCTGGGAGAAAAAAACAGGAAGTGATGTTCATGGCTACCCAAAGGAGATTCAACTTATCATTGAATTTTTTATGGTGCTTGTGCGTCTGAAAATTGGCATGGCAGGGAAAGAGCTAGCACGGAACTTTATGATATTGCCAACCCAAGTTAGCCGTATTTTTGCCACATGGATTAATTTCCTTGAGCAAGAACTTGAGCGACTCACGAAGTTGCCAACACGAGAAGCCATTGCACAGTACCTTCCAAAATCGTTCAATGGGTTTGAAAATACGAGGCTGGTTTTGGATGCTACTGAAATTCGGTTAAAATGTCCTTCAGTGCAACGGCAGACATTTTCACCTTACAAACATTATAATACTTATAAAGTTCTGATAGGGGCACACCAGATGGCTATGTCACCTATGCTTCCAGAATCTGGGGAGGATCAGTCTCAGATAAGACCATTCTGCAGAGTTCCGGGCTACTTGATCGCTTGCAGCCCGGGGATGTTATCACGGTGGATGAAGGCTTTACATTTCCTTATTTACTCCATGGAATCGCCATTCACAGGCAACCGTTTTGTGAGCCACATGAGGCACAAATGACATCTCAAGATGTGGAAGAAACCCGTCGCATTGCATGTGGAAGAGTAAACGTTGAGCGAGCCATTGCACGACATCAAAAGTTTTCACATTCTTGATGGGGCATTCCCGATCAGTATGATTGATATCGCAGAACAGATTTTTAGGGTGTGTTGCTTCTTATGCGACTTTAAAAGGCCACTGATAAAGGACGCCTACTAAAGTTTCGAACAGTGATAACTGGAGTGCTTAATAAATGAAAGTTGGGTGTGTAGTGCTTGTCCACTGTGCTTTTCTTCTTTGCGCCACCTTCTAAATGCAAAGCATTTCTAGGCAAACATAGGTCACTTTGACCATATCTGTCTGTCTAGCCTCCTACGTCTCGGTGCTCACCTGATCATCTCATTCTCTTGGTATACAGAAAAACTGGCACGGTAGGGTACAAACGTATGGTGAACATGAGTGATCAATCTTTACATTGAAAACATAATATACTCGTCATGTACATCATGACTGATGATACTGCAACGACATGTGGCTCACGCCTGTAGTGCTTAGCCCGTGGTATGTGGGTATATGCCACAGCTGTTTGAATTCGACACGGCCTAGGCCAAATAAGGAAAAACTGAAATATACATCTTAAATACCACCAAAAACACACTTAAAAAGAAAGAAAGAAAGGCACATCATTCGTCTTATCTTGCAACTGAAATGTAGGCATAACAAGCACACAGACACACATGCCATTTACCAGGTAGTAGGAGGTATCCAACCCGGGGTCCCATAGTGCCAAGCAAGCACACTGCCACTATGCTACAGTGGCTAAAATATACATCTAACATATCACAAGAACGCACTAAAGAAAGCGTGCCATTTGTATTATCTTGCAATTTAAATGTAGACGTGACAAGCGCACATGCACATATGCCGCCAACCAAGCGGTACGGGGGGGACTTTGAACCCGGACTTCAGTGGTGCCAGGCAAGCACGCTGCCACTACTCTACGGCGGCTCCTAGATTGGGTTTCTTTTGCAGATCAGTTCAGTTTCCTAATTTTCACTAGTAAGCCATCCTGAGGTTCACACACATAAAATCCTCGCTGGAGAATTTTATGTGACACATACTGCCAACATGTGTAAAGCTTTCCTAGACGCTTCACACATTTCATGAGTAGCTCGGGCACAAGTGCATGACGCATAAAATGTAGCAGTCCAGGAAGGATCTCCTGCTCCCAGAAATTGAGATCAAAGTCGATGCGTTCCACATTAATTTGATGGGGCTCCGTTGGGTTGCCCGACTCAACCCACAGAACGAAATCGCACCACTTATGCCCCGTAATTGCCATCTGTCCTTGCACTTGATAGAAGTACTGATGGTCCCTTTTAAGAAAGGCCTCACCATCCTTGAAGCTGGAGCAGAAAGCTCTGTCAGCACAGGCTTCCTCTATCATCAGTCCTCGCTTGGAGAAGGGGCATTTCACCTCAAGAAGGCCTTCTCCATTCACCGTGACAATCCTGTCTGGTGAGGCTGCGCTAAACGGATACTGTTTACGTACGTGAAGTCCAGTTTCAAGGACTTCGACAGTGTTGTCTCGGTGCCTCAAAGTGGCTTCATACGCATCGACAGCATCCTTTTCATGGACTCGCCCATAGACAAGTGCTTCAGACACTGCCCTGCCGCTAGGATACAGCAGCGTTTTAAGAAGGACTTCGGGCTTTAAGCACAGACATATCCTCTTAAACAAGGATGCTGTGAGATGACCAATCCTGGCAGTATACCAAGATTTGTTGCTGGCTTGTCCTGCTGTTTGAATACATACTCTATTCCTGTCTTCTTGACATAGGGACTTCATTGATGCCAAATACGCATCAATTGATGCAATTGCACCTTCGCCCCACAGGTCCTCATTATCATCAATCAAAATCTTTGACTGTTCGTCAACATTTTGAGATTCTTCACCTTCTGGTCCCATGTAACGCAGCAGCTGAAGTTCCGGGCAGCATACCAGCATGTTGTCTTTCAAACTTTCCATCTTAGTTTGGTGGGGAGGGACAACACTTGGTCTGTACGGCTTGTACTCCCTTTTCTTCTTTTGATATGGTGGCATATTTATCGCATGCTTTCTAAATGTTATATCCTTCAATGGCACCTTAGGGGCTGGCTTCTTTGCAGCATTAAACAAAACGCATGTAAGCTGCATAACAGTTTGCTTTCTCATGCTTTCACATATGCACAAAAAAACGAATACAAAACCCCCCTTGTTTATGATTTCTTTTAAAAAAATAAAATTCGTTTAGTTTCTGTGCAAAGCACACATTACATATGCAAGTTCTCATTCGTGAGCCGCAAATTTGAAGATGTCTTGTCAGTTAGGCTGTTGTTGTTGCTGCTGCTTTAGAAATAAATTTCATAAGTGAACATGTCATTTGACTGTATGGTTCCACTGACGGATGCATCCGTTTGGAATGAACAGGCTTCATGCACTTTAGAACGTTTTAGGCTATTGTTGTTGTTATGTGGGGTTTCACGTCCCAAAACCAGCTCTGATTATGAGAGACGCCTTAGTGGAGGGCTCCGGAAATTTTGACCACCTGGGGTTCTTTAACGTGCACTGACATCGCACAACACACGGGCCTCAACATTTCGCCTACGTCGAAATGCAGCCGCCGCAGCCGAGATTCGATCCCGCGACCCTCGGATCAGCAGCCGAGTACCATAGCCACTAGACCACCGTGGCGGGGCCAACGTTTTAGACTACACTACTCTATATGATAAGGAGTGTGATACCTTCTGGGGGCACGATCCATTTGCAAGGTAAGTCCGTACATGAAGGCGGTTGATTGTGCCCCATAGTCAATAGGTCTGCAACGCTTAGAAGCAGTCCTGCAACGTGTTGCATGTCTCACTGCGTCTATGAGAGAAAGCAGTGCAGATTGCACTTGTACGAAGACACGACGGCTTTTCTGATCTTAAATACCCCAAAGTGGCTCGCTTTTTCTTTTCTTTGCCTTTTTTTTTTTTTTCATTTTAGAAATCGACAAGCAAGGCATATACAACGCAAAGATCAGCTTGCCTTTCTGAGGAACCAATAACATCACACGGAGTGAGCCAGCCTAGGTAAACATACACAACATGTGCTTAATGAGGGAACAGCATACATTGTTTACGTCGGCGAGATGGCTCCCTTGAACGATTAAAACCGAGGTACGCGCGAAGTACACTGCCAGCAGGATTCAGTACTTTTATTTATTCATGTGATAGACGGCGACGTTGGCACACAAATATGGCGGCAGTTACTCCTTGGCTCTCGACAGGTGAAGACTCAGTCGTACAGCTTTCGCTATACCTACATATCTAGCTAATATATCTACATCGCAAAACTATACATAGTGCATACAGTACAGAAGCGTGTTACCGTTCACCCGAACATGTCACTGCAATAAAGGCAAACTAACTTACCTGGCGATGCACTGGCAATAAGCGCCGATGATGTCACCTGTAGTTTCCGCGTACCACGCCGTGACCACGTACACGCAGCCCGTCTTCATAGATGGCTTGCAAGTTCGTCTTAGGAGTCCAACCTTTGGATCGGCGGTAGTGGTGTTGAGCGTTTGACTGTCCACGTAACCTTCACTGTGTAGCGCCCAGCCACGATGCGCCTGGCAAAGGGTGAACGTGTGAGAGCCCAAGTATTCCCACACACCGTCGCAGCTCACGGGACACTTGAAATCCCGCGTCCATCCCGCGTTTGCAAACGGGATGGGCACATTATCCTCTTCAATCATAATAGATCACAATGGAAATCCGATAAAAACTGAGGCGACACACAGCTACACACAGCACAAGCTGCATGCCAGCGCAAGCCTTGTTTTCCAACCGAGCATAGTTGCTAGGTTTTCCCTGTAGGCAGCACTCACAATTTTGAAATCGGTCAATTCTGTAACTGCTTCTCATCCTATTTTTCCACGAGATGAAAACATGAGGAATCTTCTGGTATACTTCGAAAATGCATTGCATTGTGCCTGCATTGCACGTTTTCTTGCATGTGCGCTATATTTTTCAAATGCTAACTTGCAATACAGTTTGAGCTTGGTCCGGAGAATAGTATCACTTTGGTAACGCGTCTCCTTTGGTGTCTCCTATGGTGAGGATTGGCTGACTGAACAAACTGGACACCCGCCCTCTCTTTTCCGGTTTCAACCACCCTATCACCACCGCAGGAGACACCAAAAGTGACGCGTCACCAAAGCGACACTATCGCCATCGTAGAACAGGAATGTCGCTGGGGCCAACGTCTCCGCCTTGTCTTCCAGTTGCCATACTCCTGACGAACATAAGTCCACTTGTCAAAACGTTGGCTCCAGCGAAATTCCCTGTTCTACATCGTTTTTAGTGGTCTGTTTATCGATTCAAGCCTCCATCTTTCCCTGAACTTTTAGTTTTAAGCCATGACTTTTAGTGACCCATTTCAGAATGAGTAATGCTGGACGCACGATGTTGTGAGCGCTGAACCAGCAAAAGCTCCACACACGACGTGAAGCTTTTGCCGTGGAGCATGTGATGGTAGGGAGCCGTTTTAGTTTGGTAATGTCTGTATTGCCGGGTCGAGGATCCAAAGCAAAACGTTGCTGGCAGTTCCCTTTTATTGGGCGCCCACGACCATGCGACTTGTCGGCTGGACGGTGATGACGGGCTCACCGGCCCTCTCGATATTTTTTCCCTGAACCGCAGTAATAACCATGTGTACCTGAATGGGTACCTCGTGGAGATGTGTTGCACATGAAACCATTCTAATTTACCATGGTTATGCCATGGTGGGCCATCTGTAATATGTAGCGCTCCTTTCTGTGTGTGGATGTGAGCGTGGAATACCGATCTCCACGTATTATGTACGCATGTCGAATGGCAATAAAGAAAGAAAAAGTTAGGTGGCGTCGTGGTTCTGCGCGTCGCGGTGCGCTCGGAGTTTGGGTGACCCTGGTTCGAATCGCGGCTGTCGTGAAACTTTATTTCTTTTGAGAGTTCTCTCTTTTTTAAGAACTATTTTATTAACAGTAACACTACTGCTCCGAAGGAGCCGTAATGTTTTTCAGGACAGAATCGCGGTGGTGTCAGCGCCCGCCGCTGACGCTCCTGGCAACGTATGTTAACAGTGACACGGGCAAACCACGGACACGGTTAAAATAGCTATAACAGGAAATGTGCCGGCAGGGATACGGCAGGAATAAACTGCCGGCACTAGAGGCGCGGCCGCGTCGTGCATGGAGCTTTTGCCGGTTCGCACTCACGACCTCGTGCGTGCAGCATTACTCTTTCAGAATACGGTCCCTGTACTACGCAAGCTGAAATACGCTGCTAGCAGTTCTCGCAGTTTCAAGCAACTTGCACAGTTTGGCTCTGGAGAACCTGTAACACTTACCTCAAGATTCTTTAAAGCGATGGCAGCACCTCGGGGGGATCACCAGCATAACATGAACACAAAGGAATTTCCACTGCCGTGGCCGGCACCCGCTCTGTCGAGCCTTGTTAAAAAACCACACTTTGACACTCCCGCATTTGGTTGTCCAGAGTGCGACGACACGCTGGACAACCGACCAGACAAGTCAAGGAAAATGTGTCACTTGTACTTAATTCCATTACAGGCTCCATAATATATTGGGCAACATACGACACAACACGCCAAAACGCCAAGCATGCCGAGCAACCTGGCGCCATTAAAATTGCAGAGACCTGCAGATACCACAAGAGGTATGAAGGTAGACCGGTAGACAACACGGAGAAGTAGTAAAGCTATGAGCGTCCCCTTTGTAACGGGGCGGTGACATGTGCGCCACCAGGCTCGTAAGAAAACTTAAGAACTTTTTTTTCCCTCCTATCTTTAAATTGTCCTCATGCCTTTTAAATCTACTTCAATCAAATCGATCATACTATAAATCGATCGTCCCTAGAGTTACTCTATATGCTACCGTAATAGCATAAATATACAGTAACTCTAATCGATGGATGGATGGATGGATATTAGGAGCGTCCCCTTTATAACGGGGCGGTGGCCGGGCCACCAAGCTCTAGCTTTATTTCTTTTTCGTTTACAACCATTTCTTTTCCCGAATCGTCCCCTGCGTTCAGCGCCAATGCGGGCGCTCCCGCGTCGTTGGGGTGATAAGGCTCCCCTCCCGCACCGCGTGCGCACCTGCTTGTGCGGGGGTGGCGTCGTCTGCGAGTGTACCGCCGCAGCTTCTTACTGGTTTTAAGACCGTAGAAGGTTTGAAAATTTTCTTCCGTAGGGCTAATATTGCTAAAGGAAAACTTTTAATACGAGGCAGGCCATGTGCGTCAAGTTAAAGAAAGTGTATCTGCGGACGGAAGCGTGGTGACCGGCCGATGTGTTTCCCAAACGCGGGAGACAAAATACTCCAAAATATACTCCAAAAATTATAAGATTGTCAGGCTGGAAAGCAAAAGTGATTTTTTATTGTGGTCTTTGTTAATTTGTAATTATTTGTTATCGGTATGTATACACTATTATCAATATATTAGTCACATCTAGTCCCATAAAAGGCTCCACAATAAAGCAGTGAAAGTCTGTAGCTGTATCCATCACGTGTGAACATAGTGTTTGTGTACGCGTGTTGGAAAGAGAAGCTGTGAAGCCACGAACTGCAAGACCTGATCTGTTTATTTCGTTAATCGTACCTATACTAAGTGAGAAAACGTGGGGCCGGTGCCAGGAAGAGTCGACAACGTACGTCCATTTATTTCTTTCTAAATAATGAAGGCTGAACTAAGCAATACGGTTCTAACTCGTTTTGAAAGATTAGAAACCAAAAAGAAAGAGAAACACGACTGGAAAGAAAGCAGCAGGACGCCTTTCAGTGGCTTTTGTTATCCGGTGACTCAACTCCTTCGTGTGGCGTCTAGGCCGGCATGCGCGCGCAAGAGGCACATAGTCCGTTTTTAACGAGCTTTTTTTCTTTCTTTCTTTTCTTCCTTTTTCTTTTTTTTTTTTTTTTTTGCAGGAGGCACTCCAGTAGACTGACGGCGATCCTTGTTCTGGTCGGAGTACCAACGAAAAGAAAGACCAAACCATTCAAATGCGTGATGGGGCTGTAGGACAAAAAAAGAAAAGGGGGGGGGGGGGGGGGAGGAAAAGGGCAGCAGCACGGGCCGCGAACGAAATGTACGGAGTGCCTTAGTCCACACGGCTATGTGTGTCGCAGCCTGGTATATCCCACACAAGCGGCTCGTTAAAAACAGCGCGAACCATTGCAAATTGACAACACATGCCGTCTGCTAGTAGAAGAGCGTTGCCGGAACGCGCGCACAAACTCCCGCCCATTGACAACCCACCTTTCACGTACTCCACGCAGAATGCCGGGGTACAGAATGCCCGTTACAATGCAAACTAGCAACATGTCGTCTGCTGAGTAGAGAACGTCGACGGGACGCGCGCGCAAGCGACCGCGCTTCTCCTTCAGCATTGAGCTTTCTGGAAGCTATAAATATTTGTCCCTGGTGATCTGATATAAGTATTGTTACGGCCGAGGACACAACAAATCTTGTTGCTGAACGTCGAGCCGTAGTACGACGACCTCCGGAAGAAAAAAGAAACTGCAGGAAAACGCGAATAACTCGGTTCTAAAGCTACCGCCAGTCCTGCGACCGAAGCTTCTGTCACCCCAAGGACGAGCGTACGTGCCGCCGCGATCGGCGCTCCCGTCGGCGGAGAGTTTTAGGGAGAACAACGGGAAGCTGAACATACCCGCGATTGAAATAAGTAAGAGACGGTTAGAATACTGGTGGTCACGATGTTACATCACGATGGTTACATCACGATGTAAGATCTTGTTTTGCCTTGTAATGCGCGATATATGTGTTCCGCTGTGGTATAAATAAGGTCACATTCCCCGCAAATAAAGTGTTGTTAGTTTGCGCTTCGTTTGTCATTTTGTGTGTTCCTTCTTGTGTCCTCGCTCTTGTGCGCAACGCTTCAATTCATCATGTTTCACCAACAAGCCCAAGTTGCAACCCTCTTGGGGAAATTACTATGTAACTGAGGAGAGCTGCTTTAATAAACTTGATGGATTTGTGGGGCTTTATGTCGCAAAACCACGCTATGATTATAAGAGACGCCGCAGTGGAGAGCTCCGGAAATTTCGACCACCTGGGGTTCTTTAATGTGCACCGACATCGCACATTATACGAGCATCAATATTTCGCCCCCATCGAAACGCAGACGCCGTGGCCGGGGTTCGATCCCGAAACCTTCAGATATTTCAATAAACTTGACGAGCTCACAAACGTGGGGGATAACGAAAGAACTTGAGATAAAATTAAGGACCACACACCGTGTAATGGAACGAAAAGGGACAGATGTATACGATAAGGGAGAGAAAAGGAGCTGAAAGGATAACGGAACAAGCAGGAGTACCTCATATATCTGAGTCATTTAAGAGAAAGAACTGAACCTGGGCAGGACATGTACCGCGGAGGACAGACAACAGAAGGACAGTATGGATAGATACCAAGTGAAGGAAAGCGCAGCAAAAGGAGGCAAAATGTTAGGTGGAAGTTTGCAGGCACATAGTGGAACCAACTCGTGAAAGACAGAGCAAATTGGAAATTTATTTACAATACTGCCAGTCTCTACTGAGACCACAGCAGGGGGGCACAATGTACAGATACTAAGAATGCTCCATCATAGAAACAAATCAGCAATACAAAAAAGTAACTTCAATATTGCACTTCGTACATAAGCAAATAACACTACATAATACATAAGCAAATACAAGTACATATAAAATGGGAAATTGAACATAGGTTGCATACACCGTCTACATACACAAAGTATGAGTACATGCTGATTGCATTATTCAAGTCGCTGGCAAATGAGCGTGTTGTAAGATCTTTTAAATTTTGGACTCGGAGAAAAATGCTCAGTGTTAGTGTTTACAGGTGCTAACATATGTTCCATTCACGAATGGCAACCGGAAAAATGAAATATTGAAACACATTACTGTTGCATTTATACTGTACTAATGTGTTTCTATATCTGTGTCCGGTAGTTCGTGTTTGTGAGTAAGAAACAATCTGAAATGTGTATTTTAGAATAATTCTGTAGGAGTTAATAAATTTTAAACAGGCCTGTTTTGCTCGTGCTTGTAGCGTAAGAAGTCCGTTTAAATTTGTTGTGGATAAATTTTATGGCCTTCCTTAGAAGAGGTTTTTCATTATTAGAAGAGGTCTTTATTCAGCAGTGGTCTTAAATTAGGCGCATAATTACGAATGGCTATGGTGACGACCTGACTTGTGTGACCTCTTCATCAAGCCTGCATCGCTCACTGAACTTCTGTTCTTGTTTCTATACAAAATCATTTACGATTACAAGTCATCCTTAAAGGTACTGTCCAAATATTTTATGGTTAGGACGGGGAGACACTGTTCTCAATGACGATATACGTTTATTACCAGAAGGCGCACTTCTTTGCCGGGTTCATGGGCTCCCCTGGCGCGCAGTTGAAAGCGCTCGAGAACTCTGGCATATTCATCAAGGGCACATTGCAACGAGAGTGGCCCGGTGCGTGGGCGCCCTCTTGTACGCTGTACTCCCTGCACATCTTGACGCAGTGATTTACGAAAAAGAGGCCATCCGACGACATGTTCAGGCCCTTCAGGGTGAGCCCGTGCTGGGCTTGGGGCAGCGAAGAGAAGGCCTTGTATGCCAGATTCACGCCCACGAGGTCGGCGAGGTTCTCGGAGTCGATGTAGTGATCCAACTCATCCTCCTGCTGGCGGCCCCTTCGCCGTAACTGCGAATTGTGAATGGGAGTGCCGGTTACGTGCATTAGGCGAGCTGTACACGTGTCGTCATTCACTCGCGCTATTACAATTAATGATTAAGGCGGGAGCATTATAGGGAAAATTATGGCCGCGAGTCCTGTGACATTTACAGGCCATTTCCCACTGTTATAACTTGTTATGCGGCGACTATGATAATTTCGTATAAGGTAGCAGTAAAGGGCGCTCTACAGAAGCTCCAACATGGCGACACGTAATCAGAAGTGTTGAGATGCCTCTACTTACGACAGCTCGATGGGATCTCCGCAGACACAGCGCCCTTTTTCGGTATTCCTCTGTGAACCTGTGCGACGTCCAGTGTCGATATCTTTGCATATCGTCAAAGCCTCTGCCGCTGACGTCGAATGCGTGCATCATTTCATGGCCCACTATCTGCAACCAGAATATTTTTTTGCGAAGGTAAAGATACGCGGAGACGAGAGGCACGATAGCTTTGCCGCGATATTATAAGCGCAAACATTCTTTGCCTGCTTCCGCGGAGTAGTCGCCGCAAAATCGTATCCGCAGTAAGGTGCATTTGAGTGCCAAAGCAAATGATTGATAGGCGGGCACACACCGCCGTGGTGGAACAATAATAATCGCAAAAAGAAAGCAGTATGAGCGCTCGTACAACAAGTAACTGATCGCTAATTAGCCGGTAATAATAGTAACATAAAATAAAACTGGATAATATTGCAGAATGTTTTGAATGTGAAGCATTTCTTGGCCAACTTCATCAGCTCAACCGTATCTATCTATCTATCTATCTATCTATCTATCTATCTATCTATCTATCTATCTATCTATCTATCTATCTATCTATCTATCTATCTACGCCTCGGTGCTTTGTCTTGTTCACTTCCTATACAGGAAAATTGGCGTGGTAGGGTATGAATGTATGGCAAATATAAATTATTGGTGTTGTCATCACTAACATGATATTCTAGTCGTACACGTCACGACTAACGATAATATTGTCGCATGTGGCTCACGCCGGCAAGATGAGGCCTGGGGAATACGAGTGTGAGCCATAGAAGCGGCTGAATGTAAATATTATAGTCCATGTCAACCAAGGGCCGACAGACTACACTGAAAACCTGACGAGAATACAATCTGACTGCGTTAAGCAAGAGAAAGAGGTGCCGATTTTTGTAACTTGCAACTTGAATGTAAAAATAAGATGTAGACACACACTGGCAAAAGTAATGCAGTGACCAAAGACAACCTATACCACTCGCTAAAGAGGTTCGAATCGAGATCGGGTACACTTGGTGCCAAGCAAGTACGCTACCGCTTCTCCATGGTGGGTTTCTCCCACGCTGCGCACATCGTAAATAATCCTACTGCATCAGCAGCTGTGGCGATGGTGGCTGTGGTGGTGACGTGTATAGCGGTTGGGGTATGCGTTAACCGCTCTTATAGCAATTTAAGCATATACATATGCAGTACCGTGACTCAGCATACTTTTGCTCAGCGTCTCCTCCACAAAACTATTATGGATGCGGCGTGTTTATTTCCAAATGGTGGACGAAAGTTTAGGAAGACGGTCGAGCGTCGATCCTGGTGCTGCGCTCCACACCAGAAGATCCTTCCTCCTCTTTTCTGTTTCGCCAGAGCCATTGGGACTTAACAATACCTTACTTTCTCAAATTCCTTTTCATTTTACGGGGAGGGGGGTCACATTTCGCATTATGAAGCACCGTAATTGCTTTTCTTGTGCTGTTCATTAAAGTACACCAGGTGCGGTTGACTTGTGGTCAGCCCTAGCGCAGGGAAGCCGAGCGGATACCACCTCTGTGCAATTGCACATACGCCGCGTGCTTTTGAAATACTTTGATTAGCGCGCAGACCTATTGGAGTACATATCACTATAGAATTAAATGCAAAGGAGTTTGTTTGATTCACCTGTCGTATTCTATTAGTACGGCTTAACAAAGGGCTGCGTGTTGTGTTGCCAAACCACTTACCATTGCAAGACCACCGTAATTGAGAGCCTCTGGAGCTTCGTTGTAATACAAAGGGCGCGTAATAATGCCTGTTGGTATGACAATTATGTTAATGTCGGGTTCGTAATGTGCGTTCACTACAGTGTCGTCGAACAGGAACGTTGTCTGGTCGGCCCACTTCTGATGGGCCGAAAGCGACACCGACTTAATCCACGATGGGAATAGCCGGTCTTGTGGTACATCCGGGAAGGGCTCTGTGCAGTGCGAGGAGTAGAAATAAATACACATATGTAGACTAGTTTCATGCAATTACTGCACCTTTCGCAGTGTGTTACTAGTTAAAAATTAAAACGAAGCTAGGAGGGAATCACCAAGCAATGGCTTAGTAATTAACGCTCTAAAAGATTCTTTTTCAGCAGGCTTAATGCGCGGCAAACGTTGAATCACCATGTTTAGATTGTATCGTGGTGATAGTGCCACCATATATGAAACAGCTGGATGCAACGAATTACAGAAGCGCGACGTATATTCCTGGGCCCATATTGCAGAGGAACATTAACATTTATGACATGATAGCTCAGCTTGGTTCAACATTTTTCGAAATTGTGGTGAAGAACTTCTGGGGTAATAAAAATTAAAGGCATATGAACTTAAAAAAAAGGAGAACGATTACTACACGTTGCACTTGCCCGCTTGAAACAGTGGACAACTAAATCTAACAGCCTGCTGCGATGCTGGACAAGGCGCGGACATACCACTTCGATGTGGGCGAAGATAAAAATAATGCTTTTCCACTTAAGATTCTCGCGGGCGTCGACGACTGCTCTGAGTGCACAGTGGTTCGCCACCTAAAAGGATCATATTTATTTTAAATGACTCCTTATTCATAATCGAAATTCAATAAATGACCACAAACTCATAAAACATGATTTTGATGTAAGGTTATCCGCACAAAGCTGTAATCCCTTGAGGGTTTGTAGCTGACATCGCTAATATGAAGCCATACGCCAGAAATTTGTATCTATAGCGCCCCCACGAGAGCTTATTGTCGCTCTGATCATAACATGGAATATAACAAAGTGACACCGCTGCTCCGCTTCTCTTGGCCAAGGCGGGCTACAAACATGGCCTCCGAGCTCCTTTACGCCTTCGGCAAGCACCCTATCAAGCGACAAATCGCGAACGGCACACGTTGAATGCAGGCATATGCGGTGTTACCAGAACAACACTGCTTTATGAATGTTAGATCCCATTACTGAGGAAACGAGGGCATGTAATGATTTAATGGGAGCCAAGACTTCCATATAGAATAGAAAAATTTACAACTCTCGCTTCAGTGCATATAAGTAACGGAACAAGTCTCTCCAGCCAATGTAATGCTGTAAGTTGAGTTAAGTCAAGGGACAAGAAGAGAGAGGAGGGGGTTAGGGAACAGACGCGTGTTAGGGACATATTAATAGAAATTAAGGAGAAATGGGCGTGGGCGGGCCATGTAATGCGAAGACAAGACAACCGTTGGTCATTAAGGGTAACAGAGTGGATTCCTAGAGAAGGCAGGCATGGCAGGGGGCGGCAGAAAGTTAGGTGGGCAGATGAGATCATGAAGTTTGCAGGGATAAATTGGGCACATTTAGCACAGGACGGGGATAATTCAAGATCTGTGGGGGAGGCCTTTGCCCTGCAGTGGGCGTAGACGGGCTGATGATGATGAAGTTGAGTAGCTGTAACAGTAGGTGCCACTTTGTTTGCGTTGTTTGCTTAACAAATACCTCAACGCCGAGTGGAATATGTGTTGACAAAACTTCGGCAGATAGAAATATGAACGAATACTGGAAAGTGCAGAAAGCGCGAAACAGTACTTCCAGATACGGCCAGTGAATCACATTGAAGACCAGGAGCTATACTATTATCGGCAGAGTAGAAGCTGGCTTGCATGTTAGTAGAATAAATGCGCCATAATGGTAAATAATAAGTAAGCAAAAACAACGAAGGTTAATCGAAATTTGTGCCCCGCCACGGTAGTCTAATGGCTATGGTGCTTGGCTGCGGATCCGATGGTAGCGGGATCGAATCCCGGTCGCGGCCGCTGCATTCCGGTGAAGTCAGCGTGTGCCTTGCGATGTCAGTGCACATTAAAGAACTCCAGGTGGTCAAAATTTCCGGAGCCCTCTAATACGGCGTCTATCATAATAACAGCTGGTTTTGGGACGTAAAACCCCAAAAACCAAATTGGAAATTGTGTCTATAAATTGAAAGCAAAAAAGAAAAAAATGCGTGAATGGTGACATTGTGCATGGATCACGTACTACAAACAAAGCTCTTTAATTATGTAACTTTCAATGACAAACCTCAAGGACCAACGAAGAGCATCAGCTAGTCAATCCTTTCGTAGCTCACAAGCTCGAACAACGCTCAGTCGTCAAAGACGGCCCTATCTGGTCAATTCGCTCAAGCAGGGCTAAGGAGGCTAATATGTCCAACATGTCACGGACGTGACCAAGCGTGCGAGTATACGTGGACTCAGACTCGGTCGAATCTTGCTTCTAAGGGACCGGCACAAATATTTAGTAAATCACATCAACGTAACCTAATTTTATACAGGTGACCACTTAATGTTCTACTTGCTAAAAGGCTTGAGTCACTTCTGTAAGTTTTTCAACAATACCACATGGTAGCTTTCTATAACAAAATAAAAGGGCAGTAGTGGTATATTGCTTCCATTTTCACAACAGCGCAACGTCATCGAACACGAACGAAAGGGAATCGACGTAAAGAAGGGCAAGAATTTTCTAAATGTACGACAACACGATTGTACATAAAGGTCCCAAAGGCTTTCATACATATTGACAATAATACATGCGTATGCTCATACATGAACAGTAAGGATGGCTCGCTGTCCGTATACGTCTGCCGATATCCTAATAGAACACAGACGTATGAGTGTTGCAAGAGATCCGTGCCTCAGCCTATCGAAGTAACTTCCTATGCAAGTAACTTTCCAGCTTTAAATATTGTCGCGTATTTTGTTAGTTCTGCAATCAAGAAATAATTACTGACTGTAGAGTTCCTCCACGTAGGAGGGGTCGAGATGGCGTCCGGGACTTCCCACTAAGGACTTCATGTTGTTCACCTTTCGCACGGCAATACGGCGATCTTGTCTGCGGACCCAACTCGATGACTCGAATGTATCACGAAAGGCACCACGAATATTGTTCACCATTGTTTGCACATTGTCAAGCCCAACCGGTCCAAGAACTGCGTAGCACAGAACAAATACGGGCGAATAAAGATCACCGCAGCGCGCATTGCTTAGCACAAACTAGAAGCAACATAACTCTCGGTTGACTTGGACCAACGTTTTTAGATTAGGTTGACTTCGACGTGATTTTCGGAGCGGCAGCTCGACTCCTCCACGCTCAAACCCAGAAAACGCCTTCCTGCATGAGCCTTCAAACTAAGCCAACGTGAACGCCGGCGAAAGACTACAGTGGAACAATAGTGCGGCAAGTTAGCGAAAGATGAACACCGGCGCAAGATGGCCCCTTCGAGCCTCCACCACGAGAGGCGTTGGCTGCATCCAAGGCTGTTTTAATTGAATGTTCTGATGTTAACCCATATCTAAGTCTGTGCATAAGCGTAACAGGAGCGTTACGATTCAGGGACAACACGGGGAAACTAAAAAGGCCCGCGATAGAGATGAGTAAGCGACAGTTGCAGGATCGGTGGCGGAAAAGTAGGAAGGAACAGAAAGAAAGCAGCATGAAACGTTACTTTATCGGAAACACGGAAAGATAAGCATGAATTTATAACTTAAGAATACGAAGACCGGTATCCAAATAGGTAATACAGAGCTCGGTGAGGATAGGTTCACCGTACCGTTTAGACAGGGGACGTTCGTAGCATTCATCCATGCATTGTAACGCGGCATGCTATACACAATTTCGTAAACGCTCAACTAAAAATAAATAAACGAAACAAGCCTCAACAGAACAAAAAGGAAAAGGGTAAAATAGATAGATAGATAGATAGATAGATAGATAGATAGATAGATAGATAGATAGATAGATAGATAGATAGATAGATAGATAGATAGATAGATAGATAGCATGGGCCAATTACGCTTTTGGTGGCATATGAGGCTTTGTTATGTTTCTCATGTTATGTGAGGCGTTACGCCTCACATGGCGTAGCAACGAACATGCAAACCGTACCAATGTTTCAGGCAGAACTGTCATCGCTAAGATATATCGTAAGTTTCCTTGCAAATTCTGGCAAGGAATGTAACAAGCTGATGACTATTACAGCTCGAACGCAACGCGCGAAAATAAATAATTAACGTACCACTTTGAAAGTAAGGGCTGGTGCGTGCCAGACGCATTGCCCTTCCGGCGTGCTCGTAGCAAGCCTCGCTTTGCGTGTCTCTTCCAACCAGCCTCCTTGGCAGCGTATAGTAGTACAGTTGCGTGTAGACACTCCAGGCGACCAGGTATCGGAGCCCTTTCTCACCGACACTGGTATCGTTGAGTAGGTTCGCGATTAAGGAGAGCACGTTCTGTTGGAGGATGAGAGAGTCCTCTCTCTTGTAGGTGTTGTTGGTGTACTTGGAAATGCATTCAGCCCAATCATCTGGCGAAGGAATGAAATCATCAGCGAGTATTAAATGCGAAGCATTTCTTAGCGAACTTCGGCGAGTTTGAGCGTATCTATCTATCTATCTATCTATCTATCTATCTATCTATCTATCTATCTATCTATCTATCTATCTATCTATCTATCTAGCCGCCTACGATTTTGTGCTCTCCTGGCCGTTTCGCTAATGGGATGTTTACGAAAATTGGTACGCCACATGATGACTACATAACGAACATAAATGACAGGTCATAACATGAAACTCATGACATGCATGTCATGAGCGCATTATTTACGTGCCACGGTCTTGGTGCTCTCCTGGTCGTCTCGTTAACGAGATGTATACAAAAATTGGTATGCCACAACATGACTGCATGGCGAACATGACTGACAGGTCACAACCTGAAAATCATGATATGCATGTCATGGGCGACATAATTTACATGCCACGCATTTCGTTAACGGGATGTACACGAAAACTGGCATGCCACAAGGTGACTGCATGACAAACATAAATGACAGGTCATAACATGAAAAGCATAACATGCATGTCATGGGCGGCATGATTTACATGTCAGGCGTTTCGTTAATGGGATGTATACCAAAATTGCTATGGCACAACACGACAGCATAACGAACGTAAATGATAGGTCATAACATTAGAATCATGACACGCATGTCATGACCGGCATGATTTACATGCCATGGTCCCGGCGCTGTACTGCCGTTTCGTTAATGGGATATATACGAAAATTGGTTTGGCACAACATGACTACATGACGATCATCAATTACAGGTCATAACATGAAACTCATGACATGCATGTCATGAGCGGCATGATTTACGTGCCATGTTCTTGGTGCTCTCCTGGTCGTCTCGTTAACGGGATGTATACAAAAATTGGTATGCCACAATATGACTGCATGGCGAACATAAACGACAGGTCATAACGTGAAATCATGACATGCATGTCATGAGCGACATGATTTACATGCCACGCGTTTGGTTAATGGGACGTATACGGAAATTGCCATGCCGCAACATGACTGCATGATAAACATAAATGACAGGTCATAACACGAAAATCATGACATGCATGTCATAAGTGACATGATTTACATGCGACGGTCTTGGTGCTCTCCTGGCCGCTTCGTTAATGGGATGTATACGAAAATTGGTATGCCACAACATGACTGCATGGCGAACATGGCTGACAGGTCACAACATGAAAATCATGATATGCATGTCATAGGTGACATGATTTACATGCCACGATTTCGTTAACGGGATGTACACGAAAATTGGCATGCCACAAGATGACTGCATGACAAACATAAATGACAGGTCATAACATGAAAAGCATAACATGCATGTCATGGGCGGCATGATTTACATGCCAGGCGTTTCGTTAATGGGATGTATACCAAAATTGCTATGGCACAACACGACAGCATAACGAACGTAAATGATAGGTCATAACATTAGAATCATGACACGCATGTCATGACAGGCATGATTTACATGCCATGGTCCCGGCGCTGTACTGCCGTTTCGTTAATGGGATATATACGAAAATTGGTTTGGCACAACATGACTACATGACGATCATAAATGACAGCTCATAACATGAAAATCGTGGCGTGCATGTCATGAGCGGCATGATCTACATGCCACTCGTTTCCTTAATGGGATGTATACCAAAATTGCTATGGCACAACACGACTGCATGACGAACGTAAATGACAGGTCATAACGTTAGAATCATGACATGCGTGTATGAGCGGCATGGTGTGCATGCCACAGTCATGGTGCTTTTGCGGCCGTTTCGTTAACTTCACATGTACCAAACTCGGTATAGCGAGACAACAATGCAAATCCATTTTACGTTCCTTGTGCGTGTTTCGCATTTCCTTGATTCCCACTGCACGTGGGATCTGCCATTTTTTTTTTTGAACTGAGGACATTACTAGAATGAGATTGGAATTTACTGGTATTCTTATTATCACGGCACTGTCTGAGAAGGTAGCACCTAGGCTTACTCCATTTAGCATTTGTTCCACAGTTCTTGAGAGCTTCACATATATAATGGGCCCCCGAACAATGGCAAAAGCGGATTGCTGATAGCTCACAGGATACGGTTGATGAAAGTTTTTTTGTGATATTTCGCCTGCAAAGGCGGAGCGTTTGTGAGGCAAGAACGTGATAGTGCCTATGTAGTACCTGAGGACGCTTGATCTATCGTATTTATGGGGCACACGAAATGGCATCATCAAGACACGTTCTCTTCGGAATTCATCGGCATGTCACCGTAGTGCTTAAAGGGCAACTCTGGCGGTTTTTCCGCCATATTCCGATATCGCTGTTTTCCAATAGTGCTGGAAGCCCTGAAACAGCCAGGATCATTCAATTTGAGCGGAAACTCACCAATTATTTTAAATAACAGAATCAACGAAGTGTTCAAACCCTAACCGAAACGGGTAGACGCTTCGTGCAGCGCATGCGATGACGTCACAGCCATCCGACCATCAGAGATATGGAGCCGGTGCCAGAAAAATGAAAGTGGCGATGTCATCCGACGATGTATTGAGCTCTTCTGAACTTGACAGCGTCGAATTGAGCGATGAAGTATCGCAGTTTTGCTTTAGACGGCCCGCCTGCTTGAGTAGGCAGCGTTGCAGGTAATGACGTCAAAAACACACGGTGGCTGGCGTGATAACCCGATGAAGATTTTTAAAATTCATTTTCGGGAAGACTAAATGACTTGCAGGCGCCTGACTTGGCATAAATTATTGTATAGTCTCTCAACACTCCATCATTCCCGTTCGCTTAGCGTCCTCGCTTCAATGCCGTACTTTAGTTAGCTAGTTCGTTACTTAGTAGCGAGAGAACATATGCTGAAAATTTGATTCAGATCAGTGACCAATGAAAAATTGCCGGAGTTCCCCTTTAAAAGCGTTTGCTTGGAATGGCGCTGGATCCTAAAGCACTAAGCGCGCCCGCTATTGTAGCATTAAAAAAAAAACCAAAAAATGGAAAAGCAACAGCAGCTAGAAATAGGGGCAGACTGACCGCACAAGCCGCTGTCACTCCGGCAGCCGATCACAGATGCGGACAAAATCATCATGCGACCTTTTCAATACGGCACTGTTTTTGGTGCTTCCTGTACTCTCTGGGTGGGTGGGCTTCTGAGCTTCTTGAGTGTTTTCATCAGTAGGAGTGATTAGCTGTGATTCACAGACGTGGACAAGAATGTATGGACTCTGAAAAAGGTCACGGTGCAACGCATTTCCCTATCCACTTTTTTTTTTCTTTTTCGCATAAACCATCACTGCTAATGCACTTAAAACAGGAGGCGGTGGGGTTTGCGACATGCGGCGGGTCTTTGCGTTGCAAGCATTTACTTTCAGCTGAATAAGGAATTGGGCTTTGCTTTTTCCACTCTAGTAAACAAATGCAAGCATATCGATGTACGCACTTATCTTATTTTTATTATAATCGTTTTATTTTTATTAAATGGGGATTTCGAAGTATGAAATGGTATTTCCAGCTTATCTGAGGAACACTGGCTAGTGGCTAGGGTATAAGTTGTAGCCGACTATATCAATATTGTAAACCTCCCGATCATAGGGATATTTAGATACGCTGAGGCGACTCTTATGCATCCGGGGTTTACGTTGCACGCATGTTGTATTCGCGGTCGCCCGAACGATACGTGTAGGCGCCATCGCCCGCGCAATTAAAGGGAAGAATAGACTGCGCTTGTGCTTTTTGGCTCAATCGGTCAGCGTTTCAACCGCAAGGTCTATAACATATATCTTGCGAACATTTGCTAGTGCCCTTAGCTCGTCAATGGCGTAAGAAAATGTTCCGAGTAAAAGGCCCAACCGCATGCACGCGATTTTCGAGCGACAGCGACAAGCGACAGCGACAAATGAGCTCCGTCGCGCTGTCGCGTCGCGGCGGCTGCAACCACATGTTGGCGACAAAGTGCCATTGTTGCTAGATTGAAAGCTATCGCGTGCACGCACGTAAATTGCAAAAAAGAATTTAAAACTAGATAAATGAGCAGATGATAAATTTATTATTGCTTTTTTTGTGAGAAAAAAGACATAAAAGTGTTCGGCGACTCCCTTTTTTTCGCAATCTTTTGTTTAACCGCGACAGTAGTACCTGCAGTGACCTCGAGGGGGCCCCCGGATGCTACGCCGCTACGCTACGACGCACTTTGGAAACTGCGTCGTAGATGTTTGACTGCGCATCCCATCGCTGTTGCGATACGACGCCACGCTACTTCTTTGAGTAGCTGGGACTTGTAGTGTGGGCTCGACATGTCCCATATAGCGTTTTCTTTTTTAACTTCGTCGATGAGACGCTCGTTGAAGTCGTGCTTCTCGAGGTTCGACATGGCTGCCTCGGACAGAGTAGGCCTACCTCGCACAACGACGTTGTTGACATTGCAGCAAGCTACCACCATTGCAGTAAGCTACCACCGAAGCATCAAAACAAGCCGTCGATAGCAAGATTAACGACAAAATACGGCCGCTGCCTCACTCTCCGCGTGAGATATGGCTCTAAAGAAGGTAGTCTATACCTTGCAGTCCTTAAATAACGCGCGGCTAACAAGCATCAAGAGCAAATTGCAACCGAAGCGAGGATCAGGCGTGCCGCCATGTTGCCGGAAATCGTCACGCTCACTTCCGGGCGACAAGCGATCTTTTCTAGTTTTCCAGAAACGCGCGACGCGACGAGCGACAGCGACGGATGGGGCTTCGCGACAGCAAATCCTGTCGCTCGTCGCTGTCGCTTGTCGCTGTCGCTCGAAAATCGCGTGCATGCGGTTAGGCCCTAATAATGCATCGCGAGCATCTTCGATACACAACACCTTACTGCCAGCGCACATGCTCGTCCTGGGGCAATATGACACTATTTCGATTGTTCTCGGATTTGTTTCATTCCTTTGCAACCACCGCGATTTCCCTCTCGTGGTCAGGGCCTCCGCCACTTTTTGTGTTATAAAAAACTCGTGTGTCACAGAGATCGGGAAGAAGCATCTTCTACGACATGTTTTACCAATGTTTTACCAATGTTTTACCAACCAATGTTTTACCAAATGCCCGCAAGATCACGCGAAATTCTCGCCGCTGAGTTGGCGCCGGCGTTTCTTCAGCGTAGCAGCGCGTCGATCGCGTGGCTCTATCCAATCCCCTTGCGCGTCGCCGTGAAGCCGGCCGAAGAGCTGCAGCGAAACGCTAACCACGCCGAGGAAAAAGTGCGTTGCCATTCGTGTCCACAAAGCAGGAACAAGGTGCAGCTGTGCGTGAGACAGCATGCAACTCAACGACGGACGGGATACCACAGTTCCGGAGCACGTTAGCCCCTAAACCTGGTAGTCTTCAATGGTATATAGCATTCTACTGCACAGTAGAATGCTATACACCATTGAAGCGATGGTATCACATGATACCATCGCATTAGCTGCCTTGTCCACCTGGTGAAAGAGAATTTTTTCAGTCGCTTATGACAATAACTTTTGAGTTATGTAATGATGACAACAATTTCTGGTGTTTTACGTCTGAAAATCATAACACCTGTATGATTACGAGAGATGCCGTGAAGGGCTTCGGAAATGTCGACCTCCTGGGGTTCCTTAACGCTCATTGACATCGCGCAGTACATGGACATATAGCGTTTCACCTACATCGAACTGCTACAGACGCGGCTGGGATTCAGTTCAGCAACCCGCCGATCAGCAGTCCAGTTCCATAAAAATTAGACCATAGCGGCGGGCCGTTCAGCCACGTTGATTGGTTGCCTTGACTAAGCGTATATGAAGGCCCGCCTACGGTTCCCGCCCGATAAGTGCATTTGTACTTACCATGCTTTACGCTAAAGAAACGAATCCTTTCTCAAGTCGCGCGACCTCACAGAAGAGGGATGCATGCGCGCGTCGGCTTCGCTGTGATCTGCTACCGCCCCTTATTGGAATGGCTATTGGACAAATGCCAGCGTCACAAACCCCCTTCCTGCTCTTTAAGGTCAGCCATTAGGCCCAAGCTTCCAGAACTCTTCTTTAGTACATGTGAATGAGAAGTCATTGTGTTCTTCAGTGGCTCGAAAAGCCAAGTGAGACAGCAGTTGCTGTCGCTGTTAGTTATTCAGCCAGTCACAGCAAGTCGCAGGGGCAAAGGAGTTTTGTCTCGAAGAAAAAATAAGTTTCCTCCTTTTCTACATTAGCGCCCTTCCTTAAATATTCCAGTAATTTTACATACTAGATTCGTGGCCTTTCAATGCAACACAGCGCATTGTTACTTGGGTAGCTCGTAACTTGTAATGAAAAATGTAGGAATTTGGTTTTCATCGGACCGCCCCCCCCCCCCCTCCTTCCAAGTTACTGTGGTACTTACAGTGCCTCTATGCAACATTCTCACGTGCAAGAAAAAAAAATCAAAATTCGCATCAAATCTACATATAATAGAGCAAATCCTTATGCTGCAAATAGGAATCCGACTTCAAATACAAATAGCACGACTTGACAAGTGAATGCACCTACAGCGATATGTTACTCTGCTATGTATTCCACCAAAGCTCTACCAAGTGAACCTACTCTAATCAATATACAAACTACAGCCCTCAACGTATTTTTTTTCTTTCACTGAAGGGCGACAGGTGAGTTCGTGAAGAAACTTTACGCACCTGAAGTGACGTACGGTCTCGTGTATGTGCCGAAGTAACGGATGCCCACGGATATGGTAGGTGCATTTACAAGGATTACCTTGTCCACGTTGAGTTGAACTGCGCAATGAAAGGAGCAAAAGGTTTTGAGCTGAAGGGGGGGAGGGGAGGTATTTTCAAGTCACTGGCACGCTACTGGTAGATAGATAGATAGATAGATAGATAGATAGATAGATAGATAGATAGATAGATAGATAGATAGATAGATAGATAGATAGATAGATAGTCATTTATTTCCAGCGGTTTCGACCGAGGATCATATCCGGTCTTCGGTCGAAACCGTTGGCAATAAAAGATACCCGCGAGGTCTTATTTGCCCCTGGTATTTAAAAAAGTACGTGTGGAGCATTGAGAACGCGTACACAAGCACTCAAATATACATATATACACCACGACAACAACGTTTAAATGCCTCTGCTGTTGCCTTGGTATTCTTATGCAGAACTTGAATAAACAAAAATTTCTCTTCCTCACGTTTTCCCTCGTAATCATAAATGCTCGCAGCCAGCTCATCGTCACGGGGCGACTGGACACCGTAGCGGCGAAGCAGCGACGAGTAGTATCTCACGTTAACCTCGTCGTCCTGCGAGCCGTGCTGCTCCAGCCACTCGGCTTGTTTGGTGCTGTATTTGACCTGGTGAGAAGCCGAGGAGTGAAAAAAAAAGAAAACAAAATTACACCATCTCCCCGAAGGGGACCGTGGGTGATGCGGAGCATCGCTGGGAGTTTCAACGGTGCATTTAACGGCGGTGTTTACAGGTTTGCAGTGTTTTCGGTGTTACCTTTGCGGTGAACCTTGCGTGTTATTAAGTTAACTTGGTACGTTACCACGCATCTCGTGACCGTTGTCAGAGTGTGGGTTGATGCTGATGCGTACTTGCGTCAACCCACTCGCTGACGGAACTGTTGCTTCCATCACACAACACCACCAACTTCTTTCATCGGAGGAGGAGATACTACTGAAACGAAGCGCGCGCGCGCTCTCTACCCGCTTTATTTATTGCAGCAGCTGTTGGAGAAAGGGAAGGGAGAGGAGAGTCGCGCATGCGTAGTGTGAGTGCGGACGGACGCCGCGCGCGCGCGCTCTCTACCCGCTTTATTTATTGCAGCAGCTGTTGGAGAGAGGGAAGGGAGAGGAGAGTCGCGCATGCGTAGTGTGAGTGCGGCCGCCGGACGCGTGACATACCCGCGAGCAAGAGATGCTCCGCATCTAAAAAATGGCACCATCTCCCGCTAAAGGGGACCATGAGGCGATGCGAAGCAGCACGGGGGGTGCACACCGCGTTTGCATCGGTTTGACGCTAGCAGACGCTGCCTGCGTCAGCGTTGTCTCTCGCGGGCGAGGGCGCGTTCTCGTACCTTGCGAGCTGGGAAAGCGTTCATCGAATAAAGAGCGTTTCCATATTCAACGCTCGCCGTTCGGAGAGGAGGGGGGGAGGATGCACATGCGCAGTGCGGGTGTGGACGCCGCACGGCGGATGGAAGGAGGGATAGCCCCCAACCATAAGCTGCTTCGCATCTAAAAATAAGCCATGTTTACACTTCTGCAGCGACTTCCGAATAACACTTCGCCTGTGGCATACAATATGCGCTACTCATGTCTCGAGAAGACTTGCATGAGTTGCGTTGATCAGGAGTTTTTCTTTTGTCAAAGTAAAATATATAGTAATTAGTCAACTATACTGCGAACTAAAGCGGGAAAGAAATCGCCCCATTCGCTAGACCACATGCGCTTCAATTTTTCTGTAATGTGGAATGTATATGAACATATAGGATTGATATAGAACTTGGCAATTAAGTCGGGTCCTGCTGCACATAGGTTGGGTAGGTTAACATTGCATGCATGAAGGCAAGATCGTGTCTTATTATTCATTTCTATATATATCTTGTGCTTGCGAAGAAAAAATATAAAATAGGAGTTATGAGTGCAGTGCATGCTTCACCATACAAATGCAGAATAACAGGTGCATACATGTACATATCAATACAGGAAGTTGTTTTCAAAGCAAAAAAAGCGGATTTCGTGCCTACTTGTTTACGGTGCGTTTGTATGGCTAGCACAAAATGTTTGTTTTGTGTTACTCCATTTTGTTTTATTCTTGGATGGCGTAAGTTGGTTATTTTCCACCGTTCTTTTGTAATTTTCCACTTATTACGCTACTGGTCAGCTTTTGTGCATTGTGCTTTCGTTTCACTCGCGTTTCCCAGAGCAATCCTTTTGCGTGCATATTCAGCAAAAATGTTGGATGTTTCAGTGAACGGAAAGTACGTTTGAATGAACGAATCAATGAATGACTTCTTAGGCAACCCAATGCCTCGACTGAAGCGGTTGCTGGCTGGCACTCTGTTGTTGGCACTCGCACTCCGGTGGTGTTGTGAACTTTGTCTCACGTTATGTACACCACCCGCACACACAATTCGAGTATTAGCCACGCATAACACTATTATTACTTATTTTCCTTAAAAAATCCTGGCGGTAAATGTCTCTTCAGTGTAAAAGACTTATGCTCATTATCATATCAATCGCATACACCTCTCAGCATGCGCTGTTTTGCAAATTTTGCATTTCTTAAGTGCTTGTTCAATTTCGGAACATTTTCTTCATCCTTCACAAGCGAATGGGAAATTTCTTTCGCTAATTATCCCTACGGTTAAAGGTTTCTTCAGCAAAAAGCAACCATGCTCTGTTTTTAAATCTATCATATGCAATACTTTACGTGTCCTTTCGTAGGGTTTATATCACTTACGTTTTAACTCGTAACACGAAAGTGAACGAGCGGCAATTGACTGCCATTATCCTGTTGATGACCATAGATATGTTTAGTGTAAAACAACAAAACTCTAATTTTTAATCTACTGTATAAATCTACTGTATAAAAATACTCGGACAAATTTCTCATCGTTTTCTTGGTCGGCGTTTTAATTCTGCGGCGCGAACGGAACATGCTGCGCACGAAACAAGAGCGTGATGCGACGCTAGCGCCACTGGTAAATATGTGTATGTATATCCCAACGACACGCCGTGTTGTGTCCTTTTAGATACAGAGCGCACACCGCAGTGCGAACAAATTTCGCACCTTCATTCCTCTCTTGCCCTGCTCGAACAGAGTGTCGAGCATCTCGAAGGAGACGACGGCCGGGACTCCCAAGTCGAGAGAGCAGCGCACTATCATATCTACCGGGACCACTTGCGCCAGTTTCGTCTCGTCGATCAAGTCCAAGTTCAAAGACTGCATCCACGTCACGAGATCTGCAGTCTGCAAAGACCATACAGTACCCAGTTAGTTTCTGAGTGTGAACGTCAGTGAGGCAGCTACATTGCCACAAGGGCCGTTAGAATAAGAGTGAATTCTAAATGAAGTGACAACGTGCCGCAGACTTGCGCAGCTGTTACTCGCCGCGGTGCTCTTGTTGGCTATGGAGTGTGACCGGTAACCCGAAGGTCGCGGAAGCGAATCCCCCACCTATCATGTCCCGGACCTAATTTCACATATCCAAATATAAGCAGGGGAATGGTATTGACAATTTGAAACATACAGCGAAAGTCATCAAGTTAATAGTATACTGACTTAGAGGCAAAGCTGGGCAGGGAAGGGGGATGGGTGTAGGGGGGCGAGGCGCCGCCCTCTTGCAACGTGTCAATGTTGCCAGCACAATAATAATTGAAAGAGCCAAAAGCAGGTACGGGTCGTCTTATGCTGATGACTTAGATAAGAATACTTTTATGAAGATTAAGTGCGAATATTAAGCTACGCGAAAGCGGTTCCTGAGAAGGTAATTAAAGTTTTCTATGATGTAAGCATTCGGTCAATAAAGCATGGTTTCGGATCTCCTTTATTTGTGTTTTCGCATGCCTGGTAGTTTCGCTTCCTAAAGTTTTGGTATTAAATATATGACATGTGTTGGCGCTACGACATCGGTCGAAGCGATATGGCCATGCGGAAGCTGGTCCGACAGCCGGGCTCTTCGATAGTGGCTCATCCGTGACGCTCTGGCAAATGAATCGGACTGGTAGGTGGTGCGTCGAAGGAACTACCCGAGTCTCAAATAACGAATCATTTTTAACCCATACCTTACACAGTGTATTGTGCAAGCACCTCTCGGGCATGGCAGTAATCGATAAGGCTTCACTGACCACGCTGGATGCACTGGTTCTTATATAGTTACAGTTTGGCTTATAGTATAGTAACTTGACGGTTTGCTGATAGTGAGCTTCCCAACTTCATGTACAGCCACTGTTCCGCTTTATAAGGTTATCTCAGCGATGAGGGCGATATGATCAACCAACTCTGATTGAATACAGCAATTTGGCGAAATTCCATGGTGTGCTGCCATCTATGGACGCTCATTGTAATTTATTGTCCCCGCACAGCCTTCGAGGCAGGTTGTGCCTCTATTCGCATTTGTGAGGCTGCGTATTTACATATTAGGTTGCCACATTTATAGCGGTCGCTATCGCCAAGGATAGTCAGCGACTCACTAGCTGGCAACATGAGCGTTGCAGCAGAGCGGCGCTTACGGGTACCCGCCCTTCATTGCACAGGCCCTCGAGGAGCTTGTTCTCTAGACCCACTATGTTAACTCTATGACGAAAGTGGCAGAAGTCTTTCTGTCTGAAACGGAGAGCTGACAATCGCATGTTCGAACTTTAAATCAAATCTAAACCAAATCGCACACCAAAGCTCCATGTGTAACTATCGATAAGGCATACAAAGGCAAAAGACCATAAAACGAGAAGCTACGCTTGTCTGCCGTCATTATTTTCCTCAGCATGAATACTGATAATGCTGCAGGTACTGAGGTAAGGCAAATGGGTTACTACATCATCAGAAACAACGTCTTATGAAACGCAAACCTAGAGCACTGTCACAACTTAAGAGATGGCCCTGCAAAAGATTTTGACCTTGTGTTAGCATATATAGGTGCAACGTTATCAATCCATCTGCACCATATAAAAAATGTGAGACACGTTGTGTCAAGGCAAGTGCAGCCAATCTGAAGTCAGCTTCCTTCTCTAGATGCTTTTCCTATGTGAACTCCGCTGACCGCCCGGTTTGGGTCCACTCTAGCGGAAGCTGCACAGCCCGCAACAGTTGCGCCGTAGGTAACCGTTGCACTTTTCTTCATCCACACCACAAATGTCACAATCGCAACATGAGCGCCCAGATTTGTGGGCGCCGCTAGCGACGTGCATTGATGCATGCGCCGCTAAGGCATGATGCGAGTGGACTCGTGATGCCAATGTCATAATCGGTCAGCTCCGTGGCGTTGCTTGCCCATGGCACATCCTATGGGCAGGGGTGGTCGTAACCTGGTTTGGTTGAGCGTCTTTGATCTCTAGCGGTGTGCACATTTCGAACATTGTAATAAACTACACACTTAACGCGGAGCACAGACTTAAACGTTTTAAAGATCAGGAACACTTGCTCTACCGGCTCAGTGAGTTTATACGGAACCGTCAAGACGTTTCAAATTCCCTTTAAGGGAAAAGTGTCACAGCGCTGATCTACGAAATGCAGCTCGTACATCCATAGTATACCAACTAAGGAAAAGGATCAGAATACCCAAACCTATAGCCTAACCTAACCTAACCTAAGATATCTCAAGCTACTTCAGCCGTAAAGCATTGCTGTGCAATAAAATCTTGATGAAAGTTAGTTTACCTCGTTTCTGTCGCCTTGTACAAACGACATGCAGGTCTGATAGAGTCCAGACACCTTCTGCGCAGCATTTTGATTTGTAGGTGGCACCACGGTTTCGTTTAGAAACTTAATGTTCAGGAGTTTTGTCTCCTGCTCCACCTGCAAGATAAAAGGCCAAGATTGTTCACGAGTTCTGTGTCGCTGCCACTGACGTTAGCGCACGACGTTTCCTAGCAGAACTTCGCCATTAGCCCCTCCGACGTGCGTCGAAAGTCTCCGTCTTGTTAACGAAGTTTTTTTCTAAACAAGATCGCACGTACACACTTTAGTACGACGTGTGTGCAGCAAAGTATCCTAACTAGCCTTGTAATGTCGGTTTTCGGTAACAGCAGGGGGAAAGTACAAATAAGACCATTTGTTCGTGGGCAGTGCATGCGAAAGACGAACTGACGATCGATTACTGTTCACCAGGACGCTATCCGAATTTGTCAGTAATAACTTGGTAATACATATATTTGAAATAATAATGAGTAGTACAGGGACTGCAGTAACGGAATGCCGAACAGCTTTTACATACAGCTGTTGTCATTCAGCCTGGTCACATAATATAAAACACTGAGTCAACTTACCAGTAGCCCCAGTGGCCCTAGCACTCAGACATTATATTGATTCTGGCTGCCTTCGGCAACAGTTACTGGCACTTGTTCAGCGTCCTACTAGTGATAGATGATCCATAGTTATATCACGGTGCAGAAATCCACGCGGTAAGAACGCTGCCCGCTAACGAATTCGCACAGCCGTTTCTTATCTTGGACCAACATATTCGGTGTACTTTTGCTTGCTAGATGTCCTTGAAGGCGCCCTTGCAATACTTTTCCATGTAATATGCTCGAATGACCTTACCAGAAAAGCTCATTAACTAAAAAATTGCAGCCGCAAAAGTTTTTCGAATCCTTTGGGTATCAGCAGAGTGACAGCGTCAAGTTTTAAGAGTTCCACCAGTCTAGTGCGTTCACTCTCCTTTCGTCCCCAGGAGCGCGCTGGAAGCTACACAGAGGGCGGCTGAAAAGGGGCAAAAAGCTACGCCAGCGCGCCTCATGACCTGGAGGATTTTCATGCTCTTTTTGCAGCGAAGCTGCGTGCCACTACCAGTAAAAGAAATTTTCGTCGCGTGGTCGGCGTCAACAGAAAACGCCTGGCTAAAAAAATATGGTTGATCCTTCTGTGATAGGAATAGGTATAACACGAAAGTACTTGTTTTCGCGAAGTTGTGTATTGCATAAGCGGCAACCTGGCGAACTGAGGGGCGGGAGATGGCTCGGGTACCGTGAACATGTGAACACATTGCATATAGACATCAGCGGCACCTCGAAGCGGCACTGGGAGCCTCGACAGTTGTACACGAGGGAAAGTTCTCGAACACATTGCTCCGGAAACACTGAAATGGACGGGCCGGAGCCTTGCGCAAACCTACCATAAACAAGGACCATCCACAAACAACGACACCTTGCAAGCGAAAGCGAAGGGGTTGTCAGCGGATCGTTTTGTGAAAGCAGCCCACTGCAACGAAAGCCCAATCATTTGCTTGTAGACAGCCGTCCTCGAGTTCCTGGAGCAGTGCGTGTCACAACTCAACGCATCTGGCCACGCAAGACAAATTTGTAGCGGCCGCGTTCGTACTTCGCCCGAGGAACGCACCATCACGACGCCACCACGCCCCTGACTTCCGCGGCGGTCGTGGCGCGTATCGTTCCTAGATGGCAGTACCACCGCAGCGAACCTAAGCCAACAAGAGTACAGTATAAAGGAGGCGATGGTAATTTAATAGTAATTTTGCTTTTGCCCTATAGTTCGCTGTACTAAACACCTTTACTTTAACCGCATGGCAATTAAATGCAACTTTTACAACGCTGTAGTGAACATATAAGGCCCATCTGTTCCCTATGTGAGCAATGTTGCGATGTTGTGTCGATAGTGCTTCCAGCTTATCTGTGAAGTCTCGGGTGAACGAGGATTCAAGTCCGACTGGGTGAAACTTTTTCATTGTGATGCGTGTTCATTTTTTCAGAGATCCACTTCCGTTACGGAAGTACGTCACTGATTTCATGGTGGACTCCGGCATAAAACACTTTCGTGTTAAAAGGAAGGCAAGCTAGTATAGCGCGTTGGAGGAGAGGGGAGGCGCACAGAGAGGGGAGTGCGCGGCGAATGTGCGTAGCTGGTGTTACGCCATCCTTCGTAACACCACCTGTGCACACGCCATCCTTCCGTCCGCCGCGGTGGTGTACTGATTACGGTGCTCGGCTGCCACCCAAAAAAATAACGCGGGTTCGATCCCTGCCGCGGCTGTCGCATTTTCGATGGAGGCGAAAATGCCAGAGGCCCGTGTACTATGCGTTGTCATGCAGTGCACGTTAAAGATCCCCAGGTGGTCCAAATTTCCGGAGTCCTCTGCTACGCCGTTCCTCTTCTATCTCTTTCAGTCCCTTTCCCCTACCCCCACGAACGCTTAGCCGTGCTCCCGACATGGGCTGCAGAAATTAGCGTCGTTTCCTTAAGCGAACCACAATCATCATCCTTCGCCTGCACCGATAAGAAATAGCGTCGTGCGGCATAACAGAAGCGGTTCGTTAACGTTCGCCTAAATGTAAGTGCGCGGGTGTTATGCATATCGCCGCCATCAAGATGTGACCGCCTGGCCAGGATTCGATGGCTGCATCTCGAGCTTAGCAAGTTAACACCCTAGCACCTAAGCTACCACGCCGGGCGCGTAGGGGTCTGGTGATCGTGCTACCGTCTAGTCCAATATTACACCTTGCCGCCGGATCGTCACACCACCCTCCTTATTTTTACGCACTCGGTAGTTCTGCTTACGTACGCGCCCACAGAAAGTCGCGAACTTTCTACCCTAACGTTTTTGACTTAGCACAGCGGAACTGTAGCCTAAAATCCCTAGTTCTATTTCGCAGTGAGAAAAAAAAAACTGTAGCCGAATACAACTCCACTCTGCAGTGAATTACATCGCACGCCCTCCTGACCGCGAGCCGCTGTTTCGATATCATGAGTGATGAGTGCAGAAATTATATATATATATATATATATATATATATATATATATATATATATATATATATTCGGTTGTTAGCATTAAACATTGAAAGTAAATTTCGATAGTCAACCGACACCAAAATGACTCACGGCCCCATCTTCAAAAGGTTGCATGATGTCGATTTTGCTTGCTTTGTGGTTGGCTCGATCCAAGCGCTCCATGTGCCTTTGTGCCAACTGCTGTTTCTTTTTATTTTTGAAACTTTGTGCTACTATATAGGGACTTTTAACTTTACTAGCTGTCACCCAGGGCGCAATAATAAGGACGCAGCCATTAGAACTTACGTTGCTCAACTGACTCAGTCCCTCGAAGCTTCCGCAGACATAGTCGTAGAAGTCCACGCAAGGGTCCTTCGTCATGTCAAGGTTGGCCCGCAGCCACTGTGCCACATAACGGCATACCTGCGAGTCGCACCCGCCATCGGCTCGGCCTCGCGGGGGTGCGAGACGTCGCGAAGGTCTTGCGGGTATCGTGGCCGCAGGGGCTCGTGCATCCACGTCGGCTGATGGTGGCACCCGAATGTCTGGAACGTGCACTGGTGGGACGTGGAGGTCAGCAAGTGTGTTCAACTGCAAGTCCGGTCAGAGAGAATAATATTGGTAGAGTTAGTGTCTGTAGGCCTGAGTATAATTTCTATGTGAAACATGCTTTTATCACAATTATTTAACTAATTATTAATTAATGAAACGGTACAGCTCTCACCAGCTCTGTCGTAACGTCTTCGTGATGCATCGAAAACAAAAATATTGCCAGGAACATGCAGCACGCCACTGCCAGCAGAACAGCGAGGATGCAGAAGGACAGTGTATTCCATCCATAGCTCCTTCGGCTGCGCCATTCTTCGCAGCTGTCGTCGGTGAGGAATCCTCTCTTGCCACTCGTGTGTGTCGCGAAATCCTGGACCACCAGTGTTTAGGGTGAAAAAAAATGTGCTTGGTAATTCATGCACCATCTAGGCATCGCTCTCGTGAATGACGAGAGGACCGGCAAAACACTACACAGTCGTATGCGCACGCGTGCGACGCATATGAGTGCGCAACGCATAAGCTGCCAGGCATTAAGCTTATGCGCGCAACGCATAAGCTTAATGCCTGGCAGTTCCGTTGCTCGCTCTAACCGACAGTTTAAGAAGACAAGTACTACGACATTATGAGTCAGGAAGGAGAAGATACATACACACAGAGAAAAACACGTCACGTATTCTGTCAACATCCGGGCTTGGTTTGCACTATAGGCTATCCATGATTATTTATTTTCCTGAATATGCATGTAGCACAACAGCAGCGCCACCGGATAGGATGTGTGGAAATAGTAATCGTGCAAATTGAAAGTGGGCGGACTGAAAAGTAATGTGTGTTTTTTCTCTGCTTTATAACGGTAACTGACCACGGAGAATCGGTGACCATTACGACTCCGCTTACGCAGGTAAAAGGTGGATGGTTCGGTGACCACGCTTACACGATGCCATTCAGCAATAGCACGGTCTGTAATCGTCATCTCTCTTGCGTGCTTTCTTTGCTTTAGCGCAGCGTTACCGGCTGCAGGGAGTTATACCCGCTCCACTACCCGCCGCCCCCTCAGGCAGATTTTACAGATAACCACTGAATTAGGGGGTCGTTACAGCACGGGTAACAACCCCTTAAAACCAAAATTCCGGATAAACCCTTGACCGGCTGTTCCTGGCCATGCACTCAGAGGACTCAGCGGCGTTCGAGCACTCTGTATTGCCTAGCATATATACTTGAAAGGAAAACAGCAGATGCAGGGGCCATTTCGCACTGAAGCCATTTCGGTCAAGATTCAGTGCAATGTAAATATATCGGACATATTCGGCGCTCACCTCAGGTGATTAAAAGGGCACCCCCTCCCCCTCCTCTGCGCATGCCTGTACCAGCTAAAGTATACGCTTGCAGACCTTGAAGACGCGCCTATTTCTTGGCGCGCCGCCCGCATATTGATGGACAAAAGACACTATGTCCCTCACTCTTTCTCTATACATCAAGAACGAAATATATCCTTGTGAAAGTTGATGGCGTGAACTGTCGTGGAAGCTCGGCGTTTAGGCGTTGGCTTGCTATAAGCTCGAGTTCGCGGGACCGAATCCCGGTACAGCGGCCGTATTTCGGCGGAGGCGAAGTTTTTTTTGTTTTTTTTTTTTGTGGGGTTTTACGTCCCAAGACCAGTTCTGATTATGAGAGACGCCGTAGTGGAGGACTCCGGAAATTTCGACCACCTGGGGTTCTTTAACGCGCACTGACATCGCACAGCACACGGGCCTCAACATTTCGCTTCCATCGAAATGCAGCCGCCGCGGCCGGGATTCGATCCCGCGGCCCTCGGATCAGCAGCCGAGTACCTTAGCCACTAGACCACCGCGGCGGGGCGAGGCGAAGTTCAAGAAACGCCACTGTACTTATATTTAGGCGCATCTTAGAGAGTTACATGTGCTCAAGATTACTCCGGTTCGAGCGGTCTATACCACAGGGCACGCATCATAAACATGGCTGGCTTTGCCGCGTAAAACCCGCATTCTTCTTCTACTTATTATTATTATTATTATTATTATTATTATTATTATTATTATTATTATTATTATTATTTGACAAGGTTATAAAAAGCCATCGGCATACGTAGCTGACACCATCAGAATATACAGGCGCTGTGTTATTCATTGCCGGTACAGCCTCCACACACACCGCTAGAATCACTCTGACGACGACTCGAGCCACTCTTGTATTGTGGCTGTAGAAATGTATAAAAATGCTCAACCCGCCAAACTTGAGAAGCTCCCAGAACTAGCAAGCTCAAAGAGAACCACAGCATTGTACCCATCTAGGTACAAACCTCCAGCTGAAATTCCCATCTATCGCACTCCATACGGTGCGGAAAGGGTTCGACACACAATGCCACTTACATTGTATGCGTTTCATGTAACGTATCATGTATGCGTAACTACCTCACCGATATAGATGTACTAACACTAACGAAAGAAAAATTTTCTATCTCTGTATGGACTAAAAAAGCTTTGTACGTTAAATGGGACCCTCTTGATCTAATTATGCTAAGGCGCCTGATTGGTACTTCATTATGCTAAAATGTTGTATTAGTGTGTAGTAATTAGCTAATAGGTGTTTCAATTTCGTTTCCTTTTGTATTGCTCGTATTTATGACTTTCTTGTTTCATATTATGTTATACAATCTATGAAGCGGTTCAGCGCACCTTTGAAACTGTAAATCGAAGAAAAAGAAGTGTCTCTGTAAATTCAGTAATTGCTCGTTTATTTTTCTGTATGTTGCGAATGTATGGGCGGCTGAAGACCCGTCAAGTTGCGACGAAGCAGCTATAACCCTTGCCACCTCTTTCATTCTCTCGAGTACACGGAAGACGAAAATAAAACACTGATTGATTGCTTGCTTCATTGAGAAAACATCTGTTATGCTGCGACGATACTTCGCTGTTCAAGTAAGCGCCAAGCAGCTGTGTGTGCTTGCTGTGACTTTAATTTTGCGTCAATATCCGGTAAATTCAATCGACAGCACACATTTTAAAGTTCCTAACGGAACCAATGAGTTGCCGTTGAACGCACAACCATATGAGAATATGTTCAGGAGAACTGTACAGCCGCAAAGGCTCGAAATGGCGCTGACGTAGTTCACGCCGTAGAACCGGAATGTCGCGACAACTTGATCATTGCGATACATACATGCGTTTTAAAACGGAAATCGACACCTGACACTGCCTTCTAGGGAGAATGTTCGTGGACGTAACTGACACGCCTGTAAATGCTGACAGACACGACATGGAAACCAGCTGAATGGCATATTGCAATAACTCGCCAGCATCTTCGGAGCTTTGCAATTGCGCCATGACGTTTCTGGCGTATCGGCTAACGCATATTACCGGCCTACGCGTATTAAAGAAAGAGGTCGCACGAACGTTCTCACGAAGGAGGGGAAAACGAGAGAGCATACTGCTGCGGCTTCTAGTTAGATCCTTTGTCATTGAAAGAGCTATATGAGCAAAGATATGATCACCATGGAGCAGCTGTGTGGATACGGCAGAAGAGCTGCAGTACTGCTGAGAACCCAATGCGGCTGGTGTGCGAGGCTGGCCTGATGCTCGGTGACGTTGCTTGGTCTCCCATAGGGAATGATTCCTCGTTCTTATCGCTCTTACCCACTACAGGGGTCAGGCCACGAACGAAGTGGTAACATTGACAGAAAATATTTTAATATGAACACATCAGAAATGCTCCATAATTAAAAAAAATACAAATTATCATGACTGGTACTATCATGACTGGTACTAAATAATGAAATACTTCAGTAAAAGCACCATAGTTGAAACCTCGTTGTTGTTTATCCCTCCATGTATGGCTCACACTCAATAAGGAGACTGCCTGTGCTTGGGGTGAATCAATAAAATTAGGTAACTATAAACATGTCATGTATAAGGCACTTGCACTGAAGAAAAACGTTTATCAACGTTCAACTGAATAAGATACTCTTCCGATTCAATTAGGATTTTCAAACTGCGGCGCATGGAGTCTTAAAAACATGTCCAGCGGGAAGGCTCCCAACGAAGATTACTTTTAACGGGAGAGTTAAACGCAGCTTAATGAAATGCCGCGTCGTCCACCGCATCACCAGATATCATACACAAACAAACCGGATGACAGAACGGTTTAATGCCACCCTAAGAGATATGCTCGTTATGTAAGTCTCGTCAGACTACTCCAATTAAGACCCAATGGCACCTCTTGCTACATTCGCGTATAATACCGCCATTCAAAGCCCAACTGGATTCTCGCCTTTCTATTTCTCCTCCATGCGGACGCGAAAATTCTTGCAGCGTGGACACTATTCTATCATACCGACCCCACGCCTCAGGGTCTACGACTATATCTCAAGTAGCTACATGTTGTTGTTTGTGGGGTTTTACGTCCCAAAACCACTTCTGATTATGAGAGACGCCGTAGTGGAGGTCTCCGGAAATTTCGACCACCTGAGGTTCTTTAACGTGCACTGACATCGCACAGCACACGGGCCTCAACATAAGTAGCTACATACGCCGAAGAATGCGGCCACCTGGCACCGCCATTCACGTCACAAGACCAGTTGAGCCGAAAGCATAACCACGATGCGTCCTATGCTTCCGGTTCACTCGTGTGGCTGCGTCTCGCGTCCACTGCTCCTGGCCTTTCGACGAAGTTTGTCCAGTACCAGGGTCCGTATCATGCGCTTGACCAAACATCCCCGGTTAACTACCTCACTGAGCCATTGGAATCGTCTTCTGGCCATCGTCAGCGCGGCCAGTATGGCTTCTAATTTCGTGTGAAGTAGTACCGCGCAGTTGGAAAAATGCTAATATAATCCTTATGCACAAGAAAGGTGACATAAAGGAGTTAAAGAATTACAGACCAATTAGCCTCCTCCCAGTAATATACAAGCTATTTACAAAAGTAATTTCTACAAGGATAAGAGAAACCCTCGACTTTAACCAACCGAGAGAACAAGCTGGTTTTAGGCAAGGTTACTCGACAATGGACCACAGCCACGCTATCAACCTAGTAATTGAGGAGTACGCCGAATATAACAAACCTCTGTATATGGCGTTTATCGACTACGAGAAAGCATTTGACTCCATAGAAATACAAACAGTTCTAGAAGCTCTACGACGACAAGGGGTACCTGGCGTATACGTGAAAACCATAAACAACATATACAAAGATTGCACAGCCACACTACTCCTACATGAGAAAAGCAGAGAAATCCCGATCGAGAGAGGTGTGAGACAGGGAAATACGATATCCCCGATGCTATTCACTGCATGTTTAGAGGAAATCTTTAAACGACTAGACAGGGAAGACAAGGGAATTCGAATAGATGGAGAATATCTCAGCAATTTAAGATTTGCAGACGACATTGTCCTCTTTAGCAATGATGGAGACGAACTACAAAACATGATTGATGACCTAAACAAGGAAAGTATTAAAATTGGGTTAAAAATGAATACGCAAAAGACCAAAGTTATGCTCAATAGCCTAGCTAAGGAACAGGAATTTAAAATCGACAATGAACCCTTACAATGTGTAAGCGAATACGTATACCTGGGACAGTTAATAACAGGAACTCCTAACCATGAAAAAGAAATTCTCCGTAGAATAGGGATGGGCTGGAGCGCATTCGGAAGGAATTACGAAATCATGACTGGAAACTTACCGCTCTCACTAAAGGGAAATGTATACAATCACTGCATCCTCCCAGTACTAACGTACGGTGCAGAAACGTGGAGGATAACGAAAAGACTAGAGATGAAACTAAGGAGCGCGCAACGTGCAATGGAAAGAAAAATGATAGGGGTAACGCTAAGAGATAAAAAACGAGCAGAATGGATCAGAGAACAGACAGGAGTAGCCGATATTATTATATCAATTAAAAGAAAGAAATGGACCTGGGCAGGACATGTCATGAGGAGAAAAGATAACAGATGGACTGTAAGAGCGACGGAATGAATACCAAGAGAGGGAAAACACAACAGAGGCAGGCAAAAAGGTTAGATGGAGGGATGAAATTAAAAAGTTTGAGGGCATAAAGTGGAACCAACTCGCTCAGAATAGGGTGGAGTGGAAATCGTTGGGAGAGGCCTTTGTCCTGCAGTGGACCTAAACAGGCTGATGATGATGATGATGATGATGATGATGATGATGATGATGATGAGTTGTACTGAAGGCGTACGACAAGCGCCAAAATTCCTGGGTACAGAAGACGACGACGATTAGCGCTTGTTGTCGAGGCTCGTTCGTGCGCTCAGCTGGAAGCATATCCGCCTTCATGACAGCAGTCTGTAGCAAAATGTCGAGGCCTGCTTGAGGAACAACACCCATATTTTGTGTGCGGCCAACTCTCCCCCCCCCTCCTCTTTTTTTTATGTGCACGCACAGAATAGGGGGAGGGAGGGAAGGGGAGAGTTTGGTGACGGGTCCCCTCCCTCCCTCCCTCCTTCCTTTTTTCGTGTGTTCACACTTGCCGCTCTTCTCCTCCTCTCCTTCTGTGGACGGGGGAGAGCGTACAATGGCGTACAGGAACCAACGCTCGAGAGGCAGCTGCCGTCCTGACGGATACAAGTGCACTTGTCGAAACGTTGGCTGCAGTGCATTCCCTGTTCTACATCGTCTTTAGCGATCTGTTAATCTTTATGAACACTGCAATTTAAGGTAGTTGACTACGCGCACTTGACATAACCCTTGCTGTTTCATTATCATTTTGTCCTTTTTAGAATTTTCGTGGCTCGCGGTGCCGGAGAGAATTTGTTTATGCACCACGTAATAGGTCACCTTACAGTTCTACGCTTCGGGAGTTTAGTCCGTACCTCGATCCACCTACGCAATACATTTCACAACTAACCAAAACACACACACAAAAAAAATAGTACAAGATTATTCCTACGAAACAAACGCAATGCTATCGAATTGCCATCACCTCACTACCAGAATTTACACTTCGTCATCGGGTTCATGGGTTGTCCAGCTGCGCATCCAAACGCACGTGAAAACTCCGGCATGTTCATCAGTGGCACGATGCATCGAGAGCGGAACGGCGCGTACTGGAGCGCCAGTACGCTCAATTCCGCGCACCACTTGACACAGTGGCTAATGAAGAAGAGACGCTCTGCGGATTCGTTCAGACCGACTAAGTTGAGTCCCCGCTGTGACATAGGCAACGAAGTGAAGGCCCTGTACGCGACGTTTACGCCAACGATGTCGGCCAAGTTCTCGGAGTCGACGGTGTGATTCAGCACCTCCTCTCGTGCCCTCGGTCGAATCTGCGAATCGGAATAGCGGTGAATATTACGCGACCTATGGGAATCTGGTCAGGAGAGACCGTAATGAAGCGGAAGCGGGCTGCGAAATACGATTTCCGTTCTTAGCGCGACGTGACTGAAAAAGTATGGGTTACTTTTGCGGCAGACAAGTTGCGGTCTACTCTGCGCCGTTTTGGTTGACTCGCTTCTAAATAAATAAAGAGGTAAATAAACAAATAAATAAGCAAATAAATAAGAAAAGAAGAAACACAGAAAGAGGATGAGTAAACGTAAGGACAGACAGATCTGCAACGGCAGTACAGTTGTAAGAATAAGCCAGAGTTTTGGTGTGCCCATTACTAGAGCCATGACTTGTGCTCTGTGTTTGGAGACGGAGGACAGAACTTGAGAGTCTCCAGGGCCGGCGGTATCTATAGTCTGGTCCGGTGGAGGCATTGTCAAAAGGTAAAAGCGCCGACCGCAGTAAAGCACTTCAAAGACAAAACTAAACGTCTTGGCCCACGCATCGGAGCCTTGTTCATAATGAAGACCTAGGATCCCATGCGGCGTCAAAAACGTCTTGTTTTGTTTTTGAAGTGTTTTATTGTGGTTGGCACTTTAACCTTTTGACAAGGGAAATCTTGTTCGCTCTCTAGGTTGAGCCGTACTGCTGCCACAGTTGGTGAGCGTGTGCATGTTATAATGCAAGGCAGACTCGATGTTATGATACAACGTACTGCACGCGTATGCATATACTTCGAAAATTTGAAGGTACAGTAGCGCATCGAATTCAATGTGGGAAGAACACGTTCCTCGGGAACCTCCAAGGATACGACAGATAATGTAGGGTGCCATGGATGTGTCCACTTACAGCTTCCCTATGAGATTTTCGCAGGCAAACTGTCCTGTTAGTGTATTCCTGCCCGAACTCCCAAGTTGCCCAGGGCCGCCGTTGGAGGTTGTCGTCGATCCTTAACCCGTTGATGTCGTAAGCGTGCATCATTTCATGGGCCAATGCCTGCGAGCAGATAATTTTGTGTCCAAGTTTAGAATGGTTACACTGAAGACGCGATATAATTCGTACTGACTATCTCCACTTGCCCCATTTATGTAGCTTGCACAGTACTAGCAGCATACACGCTTAAAAGATGTCATTTGAATAGCTTACCATACTACACACATTTCATCAATGAATTTTTTAATCTATAGCATGTTTCAATCCTTTGCGCCATGGCGTGTATGCCCTTCCTTGTGGTGCTATATCACTATATATATGTTCATCTCATGCGCGTACTACAGTGGCAGAAAGTCACGTTGAGCCTCATTTATAGAGGACGTAAAGCAAGAACAAAAGACCTGTAGAACGATCACCCACCTCAATGTCGCCAGCTAGCGTAGCAAGTCTCTAGAGATGCAGTATTGACGCGTTCAGAGCAGATGAGCTTATCATGTACATACTAAGGAGGTGTGCATATCGTACAGCCCAGCGTACCGCTTATAACGAACCTGGGTACAGCGAAGAGAGTTTTATGTCGAACACGCGCAGCTGCCTCATCATTACGAAACCAAACTGCACTCGCTGTAACGAAGTGTACATTGGACACGTCCAACCTATAGTGCTTGCAAAGAACACTCACACGCACCGATGCGTCGTGCCGCCAGAGTAGCGTTCCCCCCGCGGTGGAGCAGAAAGGCAAAAGAAACGCGACAGGTGCTGTGTCTGTGCCAGCACACGATATGATGCGAAACTTCAAGGGATTGTCGATAAAGCCACACCTCAAGGGGACGTGATAAAATCTTTTGCCGCGTGGCGTGCATGCATATTTTGTACGCTTTAAAAAACTGAGAATTGGGAGAATTCTTCCGCAACACAGCAGAGGCCGCCATCTATCTCACGTGCATTCCTTGTGGTCTCGCGGGCAGCCGGTACTTCCCAGCCACGGAAGGCGTGCAGCTGCCGGCGTTACATCGTATCGTTGACAAAAAAAGTGGCGAGTGGCGTGTTTTCAAGAAGGGAAGTGTCGTTTGTGCCTTTTCACTCTACTTCACAATATCCCGTATAAAGAACGTGGTACGCGAATTTGTTAAAAGTGAGTTTGGCTACATCGAAGTGCTCGATGTATCGAACAGATTGCGGAAACTCCGGCTGATAGTCGGGTCACTCTACTAGCTGCCTAATAACTTTTTCTTGGGTGAGTTTGTATACCTGCTGTATGTCGTATGACTTTGTAGCGCAACACCTTTTAAAAGAAATGCTAAGAGAAAGAGAGAAGAAGAAAGAAGGCGCCAGTCTTTGCTTCTTCTCCCTTCTTCTTAGTCTCTATTTTAAAGGGTGTTACGCTACAAAACCGCGAAGTACTGGCCGCCCATTGGCTCAGCCAGGTGCAAACTTAAGTCGCGGGTATGGAATATCAGCCATGGCTGAAGTGGTTGGAGTAACTCCTCGCACTGCATTTATAATCCCACCGCAATTGTTGCATATTTACCTTCAGAAGGCGAGATACGCACACACACACACACACACACACACACACACACACACACACACACACACACACACACACACACACACACACACACACACACACACCACACACACGCACACACACACCAAAAAAATCCAACATCTAGGTTTAACCTTTAAATACACTATCGCCTGGTATCCTGCATCAGCCAAGTTTTCAGAAATGCATTAAAAATGTCGTACTTTTAAGGGACGTTCTCTCATTTATGGTGCCGGTTACATGAGTACACACATGTTTAGGAGTGGTTGAAGAATTAAGTAGCCGGGGTACTCTTTTAACAGTTAAACTTAGCAGCAAGTTGATGCATAAGCATCGTCCGCAGTTAACAGCGGAGTTCTCACGCAGAAGGGAGAACTCGGACCCGTTCTTACCCACACGGCTACAGGGTAGTGATTAAGCGAAAGAGGGTACAGAAACTGATCAAGAAAGACAGAAGCACCGAAAGAAGTGGAAAAAAAATAATGAAAGAAGGTTCTCGGGGCTGCCCGGAAGGGAAAAGCAGACCTGCGCTTTCCTTTGACGCCTTACACACACCCTCGCACTCAGCCTACCGCTACATATGGTAGCGATAAGAATAGTGATAGTGTCGCATGATAGTTATAGTGAACTTGACATACTTTCCCCAGCCAAGCTCATTACTCATGTTTCAAAGTCGCGTTGTTCGGTTGTTGGGTTCGGTTTCGTTTTGAACCGCTGTAGACCTGCCTTTAAGGTTCACTACGCGATGCCCGTAGACCCGCCGTTAGGGGGCACTACCCTCTCCCTGACTGACTATCTAAGCGAGACCGAGAAAGAGGAGAGCTCTCTCTGGCTTTTGCTCTGCGACTGGTTCCGCGTGCATTTCTTCGAGCCGCCTTTCTGCGTGCTCTCCTTGTGTCTGAGGCTACGCCAGATACAACACGTGTAAACGGCTTCATTGTAGTTCCATGTAGCGGAAGCGCCTGACTACGCGTGGAAATTTGCGAATCTTTCAGGAGGGAGGCGCAGCACCATGGGAAAGTACGCGATTATGACGTTGCAAGCGGTACTTCCTTGTGGCAACAGTATAATAATATGAGGTGCGCAGAAACTAGAGGCGTGATTTCTTTCTTTATAAAGATGTGTGTAAACGTGTGCTGAGATTGTGCATCTTGGAAGCCAAGAAATACAATGGACAATGACAAGAGATGGCGCCGCTAATTGTGAGTGAGTACGGCAGCCAATCAGCGCGGGCACTACCACTTGAATCAGACGCTGTCAGAAATATAGTAATTCGTTCTCAACCATATCAGATAAATAGCTCATGGCGAGCTGATTGTAACGCTAAATAAAGTGTGGTAGCAAACTTAACGGCGCTGGAACCCCTCAAGTGCCTGATACAATGCTATGTAGAGACACTGTAGAAAAGTTAAGTGGCTAAATCACCGCTGACTTCATTCCATCGAGCCGCAGTGCCCTTCGAAGCAAACTTATGCTCGCAACGACGAATACGTAGCACCAGGAAACTATTGCGGCACATTCAACGAAAATTTCGTTCTAGAAAACAGACACTGCAAGATCCGCAGCATACCAACTTACATCCACGTTTAAATATTCTGGTTGTTCGCTGGTTCTGACTTTCCCATTGGACGCGTATATGGCTTCCGCGCGTCTAAACTAGAACAAAAGCTCAGGGAAAAGGGAGGCTTGAATTGGCGAAGGCACCGCTGAAAACGACGAAGAGCAAGAAATGTCGCTGGAGCCGACGCTAGAACCAATTGCGAATGTAAACCATAGTGTTCTACAATACGCATGTGACGCGCCGTTGTTCGATCATCCGTTGCTGCTCTGACGGGGACAAGTCTATACGTCGAAACATTGGCTTTACCCACGCCACGGCGGTCTAGTGGCTATGGTAGTCGTCGTCTGATCCGAAGGTTGCGGGATCGAATCCCGGCCATGGCGGCTTCATTTCGATGGAGGCGAAATGTTGGGATGTACTGAGCGATGTCAGTGCACGTTAGAGAACCTCTGGTGGTCAAAATCTCCGGAGCCCCCCACTAAAAGGTCTCACGTAATCATAGCTGCTTCTGGGACGTAAGACCCCATAATAAATAAATAAATAAATAAATAAATAAATAAATAAATAAATAAATAAATAAAATATTGGCTCTAGACACACTCTATGCGCTTCACCATTTTCGACGATCTTTTCATCAATTCCCTGCATCCACGTGGTATCATGTCCACACACTTACCGATCCCAGGCCACCGTAATTGATAGCTGGTGGACCACCGTAGTAATACACGGGACGCGTAATAATGCCGGTAGGTACGACAATGGCGTTAGATGAAGGGCTATAGTATGCATTCACATCCGCCTCGTCGTACAGCCACGTCTTCTGGTCGGTCCAGTTCTGGTGGGTCGAAAGCGACAGAGCCTTGATCCAGGAAGGAAAAAGGCGGTCCGGTGGTACATCGGGGAACGGTCCTGCCCACAGGAAAGATAACGTATTTCAACGAATAATATACAAGTCGATGCATGTACACTGCTGGATATATAGTGAGTTATTGCGGCGACATGAAATGAAAAACAGCAGTACTAACTGTCGGAGGACTCTTAAGCTTCGCCTCTAAGAGTGGAATGCTATAACAATTGACATCGCAACGCTATCGCGTTGAAACACACCGGGAAGATTCACTGAAACCAGCGCATCCCCTCTAATGCTCTATATATCTCTCCACATGGCGCTGCCGAGGAGGTGAGCGCCATCTGGATGACGATTACGCAGTCAACCTACCCGGACCAACGTCCCCTCTGCATAGGTGGCGCTGTTGATTTTTTCCGCGGCGGACGCCGGCGCTTACGCCGCATGCCCGATTTTCTGCGACACAGGTTCGTAACGCAACCGCTTTAATATATGCTAGCATCGACATATTACGGCTCTTGAGTAACATCGCACCAGTTTTACTATTATCCCAAACACCCGCAGGTCATAGTTCGTTCGGTGGGGGGTGCGAAAACTTTGAAGACTGAAAGCAGCGCCACGCTGTCTTCTTCTTCTTTTTTTTTTTTTTTTGTGCCCGGCGACGTGGTTGTCACGAGAACCTGCAGTTTCGTCTCAGTTTGGGAGTAACGAAACCGTACAAATCATAAAACGACGGAAGGATGAGCTATAGTTCGCAGAAATTCACAATGAGAGAAGTTAAAATCTATGAACACGGACACAATGAAGGAGAAGGAACAGCAGCAGTTGCGGTCCCCACATTACTTAGACCTACGACCAACTTTGTTTGCACGACACTACGAAACCACTCCCTCCAAACCGAAACCGTAATTCCGTTTTCAAGACAGGCGTATCGAAAGTATATTTATTCCGTTCCGAGGAACGACGATACTTTTTAGAATTCTCGACACCATTGCTTTTATGTAGACCAACAATAGGAAAATGTCTACAAATCCTGTAAACACTTCTGTCAATATTTCACTTTGCTAGCTCTGACGCCTTCATAGACCATCAATACAATGTATTGCAGTTTCGTGAGTATCAAGTAGCCACACCGTTTCTTTCCTACATATGCGTACTGAGTGCCTAGATAGAAATAGAAATACAGCTGGAATCGAAACACCCAGGTAGCTGCCGAAAATCCATAAGAACCATTACACATCGTTCAAAATATGGTAGTAGCTGAAAAAAAAAATTCTTAATGCACCATACGTGTAAATACCTCAACACAATCAAACAGGTACTGACTGTAAAGTTCCTCCACATAGGCGGGATCCTGATAACGTCCTGGACTGCCAACGTAGGACTTCATGTTGGCTAATTTTCGAAGGGCAGTGGCTTTAACTTCTCCTTTGACCCAACTTGACGACTCAAACGTCTCACGGAAGGCGTTGCGAATCTTCTCCAACATTTCCTTGACCGCGTCTACCACAGGTGGCTGAACAACTGCGTACCAAAACAGAAAATTAGAAGATAAAAGATGCAGAACACGATATTTTACAAACAATACGATATAATACAATTTTCAGTACATCTTCACGACACTCTCGTTTCTTTTTCTTTCTTTGTTTCTCACGTGGTCCTTTCACAGTAAATGAAAAAAAAAAGTCCCGAGTACGAAACGACAGCAGAAATCAAGGAACCTCGTCACCAGGTCCAATTTGTTTGCGCTTGATTATGGATAGCTGATGACATAAAGCTGGCTCTATTCGAAGCTGATGTCCTGCCGTATGCGTGATATGTTCCAGAACAAGGCTAATTTAGCTTAGCTGTCAGCCGCCAGAGCGGTAAACAGATGAAAGGGTCTCATAAAGTAATAAAGAGTAGCATGTGAATAGTTAGTCAGAGGGCGACATGTTCCAAAGGGCAGTCGCAACTCGCGCTGTCAATGAGAAAAAAAAGAACGTATAAGGCAGCAGAGGGTGCTTTTACCACTAGTTCTTCAGAAATGTCAGAGTCACCAATATGCTTAATTATTTGACGTTGCAAGCACCGCAAATATGGTGTGCCTAGCTACCCAAAAATGAACATGAAGGAAATTAGGTGCCGTGGTCAGAACTTGTTAGTGCGATTATGTAAATAAAGGACTACAAGAAACTGCAAGGAGTATGGCAGGATTGTGTTCTGCAATATAGACAAATATTGACAGTAAAGCACATAACTCAAAAAGCCGTTTCGACTTAGTTCTTAGACATTGATAAGGCAGTGTGCGGCGATATAACATTGGTTATGGTTATCGGCTGCTCACAAGCAGGACGCGGGTTCGATTCCGGCGGCAACGTTTCCGACGGAGGTGAAAGTGCTGGAGGCCCGTGCATTCAGCGATGTCAGTGCACGTTAAAGAAATCCAGATGGCTAAAGTTTCGAAAGACCTCTATTATACGGCGCGCCTCACAGTCGTACCGTGCTCTTGGCACGTCGAAGCTCACCACTTACTACCGCTATCACAAGAAAACGACAAGGAAGTCAGAAGAGGACTCGCCTGCTCCACCTGGGTCTCGTCTGCCGCGTCCCTGTCCTTGTGGGGTACACGATCTTTTTGCATGCTCAACACATACGAAACATAATCAGCCAAGGACTTGCATAATCCTGCAGGCACTATATTGACGTCAGATCATTTCCCTAGCATCCCCAGCGGTGTCATAAATCAAAGGGCTTGTTATGGCAAATAATGTGACTCGGTTCAGGAAGGAGTGCTACTTCTTGTAGCCTTTGTTCGGAGCACGGCTTAGCGTAGATTAGAAAGGAGAGGAACGCCGTAGTGAAGGGCTCGTGAAATTTTCGCCGCATGAGGTGCTTTAAAGGGACACTAAAGGCAAATGTTAAGTTCAGCGCGATTGAAAGATTAGGTTATTATTACGATTAGTTTCATAAACAGTCCGCCATTTCTGGTGAGAACAGAGCATCTGTGAGCGAGAAAACGACAAACTTGATTAATTGGTGTGGCGGCCCCTGTCCCCGTCCTGTGGGTATCTGTTTGTAATGATGTTAGCTCATGTATATTGAGTACTAGATTATTGCTTCAGGTTGGCAATTAAAAATAAATTACACAAACTTTGACAAGCAATAATCGTTGATTGATTGATTTGTGGGGTTTTATGTCCCAAAACCACCTATGATTATGAGAGACGCCGTAGTAGACGGCTCCGGAAATTTCGACCACCTGGGGTTCTTTAACGTGCACTGACATAGCACAGTACACGGGCCTCAACATTTCGCCTCCATCGAAATGCAGCCGCCGCGGCCGGGATTCGATCCCGCGACCCTCGGATCGGCAGCCGAGTACCATACCCACTAGACCACCGTGGCTGGAAGCAATAATCGTTCAGTAACTACACTTGTTGCTACACATTACGGTCGCGTGGCTCAGTGCTCAGTGTCGACCGCAATCTTCGGCCTTCTCGGATGCTCCAAACGGGGTCTTTCCCTTCGAGAGGCAGGTTTAGTCACCTCTCGCCCAGCACTGAACCGCATTGTCCTAACTGCGGAGAGGCTTACTGCTCACTAGCTCACATGCTCTGGCAATGTCCTGCGTTCCGTGACACGGAGTTCAGCAAAGAAGAGGACTCGGAGGAAGCCCTGAGAAGCGGCGACCTTTCGCTTCAACTTCGGGCTGTCCAGAGAGCCTGCGAGAGGGCGGAAGGCCACGGTCCTCCTGTCCCTACGTGGGAGCGGCCCGCAACTGCTACAGGATCCCCCTAGAAGGGGAAGTCCAACTGCAGTTTCTCAGGACCTAAATAAAGTTCTCTGCCTGCCTGCTCCGTGTCGGCAGCCGAGATCGTGGTTTCGAAGCAGGCGATTCATATTGAGCGGCGACACCAGAGGGTTCCGGCTCCAGCTTTACGCGAAAAAAATTCACCTACTTGCGCGCAGAAAGGAGTGATAGACTCGAGCACATGTAAAGAATTGATCATGCAAAACTTAACATTTTCCTTTAATGCCCCTTTAACGTGTACTAGCATCAGGCAGCACACGGGCCTCTTTAACATTTTCGCCTCCTTCGAAAATGTGACCTTCGCGGACGGGACCGAACCCGTGTTCATCGGGTTCGTAAACCGTCTCAACGTACGCAACGTGCAATTGAAATAAACGCACCAGTTCGCAAGTAAGGACTCATGAGGGCCAAGTGCATCGCCTTTCTTGCAAGCTCGTAGCAGGCCAGGCTTGCCTCCGTCGTGCCAACCAACAAATACGGCACCGTATACTTCACCAGCTGTCTGTAGACACTCCAGGCGACCAGGTATCGAAGTCCCTTTTCACCCACAGACTTCGCCTTGTAGAGGTCGACGATAATTCCGAGCGCGGTCGAATGAGCCAGAACCCAGTCCAGGCCTCGATAGGTGTTGTTGGTGTGCTTGGAAAAGTACTTCTCCCATTGCTCTAGCAAAGGTGCGGAAAAATGGAAAGGCAAGAATGTTTTATTACAACCGCTACCAGAGCCACAATTCTTCTGCGCTTTCCACAGCACCATAATCATAATTTTTCCCTTGAACTGCTACTAACACTGGACTTGCCTGATTTTAACGTTTGCTTGTATCCATCAATGATACATTAATTTTTTTTATACGATAGCCTCGCCTTCTTTAAGCAGTTATCTAAGCACCGGACTCGGCTTACGATTACGATTGTATCTGACTAAAACTGCGCTAGGTGTTTCTCAAGAGAAACTTTGCTTCGTCGCAAGCACAGACAGCTGAGCCAGTTCGTTCTGGTGGAAACAACGCAACATGACGCTGGTGAATAAGGAGACAGACATCGACCAGTCCTGTTCGTGTGTTGCGGGCGTTGTATGTCCCTTCCTCTGGCCCATGTCCTTATCCAGCATCATGTTGAACGTTGTATAACTTTACATTTGTCTGAGTTAAGGTGGCACACCAATTGACCACAAAACTGCGGCAGCAAGGTTGTGACGAAACAGCGTGTACAAGATATTGGCAACCTTTGTCAAATTTTCTTTTTTGGTCAGCATCAATTTTCTTTTTACCATGCATTTTCGTGAGAGTGACAAACTTTCCCCACCTCTAACATTCCTCCCGAGGGCGTATTACTCCCGCATCCTTAAAACACCATTCCACACAGTACATTAAGAGACTGTAAAATTTCGAAGTCCTAATGGAACGTTGCCGCATGATTGTTCAAATCTACGCACTTCTTTAGAACAAGCGATGTATAAGCATAAGCGCGCTAATATGGAAGTGCATGCGGCAGGTAAAGGCGAATAACGCTATAAATGATATAGAAAAAAAGGCATCCAATTTTTTTCAGTACTTTTTTATCGTGATGTAATCAATCGTGCGCTCTCATGCTTTGCTTCCACGTGATATTTGTTGTCTCAGCGGCGGCCGGGAGCCAAATGGGCGTACTGAAGTGCACGTAACCAAGGTGACTTTTGCCCGCAACCAAAAAACAAACAGCAGGCGAAGAAGCTGTCGTTTTCACACGTGTCTCTGATTCGTCCGCTTTAGCGGCTTAAATCGCGGTTAACAGCGAGTTTTAGTATTTCGGAAAGCAGCACACGTAAAAGGTTAGCGTTAACGTTACCGTGGAACACAGCGCGCATGCGTGGAACGTAAACGTAGACGGAACCCTTACGTGCGTACGCTATTTTAACAACATAGCGTTCAACGCCGACGCTCGCTAAGGTTTGGCAGGACGGTGGCGTTAGTCGAAGTGAGACCGCACGCTTCAGATCTGTCGACACATCGGCCTGCATTGTTAAGCTCATTCATTGCTCATTAATGTTCGCATTTGCGTTAGGTTTGGCTAATTAAGCTTTCCAGCCGTGTACTGGCGACACTGTGGCGCCATTTTCAAGACACGCTCTCAATAACCGGCGCACAAGGCTTAAAGTGTGAGTGCACTTTGCTCATGTTTACTGTAGTTGCAGCGGGACCACTCACTGCCACTGGGTTTTTCTTTCTTTCTTTCTTTTTTTTTGTGGATCGGCTGTGTCAAGCTAAAACTAAAAGTCGAGCTGAGCCGAGTAATGTACGCGGTGCATTACTGTATGCATAGTGCTTGAAATCACAGTGCAATGTCTGCCGAAGTATTCCTGCAGGTAACAAAGGCTACTTGGATAGGCCAGCCTTCGCTGGTACATACACAGCACCTTATCGGCGGAGATGCGAACTCCCTGGGCACTCGTTAAATGTTGCGGAAATTCCAGGGCACCTGGAATCTCCAGGGTCTGCCTCGATATTTAGGAGGCCTTTCCTCGAAGACACGAACTGTCTGCGTTGTTGCTCTTGTTTCCAAAGCATAAGCGCTTCTATGTCATCCCAACTTGGAAATTACAGGCAGTATTGGTCGAGGAAGGGGACTCGATAGCGGCATTTTGAAAAAAAAAAGCGATGTTTTTCGGGTACTGTTGACGAACCAATAACAACAAAATTACACGATAGTGGCTCAATGACTTCGTGGTGCCTTCAAGGATTCAATAATAGCTGTTGTTTTAAGGTGTAGTTGGTGCCGTATATGCCTTTGCGTTAGCATTAGCGTTTCGCTCTCTTCTGCTATACTAAAAGTCTAGTTTGTGCCAAGTGCACCCAGTCTTACCGTAACGCTAACGCTAAATCTCTACGTCTCCTGCTTTCCGATATACTAAAACTCGCTAATAATGGCTAAATATGCCGTCTTGTAGCGAGGCGCATGAGCGATGTGCGGTCCACATACAACTGACAGGGTTACCTAGATTACGCGCTGAAACGTTGCCAGATTGTTTCACTGCACCACTAAGAGTGTTTAATACACGTAGGTGAAATAATTATCAGCATCAGAGCTATCAGCGGGCAGCGATATTACGGTTGTGGTAAAGTTTCATGCAACTGCTCAGCGAATGAAACGGAGATGCCTGGAGCGCACCTGTCACGATGCTTTCTGCGCCATGACTTCGCGCTACGAATTTATGGCGCAGGAACGCGAAGTGAGGGAGCAGGAAGGTGTTTAACGTCCCAAAACCACGCTATGACTATGAGAGACGCCGTAGTGGAGGTCTCCGGAAATTTCGACCACCTGAACTTCTTTAACATTCACGGACACCACACAGCTGGTACACGGGCCTCAGCATTTCGTCTCCATCGAAATGCAGCCGCCGCTGCCGGGATTTGATCCCGCGACCTTCAGATCTGCAGCCGAGTGCCATAAGCACTAGACCACCGTGGCAGGGCAACTAATTGATTTTGGTACTCAATGAACGCGAGAGACTTTCTGAAGCATTCTGATTCTGTTTGGTCCCTCTGCGATCACCCGGCGTACTCCAGTAGCGCAAAGTGCGCCCAAGGGATCCGAGTATCACGTTTGAAGTGCCGAGCACTGTACTCTTGAGCCGCTGCAAAAAGAAAAACAAGGAAGTTCAATTTTGTTTCGTATGTCGATTGTCCATTTCGTGCGCGCAGTTCACTGAAGTGGACAGTTTTTCCAGCCGGATTCCACGAATTCCCGTGTGAGGCAGCGCACGTTGTTGTGTGCCGAATTTCTTTTAAGGTTTTCTTGATGACAATGGCGAAAGATAATGTGTCATATTTGGCGCGCGTGTTTCGTGTAAGCGTGCACAGGCATCGCGATCCACGTCATATCAATACGGGGTGGTCTTCATCGCTTCCCGTTGGAGGTAAGAGGACTGATGCCCACCCATACGACTTAGGCCTGTCGCAACGATCAAAACTTCCAACATGCTATGGAAACATCAGGGACAGCTTAGGTGTGACCCGTATTTTCATATCCTTGGTCAATTAGAACTTGTTTTGTGGCGTGAGGTTAGCATAACTAACGGCTCATTAGAGATTCAGTAGGAACTACACGCCTCTCATTTTTTTCTGAAGCACGACATGAAATTACGCATTTTATCTACGTAGAGCACTTTACCTACGTCGAAGTAAGGCATTGTGTAGGTCGGCGGTGAGCGAAACATGGGTCGCTGACTCGCTGCGTACCATTATTAGCAACATATGCAGCAATATACAAGATGCTGAATGAGAAAGACAATAACACGAACAATATAAGGACTTACACTGAATATATGAACCCCACAACAACCATACACACTGAGCGGCAGAACACTTCGGTGAGAATGAACTGTTATTGGAAATTATGCATGCATGTACATTTGTAAAAATGTAGGACCTCTACTAAAGCAACGCCTTACGTTAAAGGTTTCCTAAAAGAACATCTCAGCCATTTACGGTGTCGAAGATGTTATTTAAAAGCCAACCCGCCAACTGTAAAAAGCGCTTACGAAAGAGACGTGGTGTAGATTCTGCCTCAAGTCTCGAGTAAGATATCATGCTAGTGACCCTGTTACACTGGCGATGTGATATCGGTGTCGCTATAGCCAAAGGCTAAACGTTAATGCATACGCTACGTGGCATCTTCGCCTATTTACCTCAAAGGATTGTTCTCAGAAGATCTAGAGAAGAACGACAGAACGTGAACCTACTTGCTGTGACGTACGGCATTGTGTACGCAGCCAGGTTACGGATGAATAGGAAGGTGCCCTCGGATACGCTCACAGATTCGTTTCGAGTAAGTTCTTCGACTGCAGTACAGAAACAAATAAACGGTGGTTACAAACACGACGTTGTTGCTTAGTGGCGAAATGTGTGCGCCACACACACACACACACACACACACACACACACACACACACACACACACACACACACACACACGCGCGCGCGCGCGCGCGCGCGCACGCACACACACACACACACACACACACACAAACGCGCGCGCGCGAGAGAGAGAGAGAGAGAGACAGAGAGAACGTTGAAGAACCCCAGGAGGATGAAATCGCTCCGTAGTTCTCCCCTAGTGGTCGTGCCGTACTGCGGGACTCGTAAAAGTCCATCATTTGTTATTAGAACATTTCGATTGAGAAATTTAGTACGCGACATAAATGTTCGCAAATGTGATGTTCTACACAGTGTGCAATGAATACATGATGTCTTGTCGAAAATTCATTTGTTTTTACGCATTATCTGACATTCTACCTTTTAGTGAAAAATCAGGCAAGAGAGAAGCAAAATGATATTATTTGCATTCCGATGTACGGAACGACGACTTATAATTTGACTTGTCCAATCGCAGCCTTGCGCCCTGTCTAGTGATTTCCGCCTCATATAGCTTTGGCGAGCACCAACAGGGCTGGGCAGTATCGCGATAGTACCTTAGGGATACTTTTGAGCATCAGTATATCTGTATCAGTATCAGTATCGGCACGTTTGAAAAATGTACTTGTATTTTAGTTGTGAACTACTTTTACGATGTATTGACTGCATTCAGATATATCGAACACGGGTATCTTGTTACTATATTTGTCGGAGATCAGCTAACGTGTTTCAAGGTGGAAAACAAGACATTTACACTAAACCGAGCACAGACGCACCGCTCATCATCATCATCATCATCATCATCATCATCATCAGCCGATTTTAGGTCTAGACAGGACGAAGGCCTCTCCCAACGATTTCCAACCCACCATATCCTGAGCTAGTTGGTTCCACTTTATGCCTGCAAACTTTTTGATTTCATCGCTCCATCTAACCTTTTGTCTGCCTGTTGCGTTTTCACTTTCTTCGTATCCATTCCGTCGCTCTTACTGTCCATCTGTTATCTTTCCTCCTCATGACATGTCCTGTCCAGGTCCACTTCTTTCTTTTAATTGATACAGTACTATCAGCTGCTCCTATCTGTTCCCTGATCCATTCCGCTCGTTTTTTATCTCTTAGCGTTACCCCTATCATTTTTCTTTCTATTGCACGGTGCGTGCTCCTCAGTTTCATCTCTAGTTTTTTCGTTATCCTCCACGTTTCTGCACCACACATTAGTACTGGGAGAATGCAGTGATTGAATACTTTTGCCTTTAGTGAGAGCGGTAAGTTTCCAGTCATCATTTCGTAATGTCTTCCGAATGCGCTCCAGCTCATCCTTATTCTACGGAGAATTTCTTTTTCATGGGTAGATGTTCCTGTTAGTAACTGTCCGAGGTACACGTATTCGTTCACACATTCTACTCTTTTATGATTCTGAAGGTGGAGACACTTCGTCATCCGAACGGTCAGAACAGACCCATGTTACCGGAATCGTTGCTGTACCCACAGGACCCAGAAGGGGTATCACTACGCTGCATGACTTTCATGCTATCAAAGCGGTGTAATTTATCACACGAACTTGCGCTCGTCTGCACACGGTAGACAGCCTTCTTTCATTGGCGAGTCCCGTGTTTAGCTCAAACCAACGCTGTCTAGAATACCGCCTATTGAAAATCGGCTGTTGCTTAAGCACAAATGGAACAACCTCATCAGTTGAGCCTACCGTGTGCTTAAAGGGGTCGTGAAAAGAATTTGGAGATGCCGGTTTGCAATTTTCACTGCTTCAATACGCATTCGACAAGCCGATTCCAAAATATTTCGGCGAAATATTCAGTGCATATTTAACAACGCCCGTTTTAAATCTCAGCTTTATTGCGCTCCCGAAACGACTATGCGACACTACCGGCCGGCGTGGTACTATTTGGTGACGTTGATTTAAGATACTTTTAAGTTCAACGGCACAGTGAACTCGCGTTTGCTCTAAAGGAATCGATTTACTTGAAAGCTACAAAGGAAGAAAATACTTGGAAACCGTGCGGTGCCATCATTCGGAAGAAAAGCGGCAGCGCGGTTTGTTTTCCCATGGCCTCCGAGAGCGCGCCAATCTCGGAGGTATGACGGCTACTAAGATGACGTCATCTGCAGAGTTGAGGGGAACGCGCGCAGTGAAACCGAAACCGCTTTTTTTATCGCTCTAAATCAACGCACACGGTGCAACGGAACAATGCATATTGTTGATTGGAGGGTCAGGACCCCGAATACGCGCTTAGTACAAAATGTTCAGAAAACGTTTCACGACCCCTTTAAATAAACGTATACGCCTTTCCCTAAATCACTGCTTTTCGTTGGTAATTCGAGCGATATGCGCCTTACCTGCTGATTATAATGTGCTGCAGCGTTATATTGTATAATTATTCTGCACGTAATGAATGTGATTCTAGAGCGTCAACAACCCTGAAATAAAAAAAAAGTGTATTCCAGCGCCTGAACTTTTGCATCTGTATTCCTGTATCTGTATCCGGTAACGCTTCTTCGTCTTTTTGAAGAGTGTCTCCGAAATGGTGCGTTACGTAATAGGCCATCGCATCTGTCTGTATCGTAGGCTTCCAGCACACATATTTCGATATCTGAATTCCGAGATATTTTTCTGAGTATTTCAGCTGAGCCATCAGCGCCACTAAGCACCGACGCTGGCGGCAGCGGTGTGATTTGACTGCACGAACGAATAATAAATCAACTGGTATGGGTGACTTGACCCTTGCCAAGGACGAGCCAGGTTTAGTCTTTGTTTTCAGCTTGAAATGCCCCGTCTTTTCACGTCGATGATGGGGCTTTTCGTTCGCGGGCAGCTTCAACAACAGCACAAGTGAGCCAGTCGAAGCTTCGCTTGAATGTGCTTTTACAGCGGGGCTGGGAAGGCCTCACTATAGGTTGGTCATGTTGGAGTTCACAGCATCCAGCGTAGTGGAGAGGGAGTGGAGTGAGCAGAGGAGGTGTAAAAAGAGAAAGGGAGACAGGCCGAGAGCGAGAGAATTGAAGAAGAAATAATTGTAACAAAATAAAATTTCATGGCGAGGCAGGATTCGAATCCGGGGACCCTCGGTCCGAAAGCCAGCATCATAACCATAACGTTTTAGACCCAGGATTTCGGAGCTTTTGGGAGAAATAAAGTTTTGGTCATCATCATCGGAGCATTCACTTATTAATTTGATTAATTTCTGGCGTTTTACATTGGTAAACGACGCTGTGATTATGAGGGGCGCCGTAGTGGAGGGCTCCGGAAATTACGACCACCTGAGGGTTTTTTTTTTCTAATGTGCACTGATATCGCAGAGTACTCGGGCCTCAACATTTCGCTTCCACCGAAATGCAGCCAGCGCGGCCGGGATTCCATCCCACGACCTTTGGATCAGCAGCCAAATGCCATAACCAATAGACTACACCACCATGGTGGGGCATGCAGAGCATTGCTTAATGGGAACCGTGTGATTGTGTTGTACCGACGCTTCTAACACAAGCTGCTATGGGTCAGAGAAGCAGAGAGAGAGAGAGAGAGAGAGAGAAATACACAAAGGGCTCATATATTGCAAGAAAAGTAAGGTGACGTGGCTTTCGTAAAATATCGCCTCTCCTTGCTTAACTTTGCAGTAATTGGTGTTTCAAATAGCAGAGCCACGCATAATTCTTTTCCCGAACGATTCGCCAGGCTAGACAAGAACACCAATTACACCTTGCGCTTCGATCGCTGTCTCAGTTACTGCAACAAAGGTTGGAAAAGTTTCTCACGCGTCTTCTCGTATCCGGCAATTGTCGACGCCAGTTCAATGTCACGAGGGGGCTTTATGCCGTACCAGCGGACAATCAAGGCGTAATCGTTGGTATTCATAACTCTCGGAATTGGGCGGCGTTTCTCGAACCATTGGTCTTGTTCCTTGCTGTACCCGACCTGCGCAGAAACAAAAGTATATTACATTCATATTGCAACTGCGCTTATGCCGAACTCGTGACGTTACGGTTAGAGACAGCACATAGAAAATCGTGCTACGCCACATAGTCGTGCTTACTCGTGTGGCTTTGTGCGAGGAGTCAGAGCTGGTTTTAAACTTATTGTAAACTCTTTTTCTTGTGATCTATCTATCTATCTATCTATCTATCTATCTATCTATCTATCTATCTATCTATCTATCTATCTATCTATCTATCTATCTATCTATCTATCTGTCTGTCTGTCTGTCTGTCTGTCTGTCTGTCTGTCTGTCTGTCTACCGACTACGTCTGTGTGCTCTATTCCTCTCGCTCACGTTATACATACCGAAAATTCATGGCAAGGCTTGGATGTATGATGAGCAAAGTTTCGACATCGACAACATACACCTCACCTGCTTCTCGATTAGCGATAATACGATCACTTGTACTGATATAATACGGCCCGTTACGCTATCGCATCGGCCATTAACTTCAAGTGTCAAGCCCAGGTGGCCGCACCGTTGCAATTTCCTGTTCCTTTCCGAAGAAAAAAAGAACTTCCATTTACTGCCGTTTAACGCTATAGCACGTGTTTACGCATTATTTCTTTTTTGTTTAAACCACAAAGCGATGTGAGTGCTTACCTCTATAACTCTCTTGTCAGCAAAGAAAAAGTCGCCGCTCACAAAGAAGACAATATTGCCGGTACTCCCAAGTCAAGCGAGCACCGCACAATCATGTCAATTGGGTCAACTTTCGCCAGTCTTGTTTCGTTGTTCAAATCCAAGTCCAGCGATATCATCCATGTCACGAGATCTCCAGTCTGCCGAGGACATGCGTAAAAAACATGCGCGTGGAATTTGGCAAAGTCTCGTTGACATGCGCACTTATTGCGATGCAAGTGCAAGTTGCCAGTCTGTCGATTGCGGGGACAGCCGAAGCAAACTGGAAAGGGAGATAAGCGAAACTTTTTCATATTAGAAATTTGTGCACAAAATTATGTCCGAGTGAACCTCCGCTACATCCCAACGATAGAAAGCTAAAATTTTTGACAAGCTTCTAGTGTTGTTACACACTTATGTGTCGGTATCACGTTATGACAAAAGGTAAGCCGATATACGATGTTTATGCGTCTTCTTGCTGCGCGTGGTGCTTGCGCACGTGCGGTGGAGGTCCACCGAAAACAAGTTTACTAATACAATTGAAAGTCCAGTTGTAAGTGTAGCTTATGCCGTTTGCGTTACTCTGTTCTTGTGCATGCGTCATTGCCAGCGAGAATCCTCCCATCACGATAAACGTCAGCCCCGCCTTCCGGGTGTCTAATGAGCTGACATGGACTAGGAATAAACTAATCAAGTCTTCGTTTCTTGCGTGGGAGAAGCGGTCTGGCGCATGACACTTTGCATGTCCTGCTCCTGAGCCGCTGATGCGCTAAAAATTGTGCTTTCACGTACCGCAGCCGCAATATGTTTTACGACGCACGGTGTAGTGGGGGAATACCTATAAATTTCGACCACTTAGGACTCCAAACGTAAACCTAAATCTAATTACGCGACTATTCTTGCATTTCATCCCCATCAATGCTGTGTCGTCCTTGTTGATTCATTTCGGGGGCTTTACGTCTCCAAACGACGATATAATTATGATACACGTCGTAGTGGAGGGCTTCGGAAACATCGTACACCTGGGGTTTTTTAACGTGCACTGACATCGCACATTACAAGAGCCTCAACATATCGCCTCCATCGAAATGCAGCCGCCGCGGCCGGGATTCGATATCACTACCTTTTGATCAACAGCCGGGCGCCATAGCCACATCACCGTGGCGGGGCGTTGTGCTGTACTGGCTGGAAATGGAACCCACCGTAGCTTAGCAGCGCGACGCTTATGTACCACGGCGGGCACTACTGAGAGTGGGAACAGTGCAAAAGAGGAAGCCAGTACGGGAATGGGTTCAAAAGCACCTCTATGTAGATTTCTTTTTCTGGACGAGGAAGCAACTTTCGTTCTTGTGCGAAAGAAGGCATTACCTTGATTTGTTTCACTACTTAAGGTCTACTAGGAACTAACACCACGCGCGTCAATTCCGCTTGGCACATAATGGCTTGGTTCATGGAAAGCACAATGTTCATGCGTGCTCGAAGGCTCGACTTTGCCCGAATAATGAATGTGCCCTAGAGCAACCATGGTTTGTGGATTCAAGGCCCGGCCTGGTCCCGCCAAAGAACCTTTCGGACGGCTCGAGTCTGCCCCGCGCAGTGCTCTAAATTATGCACAGGAGAAACATGCACCAAATGCTTAGATGAAAAAGGCAATTGCGGGAAATAAGATTTCACTCACCCGTATGTGCACGACCTTACGCAGTGACGAGAGCCTACATTCATTTGTCTTCTCTCACTGGGGAACGCACAGAACCTTGGCGTCAGGCGACTAGTAAACTGCTAGGGCACATTAAGACTAAATGCTAATCATTACGTTTTAATTTCTAGGTTACGGCAATAAATTTGGACGTTACGGCCATCGCTATTAGAAGTTCTTTAAAGCATCTCTGTGCCGGGGACACATATACGACTGATGATTATGATGAAAACAATTAGTGCCTACAATGGCGGAAGCAGCGTACAAGTACACCTGTAAGCCAAGCACTATTGGGGCCTTCCAAACTAATAGGCTGAGAGAAAGCACTACGGCAATGTGCTAAGAATGACCCCTCGTTTTAGCGGATCTTGGGTGAACATGAAATCAGAAAGGGGACGTAAATACTTAAGGTGGTTTATTTACACAAGCGAGCCAGGGAAACATCCCACTGCCAGACACGCCGAATGATACCAAACATCAGCCTTACCTCTGTTCGGTTGCTTTGGACGAAAGACATGCAGGTCTTGTAGAGTCCGGCTGCTTTTTGCCACGAAACTTGATTTGAAGGTGGCACTGTGCTCTCGTTCAGGAACCGTATGTTCAGGTACCTTACGGCTAGCGACACCTGCAATGAAGTTTTACGCGCAAAAACGAGCTGTGATTATGTGGTATGCCCTGAAGTGAAAATCTCCGGAGTAATTTTGACTGCCTGGGGTTCTTCGACGTGCACTTAAACCTAAGTACACGGTCGGCTTTCGCCCCTGTCGAGATGCGGCCGCCATGGCCGCAGGATTCAATACCACGACCTCGAGGTTCGCAAGGCAATGCCTAGCCGTTAAGCTGCCACGGTGGGTGAAGTACGAAAGCATAATGGCGATGACGCGTCCGGACTAGTTCAGCGCCTATATACCTTTAGTATCTTGCATGCTACGTGCACTCCTATTTAATAATGAGCCATGCGAAGTGGTTCAATATGCTTAGGCGGCGTTATTTCGACGTATTTTTCACCATCGCAATACGCTTGTACTTCACGTGAGCTGATTTGCTGTTGCATATTCGGAGTACACCACATTTCGATCGGCATTAGTACACTGTCCCCTGATGGCTCATGTGCTGACTGGACGGAGGCTTGACAGAACAGGTCTATTTGCGTATAGTGAAACCTAAATTCCAATAGGTACACACAGCGATAAGTTCGTTATTTCGCCGTTGAAAGCAACACGCATGTATTAACACAGAGGTAACAACTGGTGTACTTTGTGAGGATATGTCACAGGCTGATGAATACACCCAATTGACACACACGCGCTAAGGGTCCAAAACAGTTGTTGCGGCATCCTGGGTGCCTCTGTGTTCTTTTTTGCGCTATCTTACAAGCTGAAATGAGTACTTATTGAACATACGCTTTCGCCCAGCAGCATCAAATAAAGGAATCGCGATTCTCCACCTATCTCTACTCATTCGTAGTGTTCCGCATGACTGTACGAAGTGCAAGGCCCTTAACTGAACATTCGCCGCGGTTCATGTAGATCAGGCTTCAGCCAATTTCAGGCACCTCTCAATGTGAGTACCGCACGTAAGGAGAGTGCTACCTGCGGCATAATTATACTATCTGGCGTTATGCGGCCAATACCACGATATGATTATAAAGCGCAACGTAGTTCAGTGCTCCACAAATGTTGACCATGTTGGGTTCTCTAACGTGAACTGATAACACACAGTGTACCGACCCCTAGCATCTCTGTCTCCTAGAAAAATGCGACCGTCGAGGCAGGAATCGAACCCTGGTATTTCAAGTCAGAAGCCAAGCGGCATATATAGCACTATACCACCACAGAGGACAAGGCGCGTACGACGCCAAATCATTCGATGCGTTGTCCCGGCATTTACACAGCACAAATGAAGCAAGGTTCACGTAGTCATAGCCTATGCAGCACAAGCTGTTCTGTTCCATGTCACTCGCGACTCGTTCTCTCTTCTGAAATAGTGAGGATAGCTGGCGGATGATAGAGCGTGCAGAAAGCAAGGCCCGTTAGGCTAGACTACTGCTATGTGGTTTAGCCAAGCAGAAATCAGGAAAAATACTCATAAATCTCGTCGAAGTCATCATGACGTACGTGGGCCAGCTGATGAAGCCCTCTGAAAGTCTCGCAAATGTAGCCGTAGAAGTCCTCGCACGGGTCTTTGGTGGCGTCGATGTGGAACCGCAGCCAGTTCGACACGAAGCGGCAGATCGCGGACGTGCATTCGCGTACAGCCGAACCTTGAGGCCGCAAAACACGACGGGAATGCGTTGCATACGAGATGGCTACAGGAACACGTGTGGCCACTGGTTTAGTCTTTCGAACACTAGTTGACTCTGGATGGCCCATGTCAAACTCCGGGAGTTGGAGTCTCACAAATGGGTCGGCCTAATATCGGAGCGAGAAAAGCAAAATTGATGAGTTAATGGCCGTTTCACTAAAGTTGCTAACAGCAGAACGCATCTCTTTTTCACAGTGAAGCGTATACGCACGGCGCAACAACCAGAACAGATGACAGTAAGTCTGTGATGTCACAGACAAAGAAAGTAGAACGTCACTGACTAATTAATTTGTGGGGTTTAACGTCCCAAAACCAGCCCCGATTATGAGAGGCGCCGTATTGGAGGTCTCCGGAAATTTCGACCAACTGGGGTTCTTTAACATGCACTGACGTCGCACAGCACACAGGCCTCAACAATTCGCCTACATCGAAATACAGTCGCCGCGGCCGTGATTCGATCCCGCCACCTTCGGATCTGCAGCCGTGCACCATAACCACTAGACTACCGTGGCGGGGCTACGTCACTGACTAGGAGGTATAGTACGCGTGTTAGTGATTCGTAAGGCCATGTTCCCCCAAGATGTATTTACAGTGAAGAATATGTTAAATGGTGTCGTGCTTCTTTTCCTACACCTTATTAAAACGGCCCACAGCCAGAAGACTAGGCAGCTATGCTTCCAAAAATCTAGCAGCAATTGACACTTCCGTAAGGAATTCCCGCTAGACCGATTTTCCTCTGAGTACAATGGGGATAAGCACGAATTGCCTTCATTCGCATAGACGCACTGGTGGACACTGTAGTTTAACATTGCAGACAGATCAGCATTACTTAAAGGAGTACTGACACGGTTTTGCGGCAGTGCAAAATATACATTTTTCGTTTTCTAGTCATGTATTGTTAACGCCCTCCGCACGCGGAAGCCAGGAAACACGTACAAAATATTTTAGTTTGGTTTTAAAGTTTTCGTCGAACAGCACTGCAAGCCAGCCCCAGCGCAATGGACACTGCGATGACGTATGAGCACAGTCTCTCAAAAATCGCTGAAATCGCTGTCAGAGTCGCTGCACGGCCGCGAAATTGTCGTTGTTTGCGTGCCCCACGTGTGACTAACCACAGACGACAGAGTTGCAGCGACGCTATCACGAATTGCTGTACCTACGTGACTTAGACGTACAGTCACGAGCAAAAGTTTGAATACCATGGCACCAGAAAGAACTTTAAATTCCGAGTAGCACAGCTTTACAACATGGAATCGCACCACTGCATTACATCGGTCGAACAAGTGCACCTAGGCTGAACCACCTGATTTAAGCCAACTTACTCGGACAGCAAAGAAAAATAGCTGTTTGTGGCACCCATTGGTCTCCAAACTTTTGCTCACGACTGTACGTCCGATTACGTTGACACGTCACTAGGAATCCACCTCCTCGAAATCGAAACCGAAAGTGGGCTTTTAAGGGAGCCGTATTAAAAATATATTCATTCCGTTGCGAGGCACCAGGATTCTATTTTTGGGTTCTCCACGCCAGTGCTTTCACTTACAGCAACAATCCGAGAATGTCAAAAATTCGTGTCAGTACTCCTTTAAGGTAATATGTGCGGTTTATATATGTGCGTGGCAACGAATGACTCGCCAAATACTCAAATTTTGTTTGAGTGTACATTAACGGAGTCGCATTGCCGGGTAGGCTTCATAAGTACACAGCTGAAGAGTCACCTCAGTTAACCTCTTGATCGAAGGACTCTGCACCTGCTAGCCTACGATGCACAAAGGAATGGACAGCTTCCTATCCCTTGCCATGTGTTTGGCGATGTTTTTACTGAGGCTTTTCTAGATTAACACAAGAGCGGTATACACTTCCTGTATCCAACTAACTGGAATCCAGCACCGCTTCGAATATTGCAGTTCCTTCTTAACTTTGTGTAAGCCCAGTTTCTCTAGGGTGTGTACGAAGTGTTCCGAATACGAAAAATGTGTATCCTAGGAGGCATAGCAAATGCGCTCATTACTGCAGACGTTATTCGTGCGCAGGAATAGAGTTGCAAATATCTATAAGGTATCAACGCGCGAGCTTGGTTTTCTCTTGTTTCACTATACCCCTCTCTCACTTTCTTGTAACGCACGTTAACGTTCGCCACGGACCGCGCCTCCACTTGTATTGTGCTTTGAGAATGGCGCCGGCTGTTTTACGAGGAATGGTGTGGTGTTGGGCCTGTCGGTACACGCTTGCAGAAACCGAAAAACCCAGCCTTAGAAACACGCGCAAATACCTGCAGAGATCGTCAAGAAATAAACGAGAATTGATCGATGCCCACCAAATGTCGTAACTTGGACACATTCAATGTGTTAGTACACCGTCCATTTCACTATCAGGAAAGGAAATGCCCTACCTCAAGAAATATTGTAAATAGAACACGTCATATTTTGCCCTTTTTTATATACACGCGATTTTTATATTACGCATGCATCAATTGCTAACCCTTGGATTCTTGAGTGGTCTTTCGTTAAACTGCAAGTTCCAGCATGTGTTTGCGTAAATTCTTGTGCACGTGTTTCTAAGGCTGGGTTCTTCGGTTTGTTCTACCAACATAGCACGCACGACGCGTAGGCTTCAGTAGCATCAGTAGCTTCCAGATTGCACGCCAACATCAGTGTTAACACTGCATTGTGACGCATGTATAAAAGCTGTCTTCTTTCGCCGCTGATCATTCTTTATCGAAGACCGACGACTGTGCTACCATTCTACAGTCACAGTTGCTTTTTTTTTTGCCGGGAACAAGATCCCCCGATAAAATATTTGATGTTTAACGGTCTTGTTACCACGCCCTTCAGCGTCACGACTACGTGAGAGCATGATGTAGTCTTAAAACTGCATTTTGCCTCTTATTAGTGTGGATGCGTATAGAACAACTATACTATTTAACACGCGCTAAACAAATTTTGCTGCATTACCTTCTAGTTAAAGCCCTTGCGATGTGAGGAGGACCCTGAAGCAACTGAGAAAGTACTACACAACTGAAAAATAATTTTACTGAAGCTGCGACACCACGGGATTATTATTTAGAGTTACAGGCACTTGTGGCTTTCATCTGTGATAAAGGAACATGCAGGAAATAGTGTTCGATTACTCTTGGCGGGCTAAGGCAGCTCGGTTATCACATGCGACATATTTCATGATAAATTCGCAGTTCGCATTTCTTCAAGCAGCCATTTTATTTCGTCGATTTTGTCGGCGTATGGCGGCGCATGTGTTGCATTTGTACCTTTTTTGAGCGTCGTATCGCGAACAGTGCCATTTTCGGGTGCACAATCAAAGGCATTTGAATTTTATTAAGAGGCTGCCGATATTGTGAAAGTACAACGCTGCGTACGCAGTAGACACGAGGACAAGCGGAATCAAAGTAAAACGGAGACAATTAGTGAATACCGAGTGCTCTAAAATGAGTGTCAGGATCAACTGGAACTCGTAAAATACACAGAACAAAAAAACGTGAAATATCGCTGGGGTAGGCGTGTGGTCGTTGAATAGATGACCAAAATGATAACTGCAACAAACTCTTCCACAGAAAGTAAAAAAAAAATAATGAATTGAAGAGCCCGTGCAAATAGACCGAACAAATGCATGGGGTGCAACGTGGAGGCACAGTATGGGTGCCTGAAATTGACATTGAAACGAACATTCCAGCGGGACTTTCACTCTGGAAAACATCAAATTCTCAATTATTTACCCACAAAGCAAGAAACGAAAAACGGAGGTCCTTTGAGCTTCGTCTTTAAGGGTGCAACGTAGCGTTACGGGGTCCCGTTCGGATCGCGACGCAGTCTCGTTAAAGAAATTGGCCGCGTACCTGCTTGCTTCGCTGCAAATGTCGCCGAAAGACGATAGTCTTCTGCCAGCCGTGCTACAGTGCCTTTTTTCTAGGCACTATAGCCGTGCTACGCTGCGTGAGATATGGACGCCATCTGGCAGCGCCGTCGGGAAACATGAGCTTTTGCAGAGTACCTGGGCAACTTCCAGGTGGCAGCACCAAATCCTAGGCAGAGGCCTTTTTCGTGCATAGCGTCGCATTTTTAGCGCAGCGTAAGAAACTCTGGGGTCTTTAGAATTACATATCTACGTATTTTCTAGCAAAGCAACACACCACCTAATACTTAGGTATTGATGTTGCGCCTCAGATATGAGTAATATTTGCTTTTTCATCGACAGTGCTCGCAAGTATGAACGCAGCTACCAGTTCAAGATGACTGGGTGTTAGGCAAGTGCTTAAACTTTGGCTGGGTGGCTTAATCGTGTGACAGTAATAGAAAGACCAAAATTTCTTCGTTCAACTATCCCAAGAAAGACCACCGTCTGTAAAAAAACACGCGAGACATTTTTTTTTTTATTCGCCGAAGCTCCACGAGCACGCGCGAGCTTGGCGCCGATCTTCTTCCTTTTCTTCGCGCTAAGGCGCGAGACACGCACCGAGCGTCGCCTGTTATCGCTCGTCACATGCCCGGTTTTGAAACTAGTCGTCCCGACTGATTATAACAGTACATATAACGAAATACATAACGTAACACTAAACAGAAGAAATATGAGGCATGACTAACTTAAACAGTCCTATTGTAACTATTTACAAATTTCAAGCATTGTTTCTCCGCTTTCGCGCACACAAATGTATACACTTTAGTCCGAAGCATGAGGTCGTTCCAACTGAGCAATGGGGCTCAGATAGGGTCTGAGTTTTTCCACATGCACAATGTCACTTCCCATGTTATTAGCGAGTTCGATCTCATAATTCACGGGAGACAGTCTATTCACAATCTTGTGAGGTCCAGTGTAAGATGTCGATTTCACACCGGTCAGTGGAGACTTCAGAAGCACCAGTTGCCCTCTCTCAAGCACAATGTCCTTGTGGTGCTTGTCGAAGTGCTCTTTTTGTTTTTCTTGAGCCAGTCTGATGTACGTAGCAGCGAGCTCTCTGGCCTTTTGGAGTCGTTCACGCACTACCGTGAAATAACTTGACTCTTCTTTAAGTTCTTCAAGTTCCCGGCGGCTGTAAACAACGTCCAATGGTAACACTGGATCTCTACCGTACACCAAAAAGAATGGAGTTTGGCGAACCGCGTCTTGGTACCCGGTGTTGTAACAGAATACAACATATGGGAGAACATCGGCCCACTTTTCCCCCCCGGAGGTAAGCATGGCGATCATCTGTTTGATTGTCTTGTTAGCCCTTTCGCACAAGCCGTTTGCTGCGGGGTGATACGCGGTGGTGGCCGCATGTCTGATGCCCCGATGCTTGAAGTAGGCTTCAGTGGAGCGCGCCATCATTTGAGTACCGCGGTCTGTGATAATCGTGGCTGGGCATCCGTGCTTCAAGATGATCCGTCGCTCAACAAACCTTTGGACGGTTGGAGCTTCTATATTCCTCAGTGGTTTTGCCTCAACGAACTTTGTGAGGTAATCAATGGCTACGATGATGTACTTGTAACCTCTTGAAGTCTTGAAGGGTCCTATTATGTCCATCCCCACTGTATGGAACGGGCTGTGGACTTCTATTGGCTGTAGTAGACCGTAAGGCACCGATGTCGACATCTTCATCTTCTGACAGAGGTCGCAGTGACGCACGTACCGTCTGACATCCGCATAGAGCTTCGGCCAGTAATACTTAGACCTTAGGGCATCGAATGTTCGCCTGATGCCCATGTGGCCACCATATCTGCCTTCAGGCATTTCACGAAGTGCCTCAGCTTGTCGCTGCTTAGGAAGGCAAAGGAGAAATCGATTGGTGACCGGGCCTTGGTCTCTTCTGTACAACACGTCATCGTGCGTGACAAACTTCTTTTGCGCCCGTTTCTGATGCTTCTTCGTGCCCAGCGCACCCTTAAGTATATCCAGGACTTTAGCGCAAAATGGGTCCTGACGCTGTTCTTCACCCATGTTGTCACAGCATCGCTGTGATGGATGTGAGACTGCAAGAATTTGGTCTGAGTCAGCAACAATGGGAGGGTTCCTGGAAAGACAATCTGGTGCGCTGTGCAGGATTCCTGATTTATAGATGACATCAAAATCGAACTCCTGCAAAATCAGCGACCAACGAAGAAGACGTTGGTTTCCTTCCTTGTAGCGCAGAACCCAGCAAAGTGCGTGGTGGTCGCTGACAACTTGAAATTTTCGGCCTATCAGATATGGGCGCAGCTCTTCTAACGCCCATTTCACTGCGAGAGCTTCCAGTTCTGTGGAAGAATAATTGAGCTCTGCACCTTTGAGCGACCTACTCAAGTAGAGTACAGGACGGTAGCGTCGCTCTTCATCCTCTTGCAGCAGCAGACCTCCCAAGCCCAGTCGAGAGGCATCTTTGTGTACTTGGACACCGAATTCGGGCTTCTCGGAGAATAACTTCAGGACAGGAGGCTGACACAAAGCGCGCTTTAATGCCTCGAAGGCAACTCGCTGATCCTCTTCCCAAGAGAAAGTAGAATTCTTCTTTAGGAGCGATCGAAGAGGCGCGGCGATAACGCTGTAGTTCGGGATAAACTTCCTGAAGTACGATGTAAGCCCGATGAATGACTGCAGTTCATGCACGTTTTGAGGAGGCCGGAACATCTTAACAGCTGCCAGTTTCGAGGGGTCAGGAGACACGCCATCTTTTGTGACAACGTGCCCAAGATAATTGATGGCAGTGCAAAAGAAGAAACACTTATGTGGCTTGAACTTCAAGCCTGCCTTTTCGAACCTTTTAAAGATGCTTTCAAGGTGCGAAACGTGTTCTTCAAATGTCCGACTGAAGACTACACAGTCATCCATATAAACAAGGGCGTTGTCGTATTTCACGCCATCGATGATTGTATCCATGGTTCGCTGGCAAGTGAATGGGGCACCTTTAAGGCCAAATGGCATCCGGAGGAATTCGTAAAGACCCCACGGCGTAACGAAGGCAGTCTTCTGTATGTCATCTGGATGCATGGCGATCTGATAAAAACCAGACACCAAGTCCATGACGGAGAAGTACTTGCTTCCAGTCAGTGCTTGCAGCGCATCTTCAATCCTTGGAAAGGGGTAAACGATGTCCTCAGACGTCGATAATCGACGCACATGCGCGTTGTCCCGTCTTTCTTCGCCACAAGGACCAGTGGTGATGCCCAAGGACTTCGAGAAGGTCGCACTATATTGGCATCAATGAGGTCCTTGATCAAACTCTTGACGAGATCACGCTGCGCTGGAGACAATCTGCGAGGACGTTGGGATATTGGCTTTGCGTTTCCAGTTGGTATGCAGTGTCGTTCAACTGTGCAGGAGCCTACATCCGTATGTGTTTGCGCGAAGCAAGCAGAATGCTGCGCCAACAAATCCTTCACGACTTGCAGCTCACTGGGAGATAACGTCGTTCCTATGTTAAAGCTGACGGCGCCGATTGGGATTGAACGGTGCTGTGGGTGCTGGTGGTGAATCAAGGTCCTCGGGAGAAGGCAGGCTTGAAAGTTGAAGGATTTGTTGACAGTCGTCTGCAGAGAGCTCAATCTCCTCGATTCCGCTTGCTTCTTCTATGAGGCCAATAGTCAAATGAGGTGGAAGCATGATCGCTTCAGAAGAGCAGTTCGTGATTAAAGCCTTGACTGTCTTCTCTGATGCATCTATCACCATGGGCTCCATAAGGACCGAATAGCGGTCGTACAAGAGCTTTGTCCCTGTGATGACCATTGCACGATCTTCGTCTTCGGATGTACGATGCCAGGCTACGGGAACTAACTTCCGCGATAAAGCTGGTAGCACTTGCTCTTTAACCAAATAGACCTTGTGTAGCCCTTGAGGAACAGACACAGCAAAGGTTTCCGAGCCCCAATCGATGACGGCTTTTGAGGCCCGCAAGAAGTCGTCGCCCAGAAGGACGCCTTCGTGAGGTAACCGGGGAACAACGATAAAGTCATGCTGCAGTGTTTGGTCATCCACCGTTACCACAGCTCTGACTTGACCCAAGTTTTGCAGATAATGGCCGCTTGCTCCGACCAAACGCAGGGACGATGGCCCAATGCTTAGTTTGAGTCGTTTAGCTAGTGGTGCCGTAATCAAACTTTTCACGGCCCCAGAGTCCAAAATGCCGTTAATTTGTTGTCCGTTGATGGTGACAGGAACGGAAAAGGTACCCGCTTCTGCGGCACAGGACACCTGCTCAATTACTGGCGACTGCTCGCGGGCGTAGGCGTCACCAGTTGTGCGTTTCCCCGCTGTTGTGAACTGGAAGATTCAAATTCTTCCTGCCACTTCAAAAATTCATGAGTTAGCGGTAAAGGGCACTGCGTGACAAAATGACCACTTTTGGAGCAGTTCAAGCACAATTTACGAATTCTCGAGGCGTTTCCTTGAGATCTTTCAAAAACCCGCGTCGTGGAATGAGTAGACGGCCGCGACTGAGACGGCTTCCTCGTTGTATCGCCTCTTTTAGGCACGTTTCTCTGGGCTTCTTGATCATCGGAGGACTCGCTCGACCCGACGCTCTCCGTGCGCTGACGATGGCGCCTGGGCTTCCGCGGCGAACGCTTCGAGTCAACGCGGCATTCGACGGACTGCGCTGTGGATAGACTCTCGCGTTCTTCCGCAACCACAATCTGAACGCTTTGCTCAGAATCTCTGATCTGGTCAAAGCGCAGAAAGGAACTTATCATATCATTTAAGTGCCTAAATGTTTTGTCAAAGAAGTGCTTTTTTGCCTTGGGTGACAGCGTATCCATGATGATTTGACATTTTTCCTGCTGTAGTACAGGATAATTGCACTGTTCCATCAGGTCCAACTTTCGATATGCGAAGTCTGTACAAGACTCTCCAGCGCGTTGCGTCGCTCCAAACATTCGCTGTTTAGATGTTACATCGCAGTCCATGTTATACCGTCGGCGGAACGCTGCTTTCATGTCAGCCCAAGTAGAAATATCAGCTACTTTGGTATGGTGACGCATCCATGTAAAGTCTTTAGCTGGGAGCCTCGAGATAATGAACGGTACGGCGACTTCGTCAGGAACGCTGAAGGTTCTGAACCAATAGTCTACTTGGTGAAACCAGGCGTTTAGATCTTTCCCGAGATGCGGTAAGGAGCTCGCCGCGAAACTTGAAAGTCGGTCGCGAGCGTCTTCATCATTAGACATGCATCGGGTATTAGTGCCTTTTGCTTGGCTTTGTTGATTTATGGAGCCGCGTTTCATGTTGATCGACGCATAGCTCTCCCCTGCACTCGTGCATGATGCGGCGTCCGAATCCTCACGTGTCCTTGACTCCAAGCGCTCGATGCGCTCTATAAGTGGAGCGAGTAAATTGCAAAGGAAATCGTGACTTGCCTGCAGCTGCGGGTCAAGAGGTGGCTTTGGTGCGTCGTCGTCGTTAGCGGCGTCGTGGTCCTTCGAAGGCACCATTTTCAGTAGCTCCAATTCGCGCCGGAGCTGATCCACTTCTGTCTTCAGGGCGGCGGCTTCGGACACAGCTGACCGGTAGGCTTCCTCCCGGGCGGCATCATCCAGGTGCTCGAACACGTCGGTGGAACACGGTGCGGTCGCCATCTTGGGTTCGCGGAGCCGACGCTGTCTCGAAGTCAGTGGTTCAGCCAAAGGGGCACGTAGAGAGCGGCGTCCCCACATGAAAAATTAAACGCCTTCTTAGCTCACCCCTGAGCCGTTGGGCGCCAAATGTGACGTGCCGTAGTGGCCGTCGGAATCCTATGGGTTCCGAGGCGGCGTAAGAAAGACGTCCGAGCACATTCGTGACCTGGAAGGGACTGTCTCACCCTTTTTTTTATTCGCCGAAGCTCCACGAGCACGCGCGAGCTTGGCGCCGATCTTCTTCCTTTTCTTCGCGCTAAGGCGCGAGACACGCACCGAGCGTCGCCTGTTATCGCTCGTCACACTTAGGTATTGATGTTGCGCGTCACATATGCGTAATATTTGCTTTTTCATCGACAGTGTTCACAAGTATGAACGCCGCTACCAGTTCAAGATGACTGGGTGTTAGGCAAGTGCTTAAACTTTGGCTGGGTGGCTGAATCGTGTGACAGACTGACAAACAGAAAGACCAAAATTTGTGCGTTCAAGTATGCCAAGAAAGACCATCGTCTGTAAAAAAACACGCGAGACATTAATGAAAACCATCGTGTCTCCTACATTGGTTTTTCATGTGGCGCTACCCAGTATAGGTGGCGCCGCCGATTCTTCTGCGCCAAGTACGCCAGCGCCTACGCAAACGCCTAAGTTTCTGCGGCGTGTGCCCCTTAACGCTATGGTATTAATAAAATCCGCATGCCACGAACAATGCAAACGGAACGTTTGCTAACAGCGCGGCCCTCACCGTGTTTATGGTAGTGTCTTCTGTCTGTTCATCGAGCAGAAACAAGGTCACGAACAGGCTGCACATCACTCCTGATATAACAGCGAGCAAACAGAAGATACACACTTGGGTCTTTCGATCACCTGGGCCGCAATGTCCCTCGTCAGTGTCTTCGATGAGGAGTCCACCCTTGAAAGGCGAATGTCTCCTTGTATCCTGGGCCAGAAGTGTGAGACATCAGTAACTATTTAAGTAGAAAGCTGAAGGATAACTTTGTGGAAGTACATACACGCTGTCGGAGCATGACGACTCGGATACTCGGTACATTCGTCTGGGCACGATCACGCTACAAATTCGACTTTAACGTAGTGAAGCCTTCTCTTGACCCGAGCCAGAGCAACTGAAGGCCGAAAAAGGCACCGCGTTGCGCATGAGCCGGGGATCCACAGCACGAATGCAACTGTTACTGAATCACGTCCACTGTAGTCACGGGATCAGATCGCGACTGCTCTCCGAGGTTAGAGTCGGAGAGTCTCGAAGTGTCCGAGGCGCTCTAGCTCCAACCTCAGACCTCGAGCGTGGCGCTCTGAAAGAATCAGCCAAATATATTCAGAGCGCTCGATTTCGACCAGCCGAACACAACGCGAATCGCAAGAGTGCTCTCGATCGTTCGAACGACCAGTCGATGTGCCACATGGGCAGTAAATTTCTGATACGAAAACATGGAATGGTTCCCTGCAGCGAACAGTGAGAGCGCCGCCGACTAAGGCGAAAAGCCAAGGGTCGAATTGTTTAAAAGCGAATCTATTTACGCCGGCCGCAAATCCTTTGGTGTTCGCACGAAACCTCAGAGAACTTTGGAGTCCGCAGAAAGCCTAAAAAGTTAAGACTAATTGAAGCAGACCTAAAATATCTAAGACTACATAGGTTGCCAAGTGAGACCTAGAGAAACCTGACAAGACCTTACTAGGCCAAGTAAGACCTAGCGAAACCATGTCACGCTTAAATCATCCGGATTTGCAGTGTTAAGCGTTGCGCGACATAGTACAACCTTAGTCATTTTTACCCTCACAGCTGCACAGTACATGATTAAAACTAGATAAAGCATGGGTGAGGAGCAACAAAATGAATGGAGACTACTATGTACGCTTTTATTACTTGAGGGAAGCCAACCTCGAATGAGATTACGCAGCGTATCGTTAAAACAAAGAAGCCAGTGAAAGGGCTGGAAAGACGCAATTGTCGCTGTGTTTAGTTATTGAAATAGGTGCTGCATGTTTCCTGGTGTGAGTTTTATCAAGCTAGAAAAGAAACTACATACTCAACGCGGGGAATATCAAAGGAAAATGGCATTCAAGAATACACAGTTTCTAATAACACGAACTGAGCATGCGCAGTCGACAATGAGCCAAGTTTATCTCAACTGCAAAGCACCTTAAAGCAGCATTCCTGCCCTCGTCAACGCCTAGAATACATCATTACAAACTAACTTACGTGTTCTCTCGGGCTAAGTTAGTAATAACTTTGTTTTTACTTCGCTACAACGCCTACACTGCAAAAAAAAAAATATATTGCGTCGATGCCAGACTGGTACTCCCTGCTTGCTTTGAGCGCCGGCTAATACTTGTGCACGTAACTGTTTATTTTTATCGATAATTCGTGAATGCTGCAAGCGCAACTGGAATAGGCAATGTTCTGCGAAGGTTTGTTGCACGCCAGAACGTCACACAGGGCCAAATGAGTAAAGAGGCATTGCGGTATGGTGTTTCACACATCACGGAATAAGAAAGGTAACACGCTGTAACGAAACAAACTGAAGAGCACATGCTGACCGCCATGGTATGAAAGCAGGTGTTGTGGAGCCCTGGAGCGCAGTCCGAAGTGTGTGGCAGGTAGCGGACGTTCTCCGGAGGTCGGAATAGGTAGCACTGTCACTGCTGATTTTGCTGTTGCTGTGTCCTAGATCGACAACTGATACCCACAACGGGATCTTTATGCGTAGTGAAGACGAAAAGGTTTAAGGAACAAGCCTCTGGTTTTACTTACATAGACATTTCCCTACTCTTGCATTCCTCCCATTCCATCTGTCGGTCTAATTACTGGACCGCTCAGTTTTTTTCTTTCGTTCTCTTTTTTTTTTCTTGTTGGCTCAGCCCCTCTTCACACAATCCCAGATTGACTGCCACTTCTTCCGCGCGATTCTTAGCCTATGGGTGAGCGCCATAAAAGAGGTTCATCACAATCGTCATCATCATCATCATTATCTTCATGGTAAATGGAGATAGAATGTTTGATTTATACCTACAAGAGAAAGGAAACGAGACAAGGGAAGGGGATCATAACAAAAAAAAAATAAATCCACATTAAGAATTAATGGTACAACTACCATATTCTGCGTCTAAAAAGTAGTGCTGAATATTTCAAGCAACATGTGTGACCGAAGCGCCCGTCCTGTGTGTTGACTGTACTGTCTGCGTCTAAAAAGTAGCGCTGAATATTTCAAACTACCATATTTATGCACTAATCTGTCAGTGTCAGTGTTTTCATAATTATATCAAATATATTAAGATGATGTAGGCTGTGTCCGGACAGAGTCGCAATACAATAAAATAAGAGCTTTAAGATAACGAAGGACAATGGCGCGCGAGCAGTATACGGTGGCGCTTTCGTCAGTAGCGCTGCCTCCTAGGACCACACCGTTTCTCGGCCCATGGAAATGCATGGGATCGGAAATTTTTGAAGGCGATGTCTCCTCACACCACAAAGCGCAATTATGAAGGCCAGACTTTTTGTGAAAGGTCCTCTTGCGCCGTGTAATTGCTTGCAAACGAAAACCATGTGCCAAACTGAAATAGGTTCAGGCACCTTACTTCGCGAAGACCGATCAAACGGTCAAACAGCTCAGATAGTGGCATCATTTGTCTTATCTGTCTGTTAACTTTGCTTTAACTTTTTTAATCTATCTCATAACTAGCACAGAGGAGCCTATTGCCGATACGCTGCACGGTGTGCGTTGCCTTGTGTAATGTCTCGGACTCGTCTTCGCAGTCCTTACTCTCCTCATCTTTTTCTTCTTACATGTCCTGTACGATAACTATCGCTCATGATATCGCACATGATATCGCACATGCTATCACTCATGCTATCACTCATGAGGGCACTACCATGATATCATCATGGCAGTACTATCATTATCACTATCATTTTCGCTATCTCTGTCACGTAGCAGTGGACCGAAGGCAGTAATGTGGTTAGTGGGCCGAGGACAAGGCGACACGAGAGTTTTCTTTCTTTCTTTCTTTCTTTCTTTCTTTCTTTCTTTCTTTCTTTCTTTCTTTCTTTCTTTCTTTCTTTCTTTCTTTCTTAAGTTTAAGCGAGGGTCTCTACTGCGCAAACCGACACGTGTTTCTTCCCCTCTCTCCCTGTGTGTCTGTTTCTTTCTCTTTCCTCCTTCGTTTGTATCCTTTGCTCTCATTTTCTCTTTCTCTCGCCCATAACAAGTTGTGTTACAAATGTTCATATAACGTTACCGCATGGTTTATATAAACGTATGTTCCACGAGCCCACTGGCTGTGACGCTCCCCTACGGGCTGTGGTAGCCCGTGTTCGAAACCCACCTCGCCAAAGAAGTTTCCTTTGTTTTACTTCTTTATGCTCAAAACTGTGAGCTACCGCGACGACTACCACGGACGAACCCTAAATCATTACATCTCATCTATTAAATCTCGGGCATAAGCAATTTGAGCGCTCCTTTCACATGAAACAAATGTTTCATGATGTCCTTAGGCCAGTTTCGGCGGGCCGAAACGAGAGAAATGCAGCCCTCTGGCTCCTTGAAGCAGCCACTAGCAGATGATCTTGTGTTACGAAGAGTCGCTGTCGAAAATACGGCTGCCAAACTAGAACTCATTGGAGGCATACTTCATCACGAGCGGCAACTGCGATTTCGTTGCTGTGCGCGCGCTTCGTTTACAGAGTGCCACGCTTGACTATATCGACTTTCCATTCGTTGAACTTGTTTGGAAGAGCTGACTGCTCCAGTTACGAGTATGCCACCCATATTGCATGCTATGTAAAAATCATTCTCTCCCAACTTACTGGAATCATTTTCGTTAATGAGGCTACAGTAGGAATGTATTCCTGTTATTCACTCGTGAGAGCAACAGTATTACCTGACGTCTTATCCGAGTTGATTAACCGAGGTCCCAAACGTGGGAAAGCAAAAAAAAAAAAAAGAAAGTAGCCCTATTCTTTACGAATCACCGCGATGGGTTGGCCGTGTCAGAGTGTTTCTTTCACAAAGTGTAACATGTTCCGCACACGCGTCGGCACTCAGTTACGAACTTGTGTGACGACCCGACGAGAACAGAATAAATGGCGTCCTGCTTTTCGTTTTCTCTCAGGCTCGGAATTTCTGACCAGCCAGAAATGGAGTTATCCCTCGCTTTTACCGCGCCTGTTTAAATCATACTCACTGGTGAATAGTACGGCTTCACCAAACCGGTTTTGTTCAATTTCTTTTTGTAGAAATTGGCCGTAACACGGAAGTTTGACGTGTCTTCATAAAATCATGACGTGTGAGGTTTGCTCGAACGAAGAGCGAAAACTTGACGACGAAAACTACATAGAAGAAAGAGGCACAGACGATCAGCGTTCGAGTGTGACACAGTTTAGAATTTGCGTCCTCGATATGTTAAAGTTCAGAAGCATCATGAAGGTGGCGCGTTGCTTTTGCCATTGTTCTGGTAGCGGCCGTAATATTTTGAAAACAGAAGAAAGGAAACAGTGCAGTTTTTGCTAGCGTGGTTGTGTGCGTCTTTCTTTCACGATAGTTCGATGTGCCACTCATAACCAAAGTGTGCCACCATGCCGTACTGTCGTCACCTAATGCGCTGAGGAACCACCCCTGAATTTTGCTACATTGTACGTGCTCTTGAAATGCCTTGTAATGCGTCATACGATGATCCGTACGGATGGTGAGGATATAATGAGCCTTGCAGCATGCTACGAATATACTTGCTCTCAGTGTTTACGCGAACACAGTCCAGCGATGTTGATCAAGCACCGCGCAGAGAAGAAAAACGGCACAACCACGTGCGCATATCTGTTTTCTTCTAAACTGTGAACAACGTACTAGAAGTCGCCCGAGTAGGCTTGAAATTCAAGCTAATTGCTCCCTCGTGTCTCTTTGCCGTAATTCGTACGCTTCGAAATAAACTTTCGCACTGCAGCAATTGTTGCCCTACGGAAAAGGAGCTCACTTTTTGCACACACAAGCCGCACACCAAGCCATGACAGAAAAAAAAAAGAACAGTGTCTGATGGCGTCCTTAAGTCATATTTTCACTTTTGGCTTCGGTACTACCGTCATCGTGATGGCGTTGTAGAGCTAAGCGAAGCGAAAGCTCAGTCAGAAATTTCAGATATACTAAAAGTCAGAGGAGATGGTGAAATGAGTAAACCTAGAACGAACGACTTCAGATCCGTTTCCTACTGTGGCTGCCTACCCAGCCCTTGTTTCCCAGGTTGCCTGCCTGGCAATGCGTGTTTGCGCACAATTAGTCTACTGCAATACTAAGTCGTGTAGGCAGTCATCACTTGGTTTCGGGACGTCCACGCAACCTTGGTACGATTGCGTATTGCACTCAAGTACAGCATTTTGTTCTCTTATTTTCTATTATACTATTAGGTTCGTTGTTCCCCGATTTGAAAGCTAGAATTTTCCAGATAGATAGATAGATAGATAGATAGATAGATAGATAGATAGATAGATAGATAGATAGATAGATAGATAGATAGATAGATAGATAGATAGATAGATAGATAGATAGATATGCGCGGAGAGGGCCAATCAAACCGTGCCATGTAGAGCGTCCTCATAAATCGCCATGGAACGAGGCAGTGAAGTAAGTTTTCCCCATGACCGATGGCAGTCATGCGAAAACACTTATTCTAAGTGGCTCCACTGCAACATATATGTGTGCTTGTTCGGTTAAGAAGAAGCGAAGGTCTCAAGAAACTTGCTCTAAAAAACGAGCAAGCTCTCTCTTTCTTCTACTTTACGCTTCGCTCTGATGCGCATTTTTAATTCAACTAGTGAATACGTTGCTCGACGCGATGCTTCAACGTGATGTTAGCAACTCTTGAATAATAATAACTGCTTCAGAAAGACTCTACCGTTTGGCTCATTACCTACGACATTCGCGGTGCATTTCCCAGCAAACTAAGTATCTCTGTATCCTTATGACCGTGCAAAGTAAAGGCATGCCCTCAGAACTAGGCCACAAAAAGCGCGCATTCACGTAGGCGGCCAATTGTGCCCGCACGTGACTACGCCTGCTTATTTTTCATATTGCAACGAGGCTATGCAGTGGGGAACGAAGCAGACACAACCGACGAAGACGAAGCTTGCTGATTGTCTCGCGCTCGGGCTCCATCTTGTATGCCCACCTTCGGCCTTCTGTACATATCCTGTCAATATATCGTCAAGCGTCTTTTCTCCCGTAATATTTTGGTGGAGAGTGCGGGTTTCCCAAGCCTCAACACGGATTTACGCAGCGGACGCTCATTGGCATCACCTGCAATGCCAGCCGAAGGCGAGCACGAGAATGTTCCGGCCGGAGCACCAGCCGTGCCTCAACCAGCGGCCCCAAATCGACCCGTCGTCGTCACACAACCGCGTGACCCAGGTACCTTTTCCGGCACCGACAACACCGACGTTGAAGAATGGCTTCAGCTATACGAACGGGTGAGCACGGGCAACTATTGGGACCCTACCCTTATGCTAGCAAACATCATATTCTACCTGACGGGCACCGCACAAGTATGGTTTTTGAATCATGAGCAAGAAATCACGAGCTGGAACGTGTGCAAGCAAAAACTAATTGATCTATTCGGCAAGCCCATTGGACGCCGTCGTGCTGCGCAGAAAGAACTCGCATGCCGTGCTCAGACTTGTACAGAGTCCTATGTGACATATATTCAAGACGTCCTCGCACTTTGTCGCAAAGTCGACGATAATATGCCAGAAACGGAGAAGGTTGCGCATATTCTCAAGGGTATCGCGGATGACGCCTTTACACTTTTGGTTTTCAAGAGTTCATCGACAGTACAAGAAGTCATAAATGAATGCCGACGCTTTGAAGATGCCAAAAGCCGTCGCATTACTCCAACCTTTTCCCGTCTTCCCAACACGGCTGCAACATCTACTTGCGAGGACATCCGCGTTCCGCCCATTCCTGCTGCATCGGACAACATTACGCGCATCGTCCGCCGAGAGATTGAAGCTGCCTCCCCTATTCCGCTTCAGGTGCGCACCACCGATGATTCCCAAGCCACTATTTCACTCATCCAGACGGTTGTGCGTCAGGAATTAGCGAACGCGGGTTTACAGACAGTTTGCCCAGTCAACAGGCCCGACTGCCGTCCACCAACAGCACCTGAGCTACCCAGGAGCCCATACGTTCGCCCCCGCTACCAGAATTCTCCAGAATGGCGCACATTCGATGACAAACCCATCTGCTTCAATTGTGGACGTGCTGGACATATTTCCCGCCATTGTCACAATGTTTGGACCTCGCAACCTTGGCCGAATTATCGAAGCACCCGACGGCAAAGTCCCCGATACCCGGTACACAATGACGACAACATCGCTCCACCATCACGTCCAGCACGACCATACCGCTCCCCTTCACCATCGCAACAGCCTCGCTCATCCCTGCGCAGTCGCTCTCCTTCTCCCGCCTACACCCGCCGCTCCTCGGAAAACTGACGGGCGCAGCTCCGAGAGGTGAGCCTGCCATGACGACCCGACCCGGAATTCCTCTGCCTACACTTCCTGGACATAACAACCTCATTAACGTAGACGTAGACGGTGTACCTGTAACCGCACTCATCGATACCGGCGCCCACATATCCGTTATGAACTCGAACCTCCGCTCTCGACTGAAAAAAGTTCTTACTCCTGCTCCGATCCCTGTCGTCCGCGTAGCCGATGGAGCAACCCCGGCTGTTTCTGGGTTATGTACCGCTCGTGTCACTGTTGCTGGACGCCACACTTCTGTTTTGTTTTACGTCTTGAACCGCTGCTCACATGAAGTCATTTTAGGGCTTGATTTCTTATCGGCACATTCGGCTGTTATCGACTGCTCTGCGGGTATTGTTCAGCTCACTTTACCTCAGGCCGTGGAACCTCCAGATCCTGCGCCGAGTCGGCTGTGTTCCGCCGATTACGTTCGCCTACCACGTCTAGCTGTCACTTACATCGACGTCTCTTCAGACCCTCCCGTGGACGACGGAGATTACATCGTGTCGCCAAACGCTACCGTGTTCTGTTCCCAAAATGTCATGTTCCCGTACTCAGTCATCAGCATCAACGACAATGCCGCACGCCTACCTATTGTGAACTTTGGAGTATGCCCTCAAGTGCTACCCCAGGGTATCTCTCTTGCGACCCTAGCCCCAGCCCGCGACTGTCATGTTTCCGCCTTAGGTGATTCTTCGTCGTCTCCTTCCAGTATTGATTCCGACTCCGCCACGTTCGACAACATAACGAAGATGATCGCCACTGACCTTCCGCCCGATCACGTCGACGCCCTGCGTCGCCTGCTCTTGTCCTACCAGGATATTTTTGATCTGAATGACCGACCACTGGGTCAAACAGCAGTCGTGAAGCATCGGATTCACACTGGCGATGCCAAACCCATACATCGACGTCCCTATCGTGTTTCCGCTACTGAACGCCAAGTGATACAGAAGGAAGTCGACAAAATGCTTGCCCGTGACATTATCGAACCTTCCTCGAGCCCTTGGGCTTCTCCTGTAGTACTTGTTAGAAAGAAGGACAACAGCTGGCGCTTTTGCATTGACTATCGGAATCTTAACCAAGTAACGAAAAAGGATGTGTACCCGTTGCCTCGGATCGATGATGCCCTTGACTGTCTCAGTGGCGCCAAGTATTTTTCTTCGATAGACCTTCGTTCTGGCTATTGGCAGATTTCGGTAGACGACATGGATCGCGAGAAGACTGCCTTTATTACGCCTGATGGACTCTATCAATTTAAAGTGATGCCATTCGGGCTATGCAACGCTCCCGCTACATTCGAGCGAATGATGGACGCCCTTCTCCATGGCTTAAAGTGGTCAATCTGCCTATGCTACCTTGATGACGTTATTGTATTTTCGTCGACCTTTGACACACACCTCGAACGTCTCTCTACGGTTCTTTCCGTTTTCCGCAAGGCAGGACTTCAGCTCAACTCAACGAAATGCCACTTCGGCCGCCGGCAGCTCACTGTGCTCGGGCACCTTGTCGATTCTTGCGGCGTTCGTCCCGATCCGGAGAAAATTCGCGCCGTCAAGGATTTCCCTGTGCCGACATGCCCCAACGATGTTCGAAGCTTTGTAGGCCTCTGCTCCTATTTTCGCAGATTCGTGCGCAATTTCGCCGACATCGCACGCCCTCTCACGGACCTTCTTAGGAAAGACGCGAGTTTTGTCTGGGGCCCTGAACAAGCAAGTGCATTCGCTGAGCTCACAATGCGACTGACGTCGCCACCAATTCTCGGCCACTTTGATGCGTCCTCTCCCACGGAAGTTCGCACCGACGCCAGCGGCCACGGTATTGGCGCTGTCCTGGCACAACGACAGCATGGCTGCGATCGTGTCATTGCGTACGCTAGCCGTCTTCTGTCCGCAGCGGAACGCAATTACTCCATCACCGAGCGAGAATGCCTTGCCCTCGTTTGGGCAGTGGGTAAATTTCGCCCCTACCTCTACGGACGACCTTTCACAGTAGTCACCGATCACCACGCCCTTTGCTGGCTTTCGTCCTTAAAAGATCCTACTGGACGTCTCGGCCGGTGGGCTCTACGCCTACAAGAGTTCTCCTACACAGTAGTGTATAAGTCAGGCCGACTCCATGTGGACGCTGATTGTTTATCACGTCATCCAGTTGACCCTCCAGACGTTCCCGCGACCGGAGAGTCTACCTGCGTCGTGGCGCTTTCCGCATTTGACGACATCGCCTATGAGCAACGTCGTGACCCTTATCTGAGAGACATAATACTAAGCTTGACTGGCCCTACTTCACCCTCTTCGCGTATCTTTGTCTTGAAGGATGGCATATTATACCGTTACAACATGCACCCCGACGGACAGGAACTGCTGCTGGTCGTTCCCAAGCAGATGCGCCAAACTGTACTCGCCCAGTTGCACGACGCTCCTACCGCTGGCCATCTGGGCGTCTCAAGGACCTATGACCGCGTTCGCCGTCGTTTCTTCTGGCCCGGTCTTTACCGTTCTGTTTCCCGTTACGTCGCCGCCTGCAAACCATGTCAGCTCCGCAAAAAACCAGCGGCTCTACCAGCTGGCCGTCTTCAGCCCATTGAAATACCATCTGAACCATTCTTTCGGGTTGGTCTTGATCTCCTTGGCCCTTTTCCTCTATCGCTCAGTGGTAAAAAGTGGATAGCCGTTGCTACGGACTACACCACCCGCTATAGCGATCACAAGAGCTCTCCCTACCAGTTGTGCAACTGACGTGGCTGATTTCCTCCTCGAAGATGTCATACTTCATCACGGTGCTCCCCGACAACTGCTTACAGACCGAGGCCGCTATTTCCTTTCACAGGTTGTCCACGACCTCTTGGGCTCCTGCGCTACGAAGCACAAATTTACAACGGCTTACCACCCCCAGACCAACGGCCTCACAGAGCGGCTCAATAGAACTATCACAGATATGCTTGCCATGTACGTTTCTGCTGATCACCGTGACTGGGATGCCGCTCTGCCTTTCATTACATTCGCTTACAATACCTCCCGCCATGACTCTGCTGGTTTCTCACCATTTTTCCTCTTGTATGGACGCGACCCAATCCTGCCTTTTGACACGCTCCTCCCCGCCGTTCTTGACACCACGTCGGAATACGCCCAGGACGCGATCACTAGAGCAGCAGAGGCACGTGAAATTGCTCGCCTGCGGCTGACCACTTCCCAGGAAAAGCAACGTCGCATCTATGACGCTCGCCACCGCGATGTGCACTTTAATCCTGGCGACCTTGTACTTCTTTGGAAACCAGCACGGCAAGTTGGTCTATGTGAGAAGTTGATGTCTCCATATTCAGGCCCGTACCGTATCCTACGCCAAGTGACCGACGTGACGTACGAGATACGACCTCTCGATGCTCCCACGGCGCGATCATCCTCTGACATCGTCCACGTCACCCGTCTCAAGCCCTATCACCCGACCCTACCGAGCGCCGGGTCGGCGCCTTCGCCGCCGGGGGTCATGCAACGAGGCTATGCAGTGGGGAACGAAGCAGACACAACCGACGAAGACGAAGCTTGCTGATTGTCTCGCG
>CM023484.1:102526003-102663503 GCA_013339685.2 Hyalomma asiaticum | reverse complement strand
AGTGGAGGGCTCCGGAAATTTCGACCACCTGGGGTTCTTTAACGTGCACTGACATCGCACAGCACCGGGCCTCAACATTTCGCCTCCATCGAAATGCAGCCGCCGCGGCCGGGATTCGATCCCGCGACCCTCGGATCAGCAGCCGAGTACCTTAGCCACTAGACCACCGTGGCGGGGCGTTTACGAATATTGGTATGCCACATCATGACTACATGCTGAACACAAATGACAGGTCATAACATGAAAATCATGATACACATGTCCTGAGTGGCATGATTTACATGCCACCGTCTTAGTGCTCTCCTAGCCGTTTCGCTAATGGGATGTATGCGAAAAAATTGGTATGGCACAACATGACTGCCAGACGAACATAAATGGCAGGTGATAACATGAAAATCATGACATGCGTGTCATGGGCGACATGATTTACACGCCACGCGTTTCGTTAACGGGATGTATACGAAAATTGGCATGCCACAAGAAGACTGCATCATGAACGTAAATGACAGGTCATAGCATGAAGATCATGACATGCATGTCATGAGCGGCATGATTTACATGCCATGGTCTTTGTGCTCTCTTGGCCGTTTCGTTAGTGGGATATGTATGAAAATTGGTACGCAACAATATGACTGCATGACGAACATAAATGACAGGTCGTAACATGAAAAGCATAACATGCATGTCATGGGCGGCATGATTTACATGCCAGGCGTTTCGTTAATGGGATGTATACCAAAATTGCTATGGCACAACACGACAGCATGACAAACGTAAATGACAGGTCATAACATTAGAATCATGACACGCGTGTCATGACCGGCATGATTTACATGCCATGGTCCTGGCGCTATACTGCCGTTTCGTTAATGGGATGGCTCCGTCTACTGACCAGAGGACGCTACGTAGCTCTCGTCGGACGGCTCAGTCGCGCACGGTGGAAACCGTGGCGACAGCGACGCGCGCGTTTCTTCGCTGCTTTCCGGGCGTGCTGCGAACCACACGAACGCTCGCGGCGTCGCCCTTTGGAACAATTTGCCGCAGGTTTGGAGCGCGCGCCTCAAACGAAATGAAACGAAAGAAGGTGGGACGGGCGGTCGCTGCTGCTATAGAGTTGGAGACGCGCATCGCGTTCGCGTATTTCCCTGTCACAATCTGCGCAATTTTGCTTCTTCTCTGCGCCAGGCAGTGCATTCTGGCGCTGATGTCGCACATGGAAAACTCGACTGCACGGAGCCTATACGAAAATTGGTTTGGCACAACATGACTGCATGACGATCATAAATGACAGGTCATAACATGAAAATCGTGACATGCATGTCATTAGCGGCATGATCTACATGCCACTCGTTTCTTTAAAGGGATGTATACCAAAATTGCTATAGCACAAGATGACTGCATGACGAACGTAAATGACAAGTCATAACGTGAGAATCATGACATACGTGTATGAGCGGCATGGTTCCCATGCCACATGGCGCTCTTGCGGCCGTTTCGTTAACTTCATATGTACCAAACTCGGTGTAGCGAGACAACAATGCAAATCCATTTTACGTTCCTTATGCGTGCTTCGCATTTCCTTGATTCCCACTGAACGTGGGATCTGCCAATTTTTTTGGACAGCAGAAGCCGTATTCACAGTGCCTGGCGAGATGCCCGTTAGGCTTTCTTCTAGCGTTCTTATAGGCGGCAATTAAAACAACGAGTGGCTCGCCCAGTAGATGCTATTCTGTAGGACATATAGAAAAAAAAATTACAGCATATCCACGGAGTGAATGATGATGAGTGGGCGAAGCTCGGGAGTTTCATCGTAGATCGTGCCGAGTTCCGGATTAATTTAGTTAACGCGCGCACGCGACGAATCCTCATGGTTCAACTATGCACAAGTGAAATCTCCCGGCACTTCATTACAAGTCAAGATCCAATGCCTATATATATATATATATATATATATATATATATATATATATATATATATATATATATATATATATATATATATATATATATATATATATATATATATGGGTTGCCTGTGAACGCTTCTCCAACGCGAGCAGTCGGTATTTCTCAATCAAGAAACTCGCTAGGAGACGCTGCCTGCGCCAACGTTGTCTCTCGTGGGTGAGGGCGCATTTTCCTTCTTTGCGAGCTGGTAGAGCGTTCATCTAAGAAAGAGCGTTTCCATAGCCAACGCGCGCCTTTCGCTCTCTCTCTCTCTCTCTCTCTCTCACAAGACAGCAGAGGCACGCGCCGGGAGGCACGCGTCGAGGGCGAGCGCGTGCCTCCCGGCACGCGGGTTACGCCTGACGACTGACGCCTGACGCCTGACGCGGGACAAGGTTAGACTGAAAGGAGCTTCGCCCCTAAAAAAAGTGTGCCCTTTTGACACTGGGCAAACTTCCTTTATGCTTCACGGCGCGTCCGGAGAAACTTCTTTAGCATGTTTCCTTTAACACGCGCAGCCTGGCAGACTTAAAGGCAGCTAAGAATGCCACCTTCATACTCTACCCGTGCGCTGGTTCCTTCAGGCTAGGTTTTAGGCGATCTATATGCGCAATTCACAGCGTCATGCCTCTCTTGTTAACTTCATCCTCTTCACCGTAGCAGGGTTCTCTCTCTGTAGCGCTTGATGCTGTTGAGGCGACGGAGGCATGGTGGCTAGCTCTACGGATGCAGCTTTGCATGTGTTCGTGGAAGTACCTTAGGTTGAAGAATGTGAGAGGGCATTCCCGTTCGGATGGGACGGTTTGACTCGGGTGTGCATTCGTCTCCCGCGCGCGGGTACGAGGGATCCTGCATCGACGCCCCGAAGCTTCGTGGTTTGCCCCCAAGGAGGCTGGGGACAGCTGCACCACCTGAAGTGCCTCCGTTGACGAGAGAATCGAGGCACCGACGCGTCCCTTCAAGGTCGATGGCGCATCCCGACCTGAGAGAGAGAGAGAAAGAGAGAATGGCCGCAAACGAGAGCGAACACTTCGACAGCAACAATGACGATCGAGCAATGAAGCAAAAAAAAAAAAAAACATCGACCATTCCTAGCTAGTTGTAAATATTGTGAAATAAACGTTCTCGTAGGATTGCGAGCCCAGTGAATCGTTCAACAGGACGGCATCGTATTTATGTCCACGGGGACAAACACCGCTGTGAGATGCACAACGTGCAGTCCTAACTGCCATATTATTTCCACGTTGCGCTCATTGGCCTTGGAGCAGAGCTTTGCTCTACAGTGATGGCGCGCACTATTGGTAGGTAACGAAAGCATTTCCACATCACATGTATTTTCATCTTTCTCTTTTTTTCCTTGTTCACGATCGTGCGTGTCAGCATGACAGCAGTATGAGAATTACTCGGCGCACACCGCAATGTCAGTACTTAATTACTTCGCTTCAAGGATAAAACTGCACATCCCGTTTCCAGCTGCACCTGCTAGGTGGCGAGCGCAAGCTATGTTGAAACTGCGAATGAGACCATTTGCGCTTTTTGCTGGTTACAGCATCCTGACGATGCTTTTTCAAATGCAGCACCGGGAGGTTGCTTTTTGAAAGAGGGACAGAGCCACGCTTTTTTCTCTCATTTTCTTTTTTTCTTCTTAGTGTCCACATACCATTCTCGGTTACGTGTGCTAGACTCACCTATAGGCCGTGCCGGAATGCATGCGCAGCTGCTCAAAAGTTTTCCGAGCGTTATGCTCAGATGCCACCCAGGAAGCGTGTAGTTGGACGCATGTGAAAATTTGCGCAAGCGGCCGCGATCGCGATGGAAGGTACTATGACGCACCCACGTCAGCCCGATGCATTTCACCGCTCATGAGATCATCGACGACTGTGTTTGCTGCTATCGTTGTGCTGTGAATGTTACTAACTTGTTAAGCGAGCCTACCCTAATCCCTTGGGAACTAGTTGTTGTTGTTGTTATGTGGGGTTTAACGTCCCAAAACCAGCTCTGATTATGAGAGACACCGTAGTGGAGGGTTCCGGAAATTTTGACCAACTGGGGTTCTTTGACGTGCGCTGACATTGCACAACACATGGGCTGATGTGTCAGTCGTATGCAGTCTTATCAGTGCACGTCATTGCAACGACACGTGCGCTTACTATAAAAACAAGCTGCTCAATAAACCATCGTTCTTGTTGCGTTACCTGGCTTCCTTGTTGCATCTCGGTAGCGACGTAACATGGGCCTCAACATTTCGCCTCCATCGAAACGCAGCCGCAGCAGCCGGGATTCGATCCCGCGACCCTCAGATCAGCAGTCGAGTACCATAGCCACTAGACTACCGTGGCGAGGCCTTGGGAACTAGTTCGCCCGATATTTCGATCACATGAGGTCCTTTAACGCATGCCTAAATCAGAGTAGACGGGCGTCTAGCACTGCGCCTTGATCGTAAGGCAAACGTCGCCTCCGTGATCAAACCAGCGTCTACGGGCCGCCATCCGAGTACCGTAGCCGCTGTATACGCTACGGAGGCTAGCAGATACACCTGTTCACCTTCGGAGCTCCTCCCCGTAAAGGCCACCGGCCATAACTGTAGCAGGTTTGTATGTCGCGTTCTCGTGCCCCTAGCCGCTCACGCTTGCGTCCGTGACTACTCATGGGGCATCGGCTTGCGCAGATGCCCCATGAGTAGTCACGGACGAGCAATGCTCAGAAGAGCGCCCGGCACCAGAACACGGTACCGAATCCATCACATGAGCGTGAAGAGCGAGCGAGTGCTGCGGTGCGTCTTTCCCTATTGCTGACGTCGAAGCGCCTTCTGTCGGCATCCGCGACAAAGTGGAAGGTTAGCACGCACACGCAAATGTGATGCGCACAGGCGCCGCCTTCACTATAATGTAAGTCCCCGCCTTCTCCTAAAGGGTCCCTGAAACGTCTTTTTTTTTGAGATTGCGTCATTGATTAGGCAACACAATTGTTAAATCATTCACACCATAAATAAAGCGAAGCAGCCTGCGCTAAGGTAGCTACGGGCTTATTTCTGTCGCCTTCCTCATTACCACTGCTGTTCCTCCTCAACTCGAATAGCTGCGGAGTGCGCGCTAGCGACGACTGCGCCTCCCACGTCAGCCGCTGTGCAGAGCCCTCCGTAGCGACATAGCGCCGCGATGTCTTTAGTGAGGTCGCCGGCCTCGGGAGTGCTAGGTAGGGATGGTAAAATCGATTAATCGATTAAATGCACACCGTTAATCGAATAATCGTCATCGCTTTTTCGCTTTCAATTAATCGAATTAATCAATTAAAGCCCTTAGATTAATCGATTACGGTACCCTCCACCCCCCACCCTAACATTGCCTCTTGGCCGAAGGGCATGATTCCGAGGCGCGCGACGACGAGACGCAGATGTCGAGCGCATATCTCTACGCAAATAGGAGGCCGGAGCCGCAGGCGGCCATACCCCTTAGAGACAGAAATGAACTCGACCCGATCTCCGTTGTCTACACCGTTTTATTTAACCCTCAGATTTTACTTGCTTCTTGTGTAAGTGCCACATTGTAATATGCGCTGCTTATTTCTGGACTGGTTCAGTTCTTATTGCAGTTGTATTTTACTCCTTAGCGAATTGAAGATTATTTGTCGCCAATGAAAGAAAGAGAGATAGTCTATTTGAAGGTAGAGAGGGTACCCTGATCGAGTACGCCCTTCTACTCTGCTTTCGGAACAACGCAACAGGGGAAAAGAGCGATGAAACATGATGATGGGGATAAGAATGAGTGATCCGTATATGCATAATAGGACATGACTGCTTGCGCAAAGGGGACATGGACGCTATTAATCATATTTCATTATGCTTGATACCAACTAGACCAACTGTCCGTCTTAACGCCTATATACCCTTCGATAACGATAATGCTAGCTTCCCTGCAATGCAGTTAGCCCAACTTATTGCAGCTATTCACTTCTGCAAAACAGCGTGCTATGACGCGGAAAATGTCAACTCAGCTCTCTTGACATAAACGAATAGTCAAACCCCAGCACGTGTAACTGGGACCTCGCCTCCACTTGAAACGTGACAGGGGCCGCCATTAGTTGGGCTTATATGCTGTGCAGGAAAACGCACTCGGGGATTATGAAAAAGGTCTAATAGTCGCACAATGGAAAGAAGCCACTTTAGCTGCATTTAAGTCTAATAGTCGCTTTCTGTAATCCGCAACTTTGCGGATTAGTATACGGAACGTCTAGCATCCAGTCCATTTCTATTGAAAAAAAAATGACCTTGTAGCATTTGGAAATTCTGTATGTTCGCCTATTTCGGCTGAAATACAGTTCATCTATTGCTTGTACTCCCATGTCAGACAGCCTAGAGGCCGCGGTCTCCATTCCCATGCCCTCCATTCGTGCCACACCACGAATGGAGGGCAGTTGCGAAATACAATGTGTTCTAATATCTGATACATTAGACAGCGCTCACAGTTCGAGGTGTACGCGCGACTGAAAAGGTGCGCGTAGCGCCGAGTTAAGTAGGCGACCAGGTGAAACCTTTGCAGTATACTGGCACAGATGCCGTTTATTCTAGCCGGGAGGAAAAACTCGTGTCACTCTATTTCCCGCAGATGCCTGCACTGATGGCCTTTTGAGACCAGTATATGTTGCTGTGCAATCTCGCATGAGTGACCTCAAGGAAGAGACGACGTCATTTCGTGGTTATAGTATTATCCATGGTTTCCACAATATCTAACGGACAAACCGAGAAATGTTGCCGTCCCTACAAAAGCGAGCGTCCTTAACTCTCCTTTCCTCCTCGTCTCTTTTTATACCTTTCTCGGGATTTCCTCACCCTCGGCCACAGTGCATGCTTCCGGTGCGACTTTCCAACCAGTGTGGTCGCCGAAAGCGCCTCCGATTTCGGTTCACTCTAGTAGGCAGACTTCGAGGAAATACGACCTGCTGCCGAATCGTCCGTGGATCATGGCCACCCACGGAATCTTCGACCCTTGACAACATCCCTTTAAAGACGACGGGCTCCCTTCGTTCAGTGGGCGAAAGCGCGAATTTTCACGCAGTCCCTGATGCGCACATGTGATCTCTAGCGCGTCGGATAAATACTTGTGCCGATATCAAACACAAGCAACGCCTCTCAAACAACAAGGCATCACGTTTCAAGCACTTATAAAAAATGTCGATTAATCGATTAAAACATCACAGCGAAAGCAATTAATCGATGAAAGGCTGAATCGACGAACGAATAATGATTAATTGATTAAAAAATCTAATCGACCATCCCTAGCAGATCCGAAGGTTGCGGGATCGAATGCAGACTGCGCCGGATGCATTTCGGTGTACGCAAAATGTTGAGAACCGTGTGCTCTATCATGTCAGAAACCCTGGTGTCGAAATTCCCCGGAGCCCTGTACTATGGCGTCTCTCGAAATCATATCGTTGCTTTGGGGCGTAAAGCCCCCTAAATCGATCAGTATTTACCTATTTTACCAGCGAAGCTTTTCTAACTCGTCTTGGTTTGTCGTTGTTCCGCAGAAAACTCGAGATCAGAACAATTTAGCTGCAACATCATATACTACCATCGCAAGAACGCTAATTCGGTTCGTGTAGGAACCGAACCCACGCCGTTTGCGCGGCAGGCAGGTGTTTTACCGAAGAGCCACGCCAGCAGTTGACGCAGCTTCAGAAAGAAAAAAAAAAGCCCTATTGGCATCGAGAGCGAAAAAAGTCGGCACCTAGCGGCCAGTGGGCGAAGCTACAAAGTGTGGATAGCTCTTTGCGTCTTCTGCTAGCCACTGCGCTTTTACATGCGCCCGTACGTCGCACGTATCCTGCAATATCACTTGAGGCCAGCGCTAATAACTACTTAGGGCATCTTTCAAATTGGCTAAAACAAATTAGGCTACATTTGAATGCGAATGAAACAATCTATATGATATTTCGCCCTGTAAATAAACCTAGAGATGAAATAAGTTTGACATTCGAAAGTAACCCTATTGCACGCGTAAGAGAACAGAAGCTTCTTGGCGTGTGGTTTCAGGAAGAATTAATCTGGAACACACATGTGGATCACCTGAATACGGCGTTAGCGCGTATAATTGGTTGCATTTGCAAAACAATAAACGTAATGCCAATGAGGATCAAAATAAGTATGTATTATGCACTATTTCATTCTAAGGTAGCGTATGTCATATCAGTCTGGGGAACGACATCGCAAAGAAATTACCATAAACTTATTGCTATGCAAAAGAAAATATTGCGCTGTTTTGAGAAGTACAAGGGAAACTTACAAGATCTGCCAACTGTTCCACTTTTAATAAAAGATTCCATGCTTAGGGTTGACCAGGTGTACTATTATAAATTGCTTCAAATAATTCAACAAAGTGAACTGTATGAACAAGCCTGCACCGAACGACCTTACTACATTTTACGAGAACATAAAAAGCGAACACCTAAATTAACAAGTGATAAGGAAAACAAAGTGCTGAATACCAGGTGCCTCATATTTTCAATATTCTAGCAGACAGAATAAATTTCGAAACTGGTAGGGCTGCCTTCAAAAAACAAGTGATGAACTTATTAATAACCACATGTATACATTACGGACATTACCTCGTTCTCTTTCATGCCTCAACCATTTTTTTTAGTCACATATAAATTTAACGGAACTTAAAACCGACATGCCTTTCATGCTTCTCATTTCTGCAACTTATTTTTGCGTCGCTCTATTATGTTGTCGTGTACAGAACTTCTGTTTCAGTAGATTACGCTGTGCAAACTTTCTGTGTGTATGTATGACTGAATTTTTTATAGGAGTACAAGTTGCTAGGCCTGTGCTTCCTACATTTCAAATTCCTTTTGTTTATATATTGTATCGGAATACTGTGCACTGTGACAAACTGCGGACGGACAGGGGCCTCTGTCAGGCTTGATTGCCTTTAGCCCCTGCTCCTGCAGTGAGCTGTGAAACATGCTTACTGTGAATAAAGATCTTCTTCTAAAAAAATTGGCAGATCCCACGTGCAGTGGGAATCAAGGAAATGCGAAGCACGCATAAGGAACGTAAAATGGATTTGCATTGTTGTCTCGCTATACCGAGTTTGGTACATGTAAAGTTAACGAAACGGCCGCAAGAGCACCAAGAATGTGGCATGTAAACCATGCCGCTCATACACGCACGTCATGATTCTAACGTTATGACTTGTCATTTACGCCCGTCATGCAGTCGTGTTGTGCCATAGCAATTTGGTATACATCCCTTTAAGGAAACGCCTGGCATGTAAATCATGCTGCTAATGACATGAATGTCACGATTTTCATGTTACGACCTGTCATTTATGATCGTCATGCAGTCATGTTGTGCGAAACCAATTTTCGTCCCATCAACGAAACGGCAGTATAGCGCCAGGACCATGGCATGTAAATCATGCCGGTCATGACACGCGTGTCATGACTCTAATGTTATGACCTCTCATTTACGTTCGTCATGCTGTCGTGTTGTGCCATAGCAATTTTGGTATACATCCCAATAACGAAACGCCTGGCATGTAAGTCATGCCGCCCATGACATCCATGCTGTGCTTTTCATGTTATGACCTGTCATTTATGTTCGTCATGCAGTCATATTGTTGCATACCAATTATCCTACACATCCCACTAACGAAACGGCCAAGAGAGCACCAAGACCGTGGCATGTAAATCATGTCGCTGATGAGATGCGTGTCACGATTTTCATGTTATGACCTGTCATTTACGTTCGTGATGCAGTCATCTTGTGGCATGCCAATTTTCGAATACATCCCGTTAACGAAACGCGTGGCATGTAAATCATGTCGCTCATTACATGCATGTCATGATTTTCATGCTATGACCTGTCATTTATGTTCGTCACGCAGTCATGTTGTGGCACGCCAATTTGCGTATACGTCCCATTAACGAAACGGGTGGCATGTAAATCATGTCACTCATGACATGCATGTCATGAGTGACATGTTATGACCTGTCATTTATGTTCGTCAGGCAGTCATGTTGTGCCATACCAATTTTCGCATACATCCCATTGGCGAAACGGCCAGGAGAGCACTAAGACCGTGTCATCTAAATCATGCCACTCATGACATGCAGATCACGATTTTCATGTTATGACCTGCCAGTTATGTTCGTCAGGCAGTCATGTTGTGCCATAACAATTTTCGCATACATCCCATTAGCGAAACGGCCAGGAGAGCACCCAGATCGCGGCATGTAAATCATGCCGGTCATGACATGCATATCATGATTTTCATGTTATGACCTACCATTTATGTTCGTCAGGCAGTCATGTTGTGCCATACCAATTTTCGCATATATCCCATTAGCGAAACGACCAGGAGAGCACCAAGACCGTGGCGTGTAAATCATGCCGGTCATGACATGCATATCATGATTTTCATGTTATGACCGGTCATTTATGTTCGTCAGGCAGTCATGTTGTGCCATACCAATTTTCGCATACATCCCATTGGCGAAACGGCCAGGAGAGCACTAAGACCGTGTCATGTAAATCATGCCACTCATGACATGCAGATCACGATTTTCATGTTATGACCTGCCATTTATGTTGGTCAGGCAGTCATGTTGTGCCATACCAATTTTCGGATACATCCCATTAGCGAAACGGCCAGGAGAGCACCCAGATCGCGGCATGTAAATCATGCCGGTCATGACATGCATATCACGATTTTCATGTTATGACCTGCCATTTATGTTCGTCAGGCAGTCATGTTGTGCCATACCAATTTTCGCATACATCCCATTAGCGAAACGGCCAGGAGAGCACCTAGATCGCGGCATGTAAATCATGCCGGTCATGACATGCATATCATGATTTTCATGTTATGACCTACCATTTATGTTCGTCAGGCAGTCATGTTGTGCCATACCAATTTTCGCATATATCCCATTAGCGAAACGACCAGGAGAGCACCAAGACCGTGGCATGTAAATCATGCCGCTCATGACATGCATATCATGATTTTGATGTTATGACCTGTCATTTATGTTCGTAATGTAGTCATGATGTGGCATACCAATTTTCGTAAACATCCGATTAGCGAAACGGCCAGGAGAGCACAAAATCGTAGGCGGCTAGATAGATAGATACGCTCAAACTAGCCGAAGTTCGCTAAGAAACGGTGCTGAATGCTTTCATGTATTCTTACCCGAGCATAAAAGTATTAGTTGTAATACTGTCACGTTGTCGTGACACTGAAGCGTTTGTTAAAGGTGAACGCCGTTATCACTTCCCTGTGACACACGCGCTTGTTTTGGTTGCTTGCGGGGAGCGCCGTCATCACTTTCTGTTACGCGCAGCGCAGGCCGCGTTTATCTTGCATGTCGCTGCGGGAACCGTGTCGACCTTTCTCGAAACCTTGTTTGCCCGACGCGCGTCGTACAAAGTGCGTCGGCTTTTATACACACGTCAAAACGCGTTCTATCGTTATCTCTGAAATTCGAGAAGACACTTAAATGCGCGCGTCAGACATGCAAATTTTCAAGAATGGTCGACGCGGTTCCCGAAGTGGCATGCAAGATAAACGCGGCCTGCGCTGCGCGTAACAGAAAGCAAACAGCAAGCGCGCGTGTCACAGGAAAATGATAACGGCTTTCCACTTAAACAAAACAAAACAACCGTACGTGTCAATGGTATAGTACAGCACAGGAGTGGGAAAGGAAAGGGAGGGTGGGGATAAGGGATGCGACGCTGAGGAAGAGGGAAACGAGGAGTGCAGAGGGCAGACCATAGCATACCCATGTGTGGTATAGCAAGGAGGTGCGGAAGCGAAGGGGATGAGAAGGAGGGCCACAAGCGCCGCAGTATAGCATAACAAGTGGGTGGGAAAGTAAAGGTGGGGGTAAAGAGGATTTGTGTGAGAGCGAGGAAGAGGAAAATGGGAGAGGGTAAAACGTAGCATATGTATTTCTTTAAACCCTTTTTCTCTAGAACGGTATGGTCTCCTGACGTGTGCGCAGGACGGGCCACCACGTTTTCCCGAGAGCCGAATTCGCGCGGGGAGCATATTCGGGGCAGGCGACTGTGCCAATTTTTGAAGAGCAAAACGTTCAATCTGGCTTCGTTATTAGAGCATTTTAGCTTGGCGTGTTTACGCTCCGCTCAGGGCCTAAGCGGAGCGCGAGTGCAACTGCGCATGCGCTCTCCGGTACGGAGGCAAGCGGGCTACCGGAGCGGGGGGTGGGCTCCGCTTACGAGCCGGTTTAGCGGAGCGCTGAGCGTCACTACGCGCGCGGGCTCATATCCAACATGGCTGCCCCCCACGAGTGGCATGCCTTGCACCGCGGCCGGATCGGCGTCATCGTCCAGCGCACATTGCAGGCCCCGAAAACGATTTCGCATCGACGAAGATTTGCGCCTGACCCGCGATGTGGCTAGTGCAGACCGATACAACGGCCCACGGCCCCCAAGCCTGGGATAAATAAATCACGAAAACGTCTCCAGCACATAGGCAAATGTCAACAAAGCTTGGACTGGATCCGGATAGCATTCGATGGCTATCACCAAGCCAACCCTTTATTCTTCACGCGGTAAAATGCACCAATAACGCGTTATTCAAGCACATACCTATTTGTTTATAAAGAAGTAACTCATATTTATTTGTTTTCCTGAGTGAAATTGACAAAAAGTGATTTTAGTTTTGTTTCACTACGCCGCATTCAGCCCGAGGGCGCTGCGATCTCTAAGGCCACGTTCCGCTATACAAAACGTGTAACTAAAACGCGACACTCTTCTCCCGCTCCGCTGCGCCTTAGCGGGGCCACTCGGAGCGGAGCGTGCCGTAAACACGCCAAACTAAAATGCTCTATTGTCACCTCACCGCTGCCTATGTGTTTTGAGCCATGAAAGTTGTTTATCTTTCTCTCTCTAACAAGCGCACACACACACACACACACACACACACACACACACACACACACACACACACACACACACACACACACACACACACACACACACACACACACACACACACACCACCACAACAGGCTCAACCCTCAGGTTTTGACGCCCGGCAAGAACATGCCCATCTTATGTTTCTGACTCCTCTTGTCCCTGCCACATCACCGGCAAATGATTTAATCAAGTTAATCAAAACAAACATTGATCCAACGAAAGAAAAAATAGGTCCATTAGTTCTCCGCCAGACAAATTACGGCCTCACAGTTCTCACGAATCATGAAGCAACGCTCAAGAATTTCAAGACGGCAATTGAGAAAAACACGTTAACAAGCACCTCTATTTCCATTCGGGTGCCGCAAAAACGCAGGCCCAGAGTTAAATTTACAGGCGTGGACCCAGACGTTGCAGCCATGACATTGGTTCAATGCATCAACCAAAGAAATGACGGAATAAACCTCAACCCTGATGCATGCCGTGTCGTCGCATCCTACCGTGAGCGATCCGGCAACTTTACCCATGTACTTGAGGTTGATAATTCTGCGTATCGAGCACTGACAGCACGGGGACGGATAATGATTGGATGGACAACTGTACGCGTGTCTGAGGACCTCCACATACCGGTGTGCACCTACTGCGCCAGCTATGGTCACACACGCAGATCCTGCCCAGTATCAGGCCAGCCGGATAAACTCACATGCACAAAGTGTTCTGCAAACCATGCCGGGGAGCGGTGTGCGGTGCGGGCGGGGGATCCGCAGGCTGCATGCAACGAGTGCAAAAAACAGGCAAGACAAAGCACGCATCCTCTCGGACACTCTTCCTGCCTCATTCTACAAGAAAGGGTGGCCCGCCTTAGGGCGCGGACAGATTATGGCTAAAATAGGAGTGCTAGCGCGAAACGGGGGGCGCAACGGCTCGCACATAACTATCCATTCAGAAATTCACACACGTCTCGTACTACTCTTGACCTGCCATTTACTATTCTGCCTCAAACGCTACACTGTGGACTGTTGCGCCCCTGCTCTGATCGCACTCACGATAACGTGCGTCCTGAACCCGTCAGGCAATGCGTTGTTATATCATTATTCATTTCACCATTCATTACCTAACACCACACAGCCACGCAAACACTCCAGCACTTGCACTCGGGTTACACTGCACACGCTAGCTCTAACGCCCACAGGTATTAACTTATCTCCTTTATACCCGCTCCGAGATGGCTTACCCTAAACCTCTAATATTCATCCAGGCTAACCTAGACCACACATGTGCTGCAACCAAACTTCTTGTAGATACAATGCTCACCGAAAACTATGACTTCGCATTTGTGTCCGATCCTCATATACGCGGCGGTACCATACAAAACGTACCACACTCCATTAAAAACTTTCACTCTGCCATAAATCCACGCGTCATGCTGCTAACAAGAACAGACAACTACGACTTCTTTCCTATTCACCTATCAGAACACATTGTCATGGTAAAATGTCAAAACCGTGATCACTCATTCACATCAATTGCAATATATGCCCCTCCTCGCAGGCCCCTTGACCTTCTGCTTGACGAACTTCAGACATGTTTATCAATATGCACAGACAGCCAGTTCATTATTGCAGGTGATTTTAATGCTAAGTACCCATTGTGGGGACCTGGCCCGTCCGACCTACGAGGATCCCAGCTAGCCAGTTTCCTAATATCAAACACTCTGACAGTGATCAATAATCCTTCATGCCTACGCACTTTTCAAACCGCTTATGCCGAAACTTGGATTGACCTCACGATAGGTTCTCAAGCGATCGTACGCCATGGTTATTCCTGGGAAGTGCTGGACAAATCAACCTTATCAGAGCACAACTATATCATTTTGCTTTGCTGACCTCCGCTTGCAAGAACGTAAACAACTTACTAATCATGCTCGCCTTCAAATTTTGACTGAACTACGAACGATGGATTTTTTTGATAAGGTAATTCAATGTCATGTTAGTCGCCCTGAGACGCTAGATTTAATCATTGCCAAGTTTTACGACATATACAAAACTCTAGAAAAGCGCTACGCTCGAAAAGTAAAACCACGTAAAGCAACAGGCAATGCATGGTGGACCCCTGAACTTGACACGGAACGCAAACGCCTCCGAGCTCTCCGACGAAGGAAACAGAGCGCATCGATTCCCTTCCTACGCGATCTTTACCAAAAAGAATATGCCGTCGCTTTTCAGCTGTACAAAGCTCATATCCGCAAGGCAAAGGACGATTTTGACAAGAATTTATACACATCTGCAACCAAAAGGCACCTGTACGGGGACCCTTACAAAATCTATTTTAACAAACATCACAACGCAACGCATTTACCCCTTTAGAATTACCACACGGTACATCAACACAATCAGTTAAGGAATCCGCCCGGTTATTATTAGACACCTTAATTGCCCAAGATAACGACTCAACTGACAGCCCAATCCATCAACATATGCGTCGAATTTGTAGCTCGTCGTACCCCTGGCATAATGTCGACGTTCCCTTCACTAACAATGAAATTGCCCACGCTATTGCATTAATTAATACACAGGCGGCTCCAGGCTTAGACAATCTGACGGGCACATTCGTCAAACTATTATATCAGTATCATCCCCAGTTCTTTCATTTTATCTTTAACACAGCCCTTAGGCTCAGTCATTTCCCAACAGCATGGCGCACGGGAAAGATAATATTCATTCTTAAACCCGGAAGGTCCCCCCATAAACCTAATTCATACCGCCCCATCGTAATGAATTCTATTATAGGTAAAGTGCTAGAGCGGCTTCTCAATTCTCGTTTGTATTACTTCCTGCATTCTAATGATCTCGTACATGAAAACCAATTTGGATTACAAAAGCACGCAGCGCAGCACTGGCTCTCTATCAACTACGGCAAAAGTTAGAGTATTACAAGGCCCGCAAGTTACCTGTCCTTCTAATATCAATTGACTTCACCGGAGCATTTGACAGTGTTTGGCATGTAGCAGTGCTTAATTTTTTCAGGAAACACCGCTGTCCCATTAACCTATATCACCTCCTAAAATCATTCTTAACTAACAGAGTCATCACGTTTCCTTTTAATACGGATAAAGAAACAGCCTATCCAACGGTGGGCAGTCCACAGGGCTCTCCCATAAGCCCGCTACTCTGGAATGTCATTATCCATTCATTACTCGACCTCAACCTTCCCCATCAGGCACACATCCAGGCATATGCGGACGACACCATAATTTTGCTCCCGGGTATTTCACAACTCGATTTCAAAAATAACGTTGACTGCGTCCTTGCACCGGTAACACAATGGGCTAAACAATATAAACTTACCATCAATTCGGACAAATCATACTTTATTTTCTCCAATAATGGTCATAAAGGCACATCTAGAGAGAGAGAGAGAGAGAACAACTTTATTAAAAAAAAAGGAGACCCCCGTCCGGGTCAACTAATAGAAAAAAAAAAGGCCTAGCCCTCAGACAGGCCTAGAAGTGTTAAATGTCCAAGGAGTGCCTTCATGAGGTCTGGGGAGGAGTCTGCCAGCCACTCCTCCAGGGTCGCAGGTCTTAGTTTGGTTGGTATGTGTTTGAGGCTCTCGTCCATAGCTGCACGAGCACTCGGACAATTCCACAGAACGTGGGCGTTATCGGGGAATCCACCGCATGCCACGCAGGAAGGAGACCCGTCCTTGCCTTGTACGTAGTGCTCAATGTGAGGTGTCATCAAAGCGTGAGTTTGGGCACGCCTCACCAGGGCTGCCTCGCGTCTCGTCATGGAGTGAGGTGGATCAGGATAAACCCTGCGGTTGTTGCGCGTCTCGTCTAATCGTTCGCGCCTATCTAAACGCGCCAGAGCAAGTAGTTCGGTTCGCTTCAGTGAATCCGGCCACCACAGGGGAGGGCCCGGGAGACTTACACGGGAGATGGCGTGTGCCACTTCATTCCCCCTTATCCCTGAGTGACCAGGTATCCACTGTATTCGAACACGTAGCGACGGGTGGACATCTAAGTGCTTTGTTAGTATGCTGTATAGCGCGTCTGGGAGGTCACCTGTCGCGAAGGCTCGACAGGCTGCCTGGCTGTCTGTTCGTATGAGTAAACAACGGGCATTTGGGTTGGGCATAGTAATTGCCTCTGCTATGGCTGTGATTTCGGCCATGCATTGTGTACCGATGTTATAATGGAAGCCCCATGAAAGTGGTAGTCCATCGGAAGCTATTCCCGTTCGAAAGCCCTCGCCGGTCTGAGACGGAGATGCGTCCGTGTACAGGATCCACTCTCCTGTGGTTTCTTGGAGATGTTGGGCTCGTGCTTCGCGTCGTCCTGTTTGGGTATCTCGATCCATGTTGCGCGGCACAGGTTCGACGTTGATCTGGTCGAGCGTCGCCCATGGGGGCCGGGATGGTTCAAGTGCGACAGGTGGAGGTATATCATAGCCCAGTACACGAAGCAGAGCATATCCTTGTGCGGATAGCTTGAGACGCGTGAATTGTGCTTCCCGGTGAATTTGAGCCAACTCGTCGAGGTTTGGAAGGATAGCCGTTCCTTGAACCCTATCAGACTTGGCGTATTGAGGGGTACCCAATATAGTGCGAGAAATCTGACAAAGTAGGGTCTCGAACTTAGATTTCTGGGTTTTCGTAATTTCAATATATGGATATTGATACATGATGCGGGGAATGGCTAGGGCAAGGGTCATGCGCCTGAGTTGGTGTTCTTTGATGCCTCTCAGCTTGTGCGTTGTGCGTTTTAAGAGACGGTGGACTTGCTGTAACTGTTGGGTTGTATGTCGAAGCCACTCATTTGACTTGCCGTCGTCTTGCAACCAGAAGCCTAAAACTTTTATGCAGGGCTTCCTCGGAATGGCTTCATTCTTTATGGAGAATGTAACGAGTTGCCTGTCTTCCTGAGCGTTTGGAAGTTTCCTGTTAGTGACGACGATAAACTCGGATTTGGCACTGGATAGAGTGAGCCCTCTGTCTTCAAGGTATCGAGCAGTAGTGTCAATGGCCGACTGTAGCGTGTATTGTATATCTGATGGGGAACCATTTTTGGCCCAGAGGGTGATGTCATCCGCATATATGGTAAAATGAAGGCCTGGTACTGATCTCAGATTGTGCGTCAGACCGTTGAGAGCGAGGGAAAAGAGTGTCGGTGACAGAATTGACCCTTGCGGCACGCCTCGTTGGAGGTACCGCGTGCGTGCTTGTACTTGATTTACCTGTACGGCAACCGTGCGGTCAGTAAGAAAATTCTTGACGTAATTGTATAGCTTCTGCCCGGTCGGATTGCCCTGAGGCCCTCAAGAACCGCCGCGTGGGTTACGTGGTCAAAGGCACCCTTGATATCAAGGCCAACTATGGCGTGCAGTTGAGAGGTGCTGTATTCAGTGTACACGTCCTGCAAAGCAAGCATCACATCTTACGTAGACATGTGTTTTCTGAAACCGATGACGCGTGGGTCAACCGGACAGGTTCTGTCTTGCTGCCAGAGTAGTCGTGTGAGCGCCATGCGCTCCATAAGTTTACCTGGACACGACGGCAGTGAAATCGGGCGAAGATTCGCAATTTCGGTTGGTGCCTTACTGGGCTTCGGAATGGGAATGACCGTGGCCATTTTCCACTCTGCGGGTATATTACCTGTTTCCCAGATTTTGTTGATGGTGTCGAGGAGAAACTGCAGTTGGGTTTCGGGCAGATTTCTCAACATCTTATTGCTTATCCTGTCCGGGCCTGGCGCTGTCTGCCGTTTACAGGCGTCGATAGCCATTCGCAGCTCCCCCATTGAGAAGGGGCGGTCGAGATCGGAAGGAGTGTGGTCGTCCAACACCGGCAGAGGATGAGTGCAACGGACAGTCGTAGCTGTTGGAAAGAAGTGGTCAGCGATTTGTTCAGCCAAGGTTTGCGAGTCAGTGCCTTTCTTGAGTTGTATAACTTCTAGGTGGTTCTTTCGTTTGGGTTGTCCAAGCAAGGTACGAAAATGAGACCACGCTCTACTCGTGTGTAAGTTGTTGCCCGCGCGCTCACAGATATCCAGCCAATTGTCGGTGGCCAACTTGTCCGCATACTCTTGCGCTTCTCGCGTGATCTCTTCTATACGGGATTTGAGACGTTTGTTTAATTTGTTCCGCTTCCATCTCCTAATTAGCGTCGCCCTTCCGTCAAGTTGGATGGCGTTTTCTTGAAACACAAATCATCCGTCAAGTTGCTCGGAGTAGTATTCGATCCTATGCTCAACTTCCATGCACATGTTGATTACCTTAAAACAAAAGCAGAGGCTTTCACCGCTCGATTTCTTGCTTTCATTCGCGCGCAACATGCCCTCAATAGCACATTAATTCGCCGTTTATATAAACAAGTAATTCTCCCTGCATTAACATACGCATCACCCGCTTGGTGGCCATCGCATCCTTCCCAATTCCTTAGGGACCGCGTCTTGTCACTGCAACGCACCAGTCTTAATATCTATCACAGGCTCGTTTCATACAACCAGAACGTCAGCATTATAAATAATCGCTAACGCTCCGCCCTTAGATTTAGAACTCACCCGCCTAGCAGCAGAACTTTCTCTCTTTACACAAAAAATAGTCACGCGTTACGGAACACGTACACTAAATCCCGACCACATCCAGCGCGACATTGCACCCTGTCTTTATCACCCCAGCCTAAAACACAGATTTTCCTTGACTGAACTTGACCCCTCCCAGCACGACGACGCCTTCCGCCTACCCGTCCTGCACGCATATACGGACGGTTCCTTTACCTCCATTTCTGCCGGCTCAGCATACATAATACTGGATAACCAAACTCGAATTTTGAAGGCCGAAAAATATAAAATAACGCATGCATCTGGCGCCTACACAACCGAACTTACGGCTGTCACCGAATGCCTACAGTACATCAGCACGCTACACACTCAAACCCCTTTTCACCTGTACACAGATTGTCTTTCATTACTACGTAAACTTGCAAGCCTTAACGATAATGACGAGAGGGTGATAGCCATCAAAAACATTCTTTATCAGTTTCAAACACAAGGCATCTTTTCCCGGTTATTTCACGTCCCTGGTTGTTCTTTTGTAGGGTTTAACGTCCCGAAACCAGCTTTGATTATGAAAGACGCCGTAGTGGAGGTCTCCGGAAATTTCGACCACCTGGGGTTCTTTAACGTCCACTGACATCGCACAGCACACGGGCCTCATCATTTTGCCTCCATCGAAATGCAGCCGCCGCGGCCGGGATTCGATCCCGCGACCTTCGGATCTGCAGCCGAGTGCCATAACCACTAGAACACCGTGGCGGGGCGCGTGCCTGGTCATAAAGGCATATTAGGAAACGAATTGGCAGACAGACTAGCAACTTCAGCAATGCGTTTTGGGTCTGAGAGGATAGCTACATATTCAATCCGCACCGTTCGGTCCGAATTATACAAAATTATGGTTTCTCATTGGCACGCATATTGGCAAACAGAAGGACCGAATACGTCGTTATTTCACTGGATAAATAGCGTCTACAAAATTCCAAAATGGTTTCCACCTAATCGGAAGTTAACACATTTAATGACTGGTCACGGCCATTTCCAAAATTACCTCAAGCGATTTAATATAACCATGTCTGACCGGTGTGCATGCACAAAAATATGCGTAGCCGATCTACATTACTTCAACGATTGCCCACGAACGCAACACGTCACTCAACACTTACGAAGCCGCACAGATCCAACAATATCACACGCACACTTCCCAAGATATCTCCTAGGAAAAAAAAAACGCGTGCATACTTAATTCAGCTAGTTAACATAATGCGTGAATCGGCGGTTGTCATAGCACCCCCCAATCACTATGCAGACATTTCTCAGACATAACCGGATACCTCATCGAAACTTCCCAACCACACGTCTACCGCTCGCATACATTTTCCTTACAACAGCCCATCCGACACTGCATGCCCAACGTTGTAGTTGCAATTACGCCAAAAAAAGGCGAGGTTACCTCGGCAGCTATGACGTGAGCATCAACTTTTCAACCCACATAGACCCATTGTTCATGTCATCCTATTGATATGACAAAACCCGCCTTCTGTATATGCGCAGAACTTTTCTCATCGCAGGTTTCACCTCCTCTTTGCTCAAAGTTTCAGCCGAATGCTTCCGCCTCAATCTACAGATGACGCCTACAGGTCCGCCATGCAAGGCTGAGGCGCCTGGCTCGAGTTGTGGCTTGCACTCCTTCGTCGGTCACGGAACTTTAAACTACACCTACCAGTGCACTCCCGCTTTCCCCTTGTTACAAGGACGCCCTTGCTGCTGGAAGCTCTCACTGCTACGTTCTACTTGGCACTAACATTACCACAGTCTTCATCTCCTGCCTTTACTATAGAAGGAAAAGCCCTGCAGGCCTTGCTTCCGAATACATATATTTTTTTTTCAATTGGCTTTTCCACAAAATTTTCTTTTTGGGAACACTTCCCCTTATTTCTTTATGGTGCGATTGGCTTTAAGCCCGATATACCTTCTGGTGGTGCGGGCTACCCCCCTTTATTTTAATTTTTTTCCATACCAGGGGGACAAATTTAACACACACACACACAAACACACACACACACCTCTCTTTTATAGTTTTTTTTCCTTTGACTGCGTGTGTTTGGCCCGCTTTACATATAGTCGATATGTTCCAACTTGGCCTCCGCCACGTTCTGCAAGAGGAAGTGTGTCCGTATAAATGGGCGCGGGCGTGTGTTTAGCGCATTGTTGACCCCAAAAGCCACCTGCATAACGATCGTATCCCTCTTTATTACCTCTGTTTAATTTTTATTTGCGTTTCCGCTCAAATGCAGCACAGCTGTCCTATCAGCACCTTAGTGGCACAGAGGTACGCTATGTATAGATACTCGGTCGCGCACCATATCCATGCGTAAGACAGGCGTTGCTCGTAAAGCGAATCCACTGCTGTGTCTTATATACTTTTGCAGCGTTTGCTTCATTCATGGCACCGCAGACGCACGGAGCTTGTTGCAACGAAATTATACGCGCAGAGATCTCTGCGAAGCAGTATACTGACGGCATATAAGGCCAGGTCCCGCATCAAGGAGCACGATTATCACACAAATACGTATCGATTCCCACGATTGCTCTAGAATCGCGGTGCTGCAGTGCCTTCCGATAACAACTACGAGAAACCCTTTATATACACACGTGGCCTTCGTGTGGTGACGCATTTCGCTGCGAAAGCGAGAGCTCACTCTGCGCGCATGGCTGATGAGGTGTTTTTCATCTCGGCATAGCTTGCGAACAAGGCAGCGCCAAAATGCTGCGTGCGATGCGGCGGTGCAGCTGTAGAAAAGAAGGTAAAAGAATTCTAAAGCTTTCAAGCTGAGTATAACGTATTTTTATGTTGCTCTTGACAGAGATTAAATCATGTCTGCAGTGACCTCCATCCCTTTTTTGGGCTTTTGAAATATTGCGGGCTGTGGAAGCCCCTGCCCGAGACAGGTGGCTTACGATCACTTGCTCAACTCGAGCGAGCGTTGCACCGCGGTCGCTGCGTAGAATGCGGGACCGCTGACGACGTCAGGAAGCATAGCATCACTCCTAATGAGTACAGCGTAGTATGTATGTCCACATATTTCATCCAAGTAGCTGGACGGTTTCAGAATAATCACGACGGAAACTGAGACAGGAGCATTCGTGTGGAAAAAGCGCGCATAAATAGCGTACGCGTACTCAGTTTCAATATTTTTTATTTGTTTCGACAGCTATTTCGAGCACTCATTTACTTTTTTAATAACTGAACATGAAATGAAGTTGACGACATTCTAGTTGTCGAGATATGCTATCATTCTGAACCACTTCATATTTTCACTTTAGCATCCCTTTAAATTACGCAAACCGACCGACTCTCCCGCGCGCGCATTTCGGTTACCTTAATTTCTGGTATTTCTAGTTATACAGTGACCGTATTCACAAGTACGCGTACGTCTTACGCTAAGAAATGTTGGTAAGGAAATATTTGAGCCAATTATAGAGCTGGAGGAGAAGGAGGAGGAAAAGAGGAAACATAGGGAACTTAGCTGTAGTCCTGAGAGCGCTGCCTACCCTGTGCAGGGGAGGAAGGCTAAAGGAGATAAGAGTAATAGAAAGGAGATACGAAAAAAAAAAGGAAAAAGAGGAAAAATATACGACACTGCTTAAGTATATACATTCCACCGCTAATCCATAAAACGCGCTTCTCGGGCTGGCGGCGATCGCGGCCAGAGTGCCAAGACTCGTTCCTCCGACAAAGGGCGGCTGTCAAGTCTGTCTATAGAGCAGCGGCAAGTTGTTTCCCGAGGCACTGAAACGGGGACACTCACATAGAATATGGGATATTGTTTCGTCACAGTCGCAGTTCTCACATAGGGTTGTTTGCCATTCCAGTAGGAAATGAACAAGCATTCGTGAAGGCCGCGCCAAGCCTCAGGCGCCAGAGAAGTGTCTCCTCAGCTCGAGGGATTCCTGACGGAAGGTGGAACTGAAAGTCTGCATGGAAGCTGTGGAGGCGAGCATTGGTGAACGCCGTGGAATTCCACTGTGAACGTGTAAGATCACGCGCTAGGGATCGAAGCCTGACAGATGCGTCGGTCCGGGAGAGTTGCGTTGCTCTGCCACGGATGCTGTTATGGGCAGATCGGGCGGCTTCATCGGCAAGGACGTTGCCGTTCATCCCACAACTACCCGGTATTCCGTGATGCGCGGTGTTCTGTCCTTGCTCGACTGCATGGTCATGAATTCTTATATAAGCGACTAATCGTTCGTGAGGTCCATGACGAAATGGCGAAATAAGACACTGAAGAGCTGCCTTGGAGTCGGGGAGTACTGACCATGCCTGGTCTCTGTACTTCGATTATGAGATCTACTGAAGCATGTATGGCGGCGACTTTTGCAGCCGTCGATGTTGTTAAAAGGGACGTCATAAATCGTATGGAAATGTACTTCAGCATACAATTGCGGACATATCAGTAGAGAAGGCGGCTGACGAATAGGAATCGGATTATTTGCATCTACACTGTAAAATAACTTTTTATTAATCCTATGCGCTAAGCAAAATTGGTTAATATTTTGTATTTACATCAAGTTTTGTTGTCTTTTCCCTTACTGATGGACATTGCGAAATTCAGCGCTTTTGCATAATTTATAGAAGGCAGTCGAGTGGTGGCTGTGGGAAAGCTCCATCTGAAGGCAGGGATGTGACCCTGGATTTTCTTACGATAAGCTGCATCTTTATTCTAACGTGCGGTGTAGGATGTAGAGGAAAAACAGCGCGGAACAATAAAGACAAAGCGGAGGAAGCAGGCATAAAGGTACCTGCGCTGTCTCATAACATTCCTGTGCTTCATGGCACTATAGCTGACAGCGACAGAAGGCCGTAGCAAAGTGCTTGAACTTCATCACCTCAAAAGACCTCCAGAAACCTGCCAAGCAGGCTTGAAACGAAATGTGGCCATCAGAGAATTTAAAGCTCGCATCCGGTTCACTTGGCTATACACCGAAGTTGGCATGGAAAAATGCGACCGACATGACTCAATAACACATGGCCGTGACATCAATAACATAGCATGCTCGTAACGTACGCCAACATTACCAACAACAAAATAGCTCGTGGCTAATACAGGTATTGATTAGGGGGGTATGACCCAAGTATGAGCCACGAATTGCGAGTATGGGCCACGAGTGATTGAATTCACCGGTGACCAAAGATATGAGAGTGCAGTTGGAGATTTGGGTTCACCACACGCTTAGAAGTAGCCGAAAGCCTTGCAGGCTCGCAACGAAACGTCACTTAAGGGAACTCTGAAGACTTCCACAAATTTTTCAGTGTTTTAGATACGAAGCAGCTCTTTGACTAGCCTGTGTAACGCTGTCCCTCCGTCCGTACGAACGCGCCGCAACGCGCTCCCCTCGCCGCAGGTGTTGGAGCAGTGCCAAGTAGGTCACGCCGCAGCTGCGCGTTGACGTCACACTCCCCTCGCAGTGCGCGCTGACGTCACTCTCTCCCTCGCCTGCCGCGCGCTCGCCGCAGCGCCCGCATCTGCCGCCTGACGGAAATCTTCGATGAGCGCTTTCCCAGCTCGCAAGGAACGAGAACGCACCCTCGCCCACGAGAGACAACGCTGACGCAGGCAGCGTCTGCTAGCGTCAAACCGATGCAAACGCGTTGTGCACCCCCCGTGCTGCTTCGCATCGCCTCATGGTCCCCTTTAGCGGGAGATGGTGTATTTCGCACTTTGTCTTCGATATTTAAGGCTATTTAATTTCAATATACAAGCATACCAACTAACCGACTCGTCCATCTTATTGCGGCATGGTTAAACGAGAAAGTTCGAAGAGTGTTCGATTGGGTGGGTTGGTGTATTATGATTACGATTTCTCAACAGCGTAAGAGACAGGAGGGGACAGAAGAGAGGGCACAGATCCCTGAATCGGATGTCTGTATGCTCTCTTCTGTCCCCTCTTTTCCTTGCGCTGTTAAGAAATAGGAAAAGTTCAGTCAGTAGCCACGTAACCAGCTTTGTACGAAATGTGTCTGTCTTTTTTGGGATCGTTTATTACTACTTTCAACGCATAAAATTGTTCAAGGCCTCTTGACCATTGCAATGCACCCTCTTTAGCAGAACAACTCGACAGTGTGACAGAAGCAGCTTCTTTTAAGGGAGGGGCTGCTTCGGGACCCGCCATGTCACACAGAAGGCAAAGGAGGACCTGCTCTTGCCCACCACCAACTGCCCACGCTTCTAGCCGTAAGTCCACATGGTGCATGATAATGGTTATGCGAAGGACGATATAGAAAGAGATAAAGAAAGAAGGTAGGAAGAAAAGAAATGAAAATAAACAAAGAAACATCTCGGCTTGCGCAGAAGAGAAAAGCGGACCCATGCTTGCCCTCTGTCTACTATACGCACCATTGCCCTCAGCCCGCCACATGATATTGACAGCTGTCTTGACACCCTTGACCGAGCTTCCCTGTTTACTAGGACTACTCAAGCGTGGAGCAGGCTTTACTTCATTTTTCCTCATCAAAGATTAAGTAATAACGTTGAAAGAATTTGAACTTCCATGTAATCACATTGATGCACAAAAGTGATGTGAATTAATGCTCCATAGTACATGGCTGTTTATTCGGCATCATTCATGCGTTCAATCGCTTGAGCTCGGATGTCCTTCCAGAGGTCCATAAAGGAGAAATGCTTCTCGGCCTCCCGGATTCGCTTCTCCATCTTCCAGAGCAGCTCGGGCGTGAAGTAATCCTTCCAGTTTCCAACTGCGCCATTTCTCACGTACGGGTACTTGGTCTCGTCTCCATTATGACCTTCGCTGCAAGTGAGCTTCGCACGCGAGAACACCTCGTTCCACTGCGGGTTGCGTTCACCGGTCAAGTCGACGACGACCACGTCCCGCATGTAGTTGGGCTGCGACCTCTCCAGCAGTTTTTGGATCAATGCTTCGTTCTCCTCCAGAGCACGGCCGTAGTCTTCTCCCAGGAAATACGCCAGCCTCAGCGCCACCTCGCGAGTGTTCTTCTTGAGTTCCTCGTAAGTCACGAAGAACACGTTCGCCTGCTCCCTGAGAGCGTAGCCCGCTGCTACGTGTTCGAAGTAGTCGCCGTAGCCGAAGTTGCCGCTCACGAAGGCGTCGACGAAATCCTCGAATGTTCCATCTTGGAACCCGAAGATGTTCACGTTTTTCATCATGTGGTAGAAGGAGACGCAGATGTCCCACGGGTTGCGAGTGAGATAAATGTACTTGGCCTCTTTGGTCATCGTGCGCTTGTTGAGTACCAAGTGTGTAGCGAAGGTTCTGTAAGGTAGTGACGTGTCGTATTCATCGATATCCATGTACTCGAGGAAGCGCCACTCATTTGCGAACTCTTCGTACGTGGTCATCGGTTGTCCGCCTCTAAGAATGAAGTGCGTGATGTACATAAGCCAGTGCGTCCCACTCTTCGGAAAAGTTGCTTGCACGATGTCTCCTTTCTTCGCCCTGAACTCGAGGGTTTTTCGTAGCCTGTCTGGATTCAGGGCTACGCATCTCACAACGCCGTCGATTATTTGGCAAGCTGGCCTTCTCCTCTTCATCGTCGCCTGGTGTCCCTGCAATACGTAAAACAAGGTTGTCAGTGTCTTCTCAGCGAATATCCTCTCTGTTTTTGACTCTTGTTGCTCTTGTTAGAGATATCTCTTAGTTTACAGGGGGCCTTTCACTAGACCCCATTAAATTTCTTTTTGCTAGAGACTGGGAGTTATAGGGCACCTTTCACGGAACGCTTCAACATTCGAAAACGTTCCGGTAGCGTTTTGAAATTGCTTCATTAAGGAAGGAAGGATCCAAGTGAAGTTGCACCGACACGCCAAGTGCACTGTCTAGGGGTTATGACACTGGATTGCTGACCTGCAGGTAGCGAGATCAGATCCAAGGCCGCGGTGGTCGTATTCCTAAGGAAGCGAACTGCTAGAGGGCCGTGTGCTGTGCGATGCCGGTGCCACGGTCAGTGGAAGTTAAAGAGCCGCAGGACATCAAAATTTCCGAGACCCTCCACTATACGGCATCCCTTGTAATCATATCCTTGTTTTTTGAAGTGCCAGCTCAGAAATTATTATTACGTGAAGTTGCACTCTGATGTTACGACGCCTTCAGGAGGCAAGCTTCATTGCCGAAGCAGATGCTATGCGCGGAAAATGTGCGGGAGTCCACTGCCAGAGTGTTTCTATCGCAACATACTTTAATTATCTTCCAAGACTAGCTCTAAAGGTACTGAACGAAACGCAGCAAAACATAGGCAAGAATTCGTGTGCTTGTGGGAAAGCCAACCAACCTATATTCAAGGACTTTTCTAAGCAGAACATCCAATGACAGACCCAAAGCACCATTATACAGAGAACTAATAAGGTGGTTACAGCTATCACATTTCTTTAGGGTGGTAACATTGCAGCCGTTAGTTAAACAAAAAAAAGTCAGGTACGTAGATCAGTAACGTGCTGTCGCAGCGAAGCGTTCTTTTGTGCTCTGTAGAGCTGGCTTGCAGTGCGGCAGTAAATACCATTCTAGAAGCAGCAGCTGCTGCAAGTTATCCAAAGAAGCTTCCGTGTAACCGTGTCAAAATCTTGAGCTCATAATATCGAATAAAAGCATCACACCAAATAGAGAATGGAGAAAATTACCCCTAAAAAGAAAATAAATTAGGACATGAACTTGCCTTTTAGAAACGACAAATTCGACAGTAAACTCTTCTTTCATATAATCAGAGTTTTCAGTGACTGCTCACCTGTTTATGTTCAAGACGCAAGTTAACTAGGTGAGAAGGCACTTCGGTCTTCGACTGGAAACGTACGGTGGCGTTCCGCCCTCCTTTTTTTTTTTGAGTTGGGAGTTTCCAGGGAATGGTGTCAATCCCGTACGACTTGCCCGGGAATCAATGCTGTGCGTTCGCTTCAGTAATACATATACCGTTGTTTTTTCCTGTCACCAGAGGGAGCGATTGCTTCAGCCAGGGCCAATCAGCACACAAATTCTGGCAGTGCCTTTCTCAACGCACTAAACGCTGACATTCGTTATCATTGTGGGACAGTTCAAATGATGGCATTTTGTTGTGGCGTTTAGGCGCGATGGTTGCCATGATAGCGCAGTAGGTAAGCGCAGCATTCTCATCTAGGCCTGCTCACTCCAAGGGCACCTGCTGCGTGCGTAAAGTAGTTAGCACACTTCAGCGATCCATCCGCGCCCACATTTGTCCTTCGCGCTATCATAACACTCGCACGGACGACAGAGCTACGCCCTGAAAGAACGCTATTGTATCATGCGCACATGTTTTTGCTGTGCGCTAAATGTTACCACATGAAGCGACTCTGAAGCATGTAACATAAAAAAAGACAGCATCAACCTCGCAGTCTTCATGCCGCCACGATTTACTCAAATAATGGCGATCGCCTAAGGCACGCGACAACGGATTCATGGATTTCACAGAAGTTACGCTTGTCAGGATCATCATCATTAAGCAAGTAGTAAAACCGAGCTAGGCATCGCGTTAAGTTCAGTTAAATTGCTTTCAATTAGGGACGCTGGGGATTATGCCAGACGTTCATTTTAGTTTTTCCATATGTACTCACCGGAGGCTTAGGATACATGATCTCAATGCTGGAAATTTACGGTCTGTTAGACTGTTTCTCTTTTTCGTGAAACGAGAGCTTACTTTCCATCTGTGTATACGACGGCGCAGCAAGCTTGCACGCGACCGTATGCGTCTGTTCAACAGCTGTGTGTCGCTGCGAGGCTTGGCGTCAGTGTGCTATTTTTTGTTTGCTATACGACAGAGTTTCGCATTTCAACTTTGAAAAAAAAGAGAAAAAAAAACTGTGGACGTATTGGAAACAACGCATATGGTATTTCACGAAATGGTGAATTTAATGCTTAAAAGAGGTCATGTTCGGGATCGCGTAATCCAGGGTAGTAATTAGGGCATTAACGAAAGGACAAGGGCTCGTTTTTTGTTTAGCACGAAAGTATATTATGCCGGGGTTCACCACGACTCCATTCGTCACTACCGTAACGGATGTAATGCAGTGAAATAAACATGTAACAACACCAAAGAAATCCAAACTAGAAGAGAAGCTGCAGGGCAAGACGGATGCTTGAATCGATGAAAAGATCGCCAAATACGATTTAGAACAGGGAATGTCGCAGCAGCCAACGTTTCGACAAGTGGTCTTGTCTTCGTCAGGGCGGCGACTGCCTTCTCCAGCGTTCGTTTATGTACGCCATTGCGCACACTCCCCCGTATTCAGAAAGAGGGAAGAAGAAGACCAGCACGTGGATACAATAACAATAACAAAAAAAGGGGGTAGGGTGTAGGGGAAGTTGGGTGAGAGATGTTAGAGTGACTAATAGAGTGACTAGAGTGACAAAGAATCCGCTCCTTGTGCACATCTTGGAAATGCATTGCGTGCGCAGCGCTAGAAAGCAGGATGAAAAAAAAGGAACACACGCTCGGTACAGGAGTTGCTCCTAATGCATGTGTCCCCCTCTCCACCCCGCGCCACCAGCACCGCACCCGCATTGCATTTCACCGAAAGCTTGTTGCTAAGAATGTGACTACACTGCTTAACGCCGTTGTTCTCGTCGAACTGGATGGGGGATCCGCACCTGAAAGTACACTTTCGGGAAGAAACATTGTTAGCTTGTGCATACCTTAACCTATTGTCGTCTTTGTTGACCCCCACCCCCCTCATGGACTCAAGGGTTCCCTTTGAAAGGTTTATGCCTGTAGGCTGGAGAGTATTGAACTTGTGTATGAGATACGATTCCCTGTATTTTCTGTCCTTCGGCGAGCGGAAGTTTCCCTGAAGTATGTAGAGTTTCAGTTTGTCGAAATTATGACCTGTCATATTAAAATGCTGTGCCACTGCCTTCGGCAGGTTATTCGCGGTGTCCGCGCGGTGCCCGTTTAATCTAACATTAATTGGTTGCCCAGTTTCGCCGATGTATTGCTTGTGACAGAGTGAACATTCCAACATGTAAATGACGTTTGAACTAGTGCAAGTGAAACTTGATTTTATATGATGGACATAGTCACTGCCCGTGCTTTTAACTTTGGGATCATTTTGAATATGCTTGCAAGTCTTACATCTGTGACGGAAGCAAGTTATTACGCAGGCGGTGCGCTGAGGGTTTACTTTGGCATGTACTAACAGGTCCTTAATGTTTCTATTACGGCGGTAGGTGACTTGGTATTTCTGGAAACGCTCTTCTAAGGCGATCGTTGCTTGTTAGTATTGGATAGTATTTGCGAAAAATATTATTTATGTTTGGAAGCGCATTGGAGTATTCCGTTACGAATGCTAGCGGCTGGTTGGCCTGCGCTTTAGAGGCTCTTTTTTTTTCTAGTGCTGGTGTCCTATCTAGTTTACACGCGTCACTGTATGCCTTGTTGAGAGCGTCGTGCGGGTGATTTCGTTCAGCTAAGGTAAGGCAACCTTAGCTGAATGAAATTACCCCCACGAACACAGCACAGAACACAGCGCAGCTTTCGAATTCATAGGGCATAAGTACAGCTCCCAAGGAATGAAAGGAACACGCTAGGCAATATGTGCACATTTCGTGTGCGCACTGTGAAACTGTGGAATCCCTTGCCCAAGAAATTAATTATATTCACCTCTTCTAAGTAGTGCACTTGTACGTGAATAAATTATCTACAGCGCAGGGTAATGAGTAGGATTACACGGTTTGTTATAAGCTCTTTTTTATTTCTTGCACTTCTTGTTGGGTGTGTGTGTTCTCGCATGTGAGCTGTGAACATTGAATCTTTGACACTGTTGTTGACATTATGTTCCGCATTGAATTGTTTTCCTTGGATGACGTTTGTCCCTCTGTGTGCGTGACACCATTGTAAATCTGCTGCATATATGGCGTATACCAGTGCTCCTTGGACCGAGAAGGTCTGCAGTTTATTAGAATAAGAATTACTCCAGGTAACGTCGTCATATTGCTAGAAATCTGGCTGCTAAACTTGATGTTGGCTCTGGTATAAATGTACGAACCAATACTGCTCCTTTGGGACGGTAACTGTAGGCGGGGATAAAAGTATAGGTGCCTTACTGAGCTCTAAGCTGTCACGATTGATTCCGTGGGCACCGTATACATTTCTTGCTGTCCAGTTAGACCTGAAGGCGAGCAGGAAACCGCGTAGCGGAAACCTACCGCGCCCCAAAACCGTTTAGATGCACTTACATACATGCTTGAGATGGAATGGCATTGAGGGGTTATATTGTATACCAAGGTTCTTTCGAGGAAACCATCGCTACGCCGTTCGGAAATGTTGTTGCACACCGAATAAGTCATGCATGGGCTAATCCTTTATGAAACGAAACGCGCGATCACGTGGCCCGTGCTCTGCGGCCGCCTCTTACAGCGCCAGAATGTGGCTCATCAAGGGGGAATGCGTCTGCTTTAGGCGTCATCTACTGGCGCGCACAATAACCACGTACGGCCGCTCGACAGCGCGATTCTTGACAGGTAGTTGTTTTGACCGCTTACGGGTGGCGCCAGAAGCGAAAGTGATTTCTTTTCCTTCCATTGGATGGCGCTGCCTGCAGTCGTCGCAGATCAGTGTTCACGGGATCGCGTGTTTCCTTTGAATGAATGTGGATGAATGTGCTGATCGCAGGCTATGACAGCTGTCGACGAGCCTGAAAGGGTTCAAGCACTGTTGTTCGCTATCGGGCGCATAGCTTCGTGATCTGGCTCGTTCGGTTTTTGCGAACAGAGCAAAGCTCCACTATAGCGCGGTATTCCAGGAGCAGGCGTGGGCCGACACAGGCCTATAGACCTATTCCACCGGGCCTACGTCACGAAGATGCGGTGGCGCTGTCGTCGGGAGTTTTGGTTTCGCATGGTAGGCATCCGCCGGCGCGCCTACCGTAGCAGCCGCTGCGTTTTCGCTGGTGCGGGCGCTTCTCACCGCCGTGAAATGAAGAAAAATGTGTTCACCGATGACCTGCGCCGTGGGTTGGTTCCTCAGCAACGCACAAGATATGTGCGATAGGTTTTTATCGTTTTCTTGCTTATGTCTTAAGGAAAATGGCGAACCTGTAATGCCGGCTGTTTGGCGCATGGGTTATGCGCCAAACATTTTCGTCACGACTAAGCATATGTGTAATTATTTGGCGTTAGTGCGGCTTTTTTCAATTGAGAGAAATAGCACTGTCACAAGTTAGTCAATTGTAATGCTCGACACCAAGTTTCTTGGCATAAACAAAGTGCCGACACAGAGCGATCACGCTTACCGCAAAGCGCGCACGACGTTAGCTTAGCTCGATGTGTAGAAGTAATCGCGGTCGCCGTGTATTATTGAAGTGGGGAAGCTATACATACGTCATACGAATTTCATTCACTCAAATGAGACAAATATATAAGAGCTTAATTCACGTAGCCGTGAGCGAAAGGCCGATTACAGCGACGCTTTTGGAAATTGCTTGCGGCTGCGATAGCATACACACGAGAAGTGTCTTTGGCAATGCTGTGGTGGTTATGATGCACATTAAATTTTTTTTCCGATTGTCAGACTACTCGAATGAACTACACGCTTGGAATTCGCCGCGTCGTTACAGGTCTTCACGCCTTCACGATCGGAACTGGGCGTATGAGCAGGGCCGCAAGCCGCGGTTATGCGCTTTGGTGGCGGTTATTTGAGAGCCTTGTCCTTGGCACGTTATTGCTTTTTTTGTGTGTGTGTGCGTTATCACAGCCGTATTTACATAGGTTATAGCGTTACCAATATCGCATGCTTGAGTACCTATTCCGACACATTTGTTTTTTCGCAAGGATTTCCTGTAGGGATTAGAGGCTTTAGGTCCGAAACAATATTTTAGCTGAGGCATCTTCCAGTCGCATTTAAACAAGTCTCGCTGTTGCAAGTGGTTCATCCTTGCGCTAGTTGCCGAATTAAAGCATACGCATGAAGCGATGCCGACATGATAGCTCGCGATCATTCGCATCATGTGGCAAGCTGCTTATCCTTTCAGTCAGTTTCCCACATCTTGTCATAGCTGGGCGTCGGCACATTCTTTTCTACATTCATTGAATGCTTCCTACAGAGTGTTACAAAGCTGCTGCAGGTGTGCCTGCGACGGTGTGGCGCCGCCAGGGGACATGAGTTTCTGTGCCGCACGTGCGGGTGTGCTTCGTGTGTGCGAACGCTTTTAGTTAGCGCAGAAGGAAGGCCAGCCGGGAAGAACGTCTGGTCCAGAGCCGAAGAGTCGACCCCGTCCGGCACATCTGGAAGTGATTCGTCCAGCGAGGGCCCATCTTATCGGCGTCGGGCCACACAAACTGTTTGCCGGTGTGTGTCTCCGCACGTGCACGTGGCCGTGTGATGTGATCGTCTCCGGCGTCGTTTCCCGGACTTTTGGTAATTACGGCCATGGGCGGGTCAAGTATGGAGACCTCCCATCCTCTCCCTCCTCCCTCGCCCAGGAGCCAATGGTGGAGAAGTCCGGGCAACAAAAAGCGCGGGACCCAGAGAAGGACGCGAGATAGACAGAGAGAGAAGAACTCTCTGAAGAGAACAAACTTGTAAATATGTAAATAAACGTCTTTTAAGTTTTCCTCAACCTCTGCCTCGGTTCTCGGCTCCCGAATCCCAAGTGCCTGAGAGTTGTCTCCGCCGCTCCGCTACACGCTACCCGCTGGCCGGCAAAGTCAGCTGGCCAGTCGCAACAAGAGCTAACGCAACTTCATCTCACGCGGTTGCCCCGCGTAAACTGTTGTAAACACACCGTCGGCGCTCCGACGCCCCGTGCTCGGAGGCAGCTTTCGCACACGCTTCGCTGGCGGCGGTGGCGCGACCGTGCAGGGCCGCGGCAAGCGGTGGGCGGGGCGTCCGCGCCGCGACGTCGACACAAGCCCTGGTTATATCGCCGGTGCCTACCACTGTTTACCAACATGGAATAGGTCTATACGCCGACTGTCGCACACGTCGAGTATGCGTCTGCATATAGTGTCTCAAAATGGCGAACCATTCTACCATTCTGCAGAACCGCTCTAGACAGCGAGAGAAAGAAAGACAGAGAGGGAGAGAGAGAGAAAGAGAGTTGTAAGCACGAAATGCTTTCGGTCCGCGTTTTGTTAGGAAAGTTCGAGAGCAAAGGTGACAAACAAACAAAAAGAAAGAAACACCTGAGGAGCGACCACATTAAGCAGCAACAGTATCCAGGTCGCTCAGGTGCAATCTTCGTACGCTTCGTAGGCAGCTGCTCTTCACCCCACAGCAGCTGCCTTGTCACCAGACATCGTACATCATCGGGTACAGCACTGCCTTGCGTCGAGCCCCCATCCTGTGCAAGAACTGTAATGTACCGAGCGAGCGAGAGAGAGAGATAGAGAGAGAGCTGTTTAATGAGCCTGTCTACGCCTACTGCAGGGCAAAGGCCTCTCCCATATAGATGTCCAATTATCGCTGTCGTGTGCTAAATGTGCCCAATTTATCCCCGCAAACTTCATGATCTCATCTGCCCACCTAACTTTCTGCCGCCCCCTGACACGCTTGCCTTCTCTAGGAATCCGCTCTGTTACCCTTAATGACCAACGGTTTCTTCGCATGACATGACCCGCCCACGTCCTTTTCTTAATTTCTATTAATATGTCCCTAACACGCATTTGTTCCCTAACCCACTCCGCTCTCTTATTGTCCCGTAATGTTACACCTACCTTTTTCCGTTCCTTTGCTCGATGTGTCGTCCTCAATTTAAGCTGAAACCTCTTAGTTAGCCTTCAAGTTTCTTCCCCGTAGGTAAGTATCGGTAAGATGCAGCTGTTATACACTTTCCTCTTCACAGACAATGGTAAGCTACCATTCATTATCTGACAATGCTTGGCGAATGCACTTCACCCCATTCTTATCCTCCTAATTATCTAAGCCTCATGGTTCGGATCAGGGGTCACTACCTGGCCTAAGTAGACATATTCGCTTACGCTTCCAATGCCTCGCCAGCTATCTCAAACCGCTGTGCTCACCGAAGGCTATTGAACATATGAATTTTCAGGCCCACTGGTCTACTTTGGCTGTTTAAGTCAGTGATCATGCTTTGTAATTCACCTTCCGAGTAATTTAGCAAGGCAATGTCATCAGCAAATCTTAGGTCACTGAGGTATTTCGCATTAACCCTTACACCTACCTGTTCCAAATCCAACGGTTCTAAATGCTTTTTGTAAGCATGCTTTGAATAACATGGGAGTGATTGTGTCCCCTTGTCTTAGGTCCTTCCTTATAGATATTTTGCTGCTCTCCTTATGGAGGACTGTGGTGGATATGGAGGCTATGGTGGCTATGGTGGAGTGTGTTTATAATTAAACAGCCAGCCAGCTGTTTAATTCTAAATCGCTAAAAGGCGACTTGGATATTAAAGGGACGCAAAAGTGAAATAGTGAAGTGGTTTAGAACAATAACTTATAGTTCGAGAACTCGATTGTCGTTAATTCGATTATTTTATGTTTAATACTAAGAGACACAATGAATGTCAATGTTTCAGTTTGGCATTCGCGCGGGGTCTTCGGGCCTATTGACGTCAGAAGTCCGATTTTTTTTTTTCGTATTCTCCCCAAACTTCGCTCTATCAAATATTCTGAAACTCCTTGTGTTAAGTGTCTGGCTTGCTTGGAACACAATGTAGGTCTTTCTTACCTATAAATAGTTATGTAGGCCTTAGGAGACGCCGTGACAAATGTGTGACGTCACTCGTTCTAGTGCTGGAACTTCAAAGCGGCGTCGCCATTCGTATTTGCTTTAGCGCGTTTCCTAGCTTACCGAGGGTCTTCTCCTCGCAAGAGTCGTGTTTTTGGTAATGTAAAAAGCTAACCCACTAATACGAGACAACAATTTTTTTTCACTTTAGCGTTCCCTAAGTGAACACCCCCAACGGCCGTGCCAGTCAAGTGGAGAGAAAGAAAAGAAAGCAGGAGTAGGATGGGAGTTAATGTGAAAAAGTCAACCGAAAGATTAGGCGTGCAGTTGGCTATCCTGCGCTGGGGAAAATAGACCTCAAACAGGCGCACAGTTTTAGAAGCGACAGCGTTTTATTACCAAGAATGAACTTTTCCAAGGTTTTCATCTAACGAGAATATTTAAGTTGCCCGAACACAACACTAATTATGGAATTGGTAACGATGTTTCTACCGGCATTAAATGCAGCAATAAACTACCACACCACGCGAGATGCTGCCGCAAGAAAATAATATTGAATAAATAAATGAATAAATATTTAACGACGACGCTACTGGCTACAGATTCATTGTTATGGTCATACGATATAAACAATCGTATATCAGTTTTTTACGCTTTTTATACTTGCTTCAGGTATTGCCTTCTTTCTATTATCTCCCAATTTGTTTTCGTCCTTTCTTCATTTTGCTTTTCCAGATATTTAAGCCTACTTAGTTGAATTTCACTTATATTCAAGCAGATGATCTTTTTTTCCCAGATATTTGATAGAATTACCTGATGTTATTTGGTAAGTGCCATATGCTTCCACTATGCGGTGATTGCTACTTTTTTAACACGAAACCGCTTTATTCCGCGGGCCACCAAGTATTGAAACGTCACTTTGTGTAACGGATATTACGCAGTAAAGTATGCACAAAACAAAACCAGCCGCAAAGTTTTCGCTGGTACGGTCGCATAGGGAGTCCAACCCATGACTGCTCGTTCCACGATGAAAGGTGCCGAGCGCTGTACTGACTCCGCTGTTCACTTACGCGCTGAAAGCTGTGCAAAAGTACGTGATATCCTTTTTTTCAGCCTTTCCCCTCCCCCTCAATGCGTACGACCGCCTCCGCGAGCGCGCGCGTGCGCATCTGGGGCGGCCCCACCATCTAAGGGCACCTAAGTGAAGTCTGAAGCGTGGCACTTACAAGCACATAGTTATCGCTTCCGTAATAAAGCAGCGGAGGCTGCCGCCGCTGGACCGCTGTCGCTGCAACTTGATGCTCGCAGTGGTTGCACTCGTTGGCAACGCAGCTACCGCGTGTTGCCTTTCGCGTCGTACTATGCGTCGCCATTACTGTCTTTTTTTTTTTTACGGTGCCCGCCTACAACCCAAGAAACGTGGTTTCGATCCCGGCCGCGGCGATCGAATTTTCGATAGAGGTGAAAATGCCAGAGGCCCGTGTGTTGTGCGTTGGCAGTGCTCGTTAAAGAACCCCAGGTCGTCAGAATTTCGGGAGCCATCCACTACGGCCTCTCGCTCATCCTCTCTCGTTCATTCCCTTTCCTTTGTACCCCACGGACGCTTAGCCGTGCTCCCGACATAGACTGAAGAAATTAGCGTCCTTTCCTTAACCAAACCACAATCATCATTATGATTGTGACGAGCGATAACAGGCGACGCTCGGTGCGTGTCTCGCGCCTTAGCGCGAAGAAAAGGAGGAAGATCGGCGCCAAGCTCGCGCGTGCTCGTGGAGCTTCGGCGAATAAAAAAAAGGGTGAGGCAGTCCCTTCCAGGTCACGAATGTGCTCGGACGTCTTTCTTACGCCGCCTCGGAACCCATAGAATTCCGACGGCCACTACGGCACGTCACATTTGGCGCCCAACGGCTCAGGGGTGAGCTAAGAAGGCGCTTAATTTTTCATGTGGGGACGCCGCTCTCTACGTGCCCCTTTGGCTGAACCACTGACTTCGAGACAGCGTCGGCTCCGCGAACCCAAGATGGCGACCGCACCGTGTTCCACCGACGTGTTCGAGCACCTGGATGATGCCGCCCGGGAGGAAGCCTACCGGTCAGCTGTGTCCGAAGCCGCCGCCCTGAAGACAGAAGTGGATCAGCTCCGGCGCGAATTGGAGCTACTGAAAATGGTGCCTTCGAAGGACCACGACGCCGCTAACGACGACGACGCACCAAAGCCACCTCTTGACCCGCAGCTGCAGGCAAGTCACGATTTCCTTTGCAATTTACTCGCTCCATAGAGCGCATCGAGCGCTTGGAGTCAAGGACACGTGAGGATTCGGACGCCGCATCATGCACGAGTGCAGGGGAGAGCTATGCGTCGATCAACATGAAACGGGGCTCCATAAATCAACAAAGCCAAGCAAAAGGCACTAATACCCGATGCATGTCTAATGATGAAGACGCTCGCGACCGACTTTCAAGTTTCGCGGCGAGCTCCTTACCGCATCTCGGGAAAGATCTAAACGCCTGGTTTCACCAAGTAGACTATTGGTTCAGAACCTTCAGCGTTCCTGACGAAGTCGCCGTACCGTTCATTATCTCGAGGCTCCCAGCTAAAGACATTACATGGATGCGTCACCATACCAAAGTAGCTGATATTTCTACTTGGGCTGACATGAAAGCAGCGTTCCGCCGACGGTATAACATGGACTGCGATGTAACATCTAAACAGCGAATGTTTGGCGCGACGCAACGCGCTGGAGAGTCTTGTACAGACTTCGCATATCGAAAGTTGGACCTGATGGAACAGTGCAATTATCCTGTACTACAGCAGGAAAAATGTCAAATCATCATGGATACGCTGTCACCCAAGGCAAAAAAGCACTTCTTTAACAAAACATTTAGGCACTTAAATGATATGATAAGTTCCTTTCTGCGCTTTGACCAGATCAGAGATTCTGAGCAAAGCGTTCAGATTGTGGTTGCGGAAGAACGCGAGAGTCTATCCACAGCGCAGTCCGTCGAATGCCGCGTTGACTCGAAGCGTTCGCCGCGGAAGCCCAGGCGCCATCGTCAGCGCACGGAGAGCATCGGGTCGAGCGAGTCCTCCGATGATCAAGTAGCCCAGAGAAACGTGCCTAAAGGAGGCGATACAACGAGGAAGCCGTCTCAGTCGCGGCCGTCTACTCATTCCACGACGCGGGTTTTTGAAAGATCTCAAGGAAACGCCTCGAGAATTCGTAAATTGTGCTTGAACTGCTCCAAAAGTGGTCATTTTGTCACGCAGTGCCCTTTACCGCTAACTCATGAATTTTTGAAGTGGCAGGAAGAATTTGAATCTTCCAGTTCACAACAGCGGGGAAACGCACAACTGGTGACGCCTACGCCCGCGAGCAGTCGCCAGTAATTGAGCAGGTGTCCTGTGCCGCAGAAGCGGGTACCTTTTCCGTTCCTGTCACCATCAACGGACAACAAATTAACGGCATTTTGAACTCTGGGGCCGTGAAAAGTTTGATTACGGCACCACTAGCTAAACGACTTAAACTAAGCATTGGGCCATCGTCCCTGCGTTTGGTCGGAGCAAGCGGCCATTATCTGCAAAACTTGGGTCAAGTCAGAGCTGTGGTAACGGTGGATGACCAAACACTGCAGCATGACTTTATCGTTGTTCCCCGGTTACCTCACGAAGGCGTCCTTCTGGGCGACGACTTCTTGCGGGCCTCAAAAGCCGTCATCGATTGGGGCTCGGAAACCTTTGCTGTGTCTGTTCCTCAAGGGCTACACAAGGTCTATTTGGTTAAAGAGCAAGTGCTACCAGCTTTATCGCGGAAGTTAGTTCCCGTAGCCTGGCATCGTACATCCGAAGACGAAGATCGTGCAATGGTCATCACAGGGACAAAGCTCTTGTACGACCGCTATTCGGTCCTTGTGGAGCCCATGGTGATAGATGCATCAGAGAAGACAGTCAAGGCTTTAATCACGAACTGCTCTTCTGAAGCGATCATGCTTCCACCTCATTTGAATATTGGCCTCATAGAAGAAGCAAGCGGAATCGAGGAGATTGAGCTCTCTGCAGACGACTGTCAACAAATCCTTCAACTTTCAAGCCTGCCTTCTCCCGAGGACCTTGATTCACCACCAGCTCATACAGTCGTCGACCCACAGCACCGTTCAATCCCAATCGGCGCCGTCAGCTTTAACATAGGAACGACGTTATCTCCCAGTGAGCTGCAAGTCGTGAAGGATTTGTTGGCGCAGCATTCTGCTTGCTTCGCGCAAACACATACGGATGTAGGCTCCTGCACAGTTGAACGACACTGCATACCAACTGGAAACGCAAAGCCAATATCCCAACGTCCTCGCAGATTGTCTCCAGCGCAGCGTGATCTCGTCAAGAGTTTGATCAAGGACCTCATTGATGCCAATATAGTGCGACCTTCTCGAAGTCCTTGGGCATCACCACTGGTCCTTGTGGCGAAGAAAGACGGGACAACGCGCATGTGCGTCGGTTATCGACGTCTGAACGCGGTCACTGAGGACATCGTTTACCCCTTTCCAAGGATTGAAGATGCGCTGCAAGCACTGACCGGAAGCAAGTACTTCTCCGTCATGGACTTGGTGTCTGGTTTTTATCAGATCGCCATGCATCCAGATGACATACAGAAGACTGCCTTCGTTACGCCGTGGGGTCTTTACGAATTCCTCCGGATGCCATTTGGCCTTAAAGGTGCCCCATTCACTTGCCAGCGAACCGTGGATACAATCATCGATGGCGTGAAATACGACAACGCCCTTGTTTATATGGATGACTGTGTAGTCTTCAGTCGGACATTTGAAGAGCACGTTTCGCACCTTGAAAGCATCTTTAAAAGGTTCGAAAAGGCAGGCTTGAAGTTCAAGCCACATAAGTGTTTCTTCTTTTGCACTGCCATCAATTATCTTGGGCACGTTGTCACAAAAGATGGCGTGTCTCCTGACCCCTCGAAACTGGCAGCTGTTCAGATGTTCCGGCCTCCTCAAAACGTGCATGAACTGCAGTCATTCATCGGGCTTACATCGTACTTCAGGAAGTTTATCCCGAACTACAGCGTTATCGCCGCGCCTCTTCGATCGCTCCTAAAGAAGAATTCTACTTTCTCTTGGGAAGAGGATCAGCGAGTTGCCTTCGAGGCATTAAAGCGCGCTTTGTGTCAGCCTCCTGTCCTGAAGTTATTCTCCGAGAAGCCCGAATTCGGTGTCCAAGTACACACAGATGCCTCTCGACTGGGCTTGGGAGGTCTGCTGCTGCAAGAGGATGAAGAGCGACGCTACCGTCCTGTACTCTACTTGAGTAGGTCGCTCAAAGGTGCAGATGCTCAATTATTCTTCCACAGAACTGGAAGCTCTCGCAGTGAAATGGGCGTTAGAAGAGCTGCGCCCATATCTGATAGGCCGAAAATTTCAAGTTGTCAGCGACCACCACGCACTTTGCTGGGTTCTGCGCTACAAGGAAGGAAACCAATGTCTTCTTCGTTGGTCGCTGATTTTGCAGGAGTTCGATTTTGATGTCATCTATAAATCAGGAATCCTGCACAGCGCACCAGATTGTCTTTCCAGGAACCCTCCCATTGTTGCTGATTCAGACCAAATTCTTGCAGTCTCACATCCATCACAGCGATGCTGTGACAACATGGGTGAAGAACAGCGTCAGGACCCATTTTGCGCTAAAGTCCTGGATATACTTAAGGGTGCGCTGGGCACGAAGAAGCAACAGAAACGGGCGCAAAAGAAGCTTGTCACGCACGATGACGTGTTGTACAGAAGAGACCAAGGCCCGGTCACCAATCGATTTCTCCTTTGCCTTCCTAAGCAGCGACAAGCTGAGGCACTTCGTGAAATGCATGAAGGCAGATATGGTGGCCACATGGGCATCAGGCGAACATTCGATGCCCTAAGGTCTAAGTATTACTGGCCGAAGCTCTATGCGGATGTCAGACGGTACGTGCGTCACTGCGACCTCTGTCAGAAGATGAAGATGTCGACATCGGTGCCTTACGGTCTACTACAGCCAATAGAAGTCCACAGCCCGTTCCACACAGTGGGGATGGACATAATAGGACCCTTCAAGACTTCAAGAGGTTACAAGTACATCATCGTAGCCATTGATTACCTCACAAAGTTCGTTGAGGCATAACCACTGAGGAATATAGAAGCTCCAACCGTCCAAAGGTTTGTTGAGCGACGGATCATCTTGAAGCACGGATGCCCAGCCACGATTATCACAGACCGCGGTACTCAAATGATGGAGCGCTCCACTGAAGCCTACTTCAAGCATCGGGGCATCAGACATGCGGCCACCACCGCGTATCACCCCGCAGCAAACGGCTTGTGCGAAAGGGCTAACAAGACAATCAAACAGATGATCGCCATGCTTACCTCCGGGGGGGAAAAGTGGGCCGATGTTCTCCCATATGTTGTATTCTGTTACAACACCGGGTACCAAGACACGGTTCGCCAAACTCCATTCTTTTTGGTGTACGGTAGAGATCCAGTGTTACCATTGGACGTTGTTTACAGCCGCCGGGAACTTGAAGAACTTAAAGAAGAGTCAAGTTATTTCACGGTAGTGCGTGAACGACTCCAAAAGGCCAGAGAGCTCGCTGCTACGTACATCAGACTGGCTCAAGAAAAACAAAAAGAGCACTTCGACAAGCACCACAAGGACATTGTGCTTGAGAGAGGGCAACTGGTGCTTCTGAAGTCTCCACCGACCGGTGTGAAATCGACGACATCTTACACTGGACCTCACAAGATTGTGAATAGACTGTCTCCCGTGAATTATGAGATCGAACTCGCTAATAACATGGGAAGTGACAGTGTGCATGTGGAAAAACTCAGACCCTATCTGAGCCCCATTGCTCAGTTGGAACGACCTCATGCTTCGGACTAAAGTGTATACATTTGTGTGCGTGAAAGCGGAGAAACAATGCTTGAAATTTGTAAATAGTTACAAATAGGACTGTTTAAGTTAGTCATGCCTCATATTTCTTCTGTTTAGTGTTACGTTATGTATTTCGTTATATATACTGTTATAATCAGTCGGGACGACTAGTTTCAAAACCCGGGCATGTGACGAGCGATAACAGGCGACGCTCGGTGCGTGTCTCGCGCCTTAGCGCGAAGAAAAGGAGGAAGATCGGCGCCAAGCTCGCGTGCTCGTGGAGCTTCGGCGAATAAAAAAAAGGGTGAGGCAGTCCCTTCCAGGTCACGAATGTGCTCGGACGTCTTTCTTACGCCGCCTCGGAACCCATAGAATTCCGACGGCCACTACGGCACGTCACAATGATCATCATCATCAATCGTAATACGTTACATTGCACTACCTTTTAACCGAAATGGCCTACGTGAGAGGGGCTTGGGAAGATGAGGGTCGCGCAGCAGTGAATCTCCGCCAACAACCCCGCCTTGCCACTCTGATTTGGCAAACCAGCGGACGCCTATTGTAATAAAACTGCGTGTGTCAGTGTGTCACGCCAGCTGGCTTCCGTAATGGCTGGTCAATTTCCGTTGCCAAATCTGTGGATTACCCTGTACGAATACCACTTCACCAGCTTTATTTATGACGCTGGTAACGCATCGAATTTCCACTCATTACACGATATGCCACAGCACCTTGTCATCATCATTAGCCGGACAGCAGTTTGCGCAGGCATTCTTTATAGCCTCATAACAGTGAACAGGCTGCCGTAGTTCTTGTTTGGCACGATGTCGTTGTCGCCTTACGTGGAATTTCTTTTAAGTGCGTAGCGCTTTAGGGCCTTGCCTTGTCGCCGACCGTCTCCTTCCGTCGCGTGCTGCTGCTTTCTGCCGATGTCCACGACGCGCCAGAGAGAGCGCCACCGCCTCGCCGAGCGCGCGATTTCTCCTCACAATGCGTTTCACCGGTGCCAGTGATGCCAATCCTAGGGGTTTATCCCTATATCTAGGGTATATTACTGTCTCCTTAGGGATTTGGCGTCCTTGTCATAAATTTTAGGGATTTTTGTGAGACCCTGGAAATGTTACCTGCTATGGCCTAATGACAACGATTTTTCAATAATAAGCCCAAGTAACGATAGTTTGTGCTGCTTTCCATTTCTCACTTACAAGAGTACCGCTGTCCCGGGGAGCCTATAGAAGGCGAAGGTAGTGATAACGCGAGATAATCGTCTGCCACCCGCTCGGATGAAAAACAAAATTTTCTCTTTATGAGTCGTTAGCAGGGGGGGGGGGGGGTGGAGGGGGTGAAATCTTGAGTGCAGTGTGAATTACAAATGCTCTGAAAAAGAGCCATCTTGCATGTTAGTGCCCGGAAAAACATGCTTATTGTGCACGCACACCGGGTTCCTTCGCCGTGCAACGATGAAAAGTTGTAAGCTGTGCTTGCTGGTACATTCGAGCCTAAGCATGAGTGCGCCTATCCTTGCGCAGTTGGCCAGAGTGCTGCCGTGCTGTTCCACGTCCAATGGTAACTTTCGGACCAGAAGTCCCTATGCAGGGTTAACTGAGTAGAAAGATTGAAAGTGTATGACCGAAAATACTTGGCCACATGGGAAGCTGATAATAGTACAGATGATTGCTGTCAACCAGCACAAAAGAGCCCCTGCACGGGAAGTTGATCCGAAGGCAGAGCTACCACCTAGCAGTAACACGGGACACCTGCCTTTCTATTGCAGGTCATGCAACGCTCATTGCATATGTGGTTAATCGGAAATCAACCGCCACCGCGGAAATGATCCGCGGTGGCGGTTTACTCAGGGGCATCACGATGCTGCCAATGGGAATTTCGCGCGTTGATTGAACAAGGAAGCCTGTATGTGAGCCTATCCTGGCACTACAGTTGTGCCCTGCTGTTGCTCGATATTAGCGATATGCGCGGCCTCGAAATGAAGGGTTCTATTTTCAGCAACAAAATCTCATAAGGCTAACGAGTTAGAACATGCATTGCTGTCCTTTTTTTTTTATTTTATTCCCTTGTGCCATCATGGTAACTGTCACCCGAAAGCGTAATCCGAGCCCTTGCGCAAAAATACCAGCTGAGACTGAAATAAACTCGGAGCTCGTATCACTAGGTAATTCAAGCTACACTGTTCCTTGCACGTCTCTCTAGTTTCGCTTATACACTTCCTTTGTTAAATCCAACTAGAGCTTTCTATGTGTGAAAATTTTCTGCCCAACAGATCGTCAATAATTACTGATTATGAGGCAAGCGGTAATGGAGTGCTGGGAAAATTTTTGTTATGGCGTATTCGGATGGTCATTTTCGAGCGATCTGGAGCGCTCCGAAAAGCGGGTGCGCATTCGGTTGGTAGAAGTCGAGCGCTCGAATTATCCTCGGTTGGTTCTTTGGGAGCGCCAGCCTCTGACTCGGAGCGCTCCCGCCCGCTCTGACTTCGAGGTGAGAGCGTCGGAGCGATCTGGTCACGTGACACCAGCCGCCGCGGTAGCCGACAGGTGAGCGCGCACCTCGGAAGTGGACTCCATAGGACGTTTTTGTACATCGTTCGCGTTTGTGGGTTTGTTTTCATGGCGTTTTTGAGCGTTTGCGTGGCCTTCAAAGCCCTAACTGCGCCATGTCGAAACGGAGGCAGCTTCTTAAGGCGGAGGAAACGTCAATGCTGCTGTTACAGCACTGCACAATTACAAGCCAGTATTTTCTCTCGCGAGGTTTTGATCAACTTACCTTCATACATCGTCCGAAAAACGGATTGCGCTGGGCTAAGTGGCGTGTCGCTGCGTCCAGACATTGCAGAGCTGGCGACTGCACTGGACGACGCCATTCGTCGATCCGCCGCACGATGTGTTGTTTACCACGGCCGGTGATGAACGCGCGCGTTCACTCCCTCTTTTACGGCCTGAGCAGCTGCCGCGAGTACAATGGATCTGTTTCTATACAGTGACAACGGCGCGTTCCGCGTGAGGGCGTTGCGAGCCAACCCCACATGATATTCAATGACATTCAGTGACATTCAATGACATTCAATGATGATATTCAAAGACAGCAACGATCAGACCATATCAATACAGGGCGAGGAGATACCCAGAGTACGAGAGTACAAATACCTCGGGATATGGATAAATGATGGAAATAGATACATAGAAGTACAAGAAAGAGCTATGATAGTTAAAGGAAAGAGGAACTCCGCAATAATGAAGCATAGAACGCTGTGGGGTTACAACAGGTACGAGGTAATTCGAGGTTTGTGGAAAGGTGTAATGGTGCCAGCACTTACATTCGGAAACTCAGTGGTGTGCATGAGGTCAGACGTACAATCAGGGCTGGACGTGAATCAGAGGACGGTCGGACGTCTCGCACTGGGCGCCCATGGGAAGACCACAAATGAGGCTGTTAAGGGGGATATGGGATGGTCTGACTTTGAGGGAAGGGAAGCTCAGAGTAAAATTAGGTACGAGCAGAGATTAAGGAATATGAAAGAAAGTAGATGGGCAGCGAAAGTGTTCAGGTATTTGTATAGGAAGAACGTTGACTCACAATGGAGGAAGAGAATTAGGAGGCTTACCAGTAAGTATACAGCCAGTAACGAAACGGATGGGACGAAAAAGAGCGTTAAGAGCATGGTCAGAGCGGCGGAGAAGTCGGATTGGATAGCAGGAATGGAGAAGAAGCCGGCATTGAACAACCACAGAAAAGTGAAAGACGAAATCAAGAGAGAAAAATTTTACGATAATTCAAAGGGAAGCGCTTTACTGTTTGAGGCAAGGTCCGGTTGCCTGAGAACCCGAAGTTACAGAGCCAAATTCAATAAAGAAGGGGACACACGTACGTGCCGTGGAAAAGCCAGGGAAACGACAGATGATATTTTGATTGAATATACAGATGTCCACCCAGGTGTAGCTGTGGACACTACCCTACAGGAGGCCATGGGTTTCAGGAGTAACACGGGAAAGCTGAACATGTCGGCGATAGAGATAAGTAAAAGGCGCTTAGAGTATTGGTGGCGCAAAAGTATGGAGCAAACAAAAGCGCAAGGTAGTTCGGGTAAGATTGTTACATCACAGCGGAACGATAATAGATAAAATAGGTAGAGGAGGAGAAAAATTAGTTGTGAAAATATGTGTGATTCGGGAAAAGAAATGTTTGTAGAGGAAAAAGAAATAAAGCTAGAGCTTGGTGGCCCGGGTGCGTATTTCCATTCCAGAGACAGCCCGCGACCAAGCAGACGGGAATCTTTGAAGCCGCGCGCTCATTGGCTCGCGCGAGAAAGTGGACATCAGCCACCGCCGTGCTTTCGCATCGGCATAGGTGTTGCTTGCATGCACTCCGAAGCAGACGAAAGCAGACGAAAAAGTGCCGAGGGGCGCAATGAGGCTACTTCAGGTGCTTCAAAAAGAAATAATAAAAAATAAAAATGATGCTGTGTGCACGCACGTCTCAGTGCTTCAGAAGACGTACACTTTGGCAGCGGCGGCAGGCTGTGCGCACACGCGTACTCAAGCTCACTGCATCGATTTTTTCAGCCTATTCATCGACTTATCGAAGTGGTGACGCCCGTGCCAGCAGTTCCTGCTGTTATCGCCGACTATTGCCGGCGTGCCATCTGCCTGCTTCCGCGTGACGTACAGTGACGTTTTCCCGTGGCTTCCTTCCTGGCTTTTGGCGGGCGTTTCTCACACTTTGGCAGCGGCGGCAGGCTGTGCGCACACGCGTACTCAAGCTCATTGCATCGATTTTTTCAGGTTAGTGTGGATTTCCTTCTGCTCTAATAACGGTGAATAAGTCCTCTCGCTGCTGCCGCTGCCAAGGCTGTGTGTATTGCCGATATTGCCGCATGTGTATTGCTAGTTCATGTGACCCTTGTGACCTTCGGTGACATTAGTAGACGTTTCACATAGATATGTCTGCTCTGGAAGCTGAGACTTGCCCATGCTGCAAATGCCCGTGCGCAGATGAAGAAGGTTTGATGTGTGAAGGGTGTAGCTATCGCTATCACTTCGGAAAGTGTTCCATAGCTTTAAGCACATACAAGTCAAAAAACGAAGTGTGGCGTAGGTCGTGGCGATGTCCGACATGCAAATCAAAAAAAGCCTAAATGTGTTCAGGGCTCCAAATCTAACAGTGACGAGGTAGACTTTGCAAGCTTGTTCTTGAGTGTGAATGAAAAACTTGATGGACTGTTGGGTCTGAAGGACACGGTGGAAAGCATTGAGGAATCGGTAAAAATGATGTCTGGTCAATATGATGAAATTCTGAAGCACATCCGACGCCAGGACAAAGAAATTGCGGATATAAAGAACAGAGTGCAGAAGCTGGAAAACCTCGAGGCAGTTTCTGCATCAAAAAATGTCATACAGGAAATCAATGAACTCGAGTGGTACAGCAGAAAGCTAAATCTTGAATTCCACGGGATCCCGGTTTCAAAAAATGAAAATGCATTGCAGAAGGTCAATGATATAGCTCGAACAATGGGTCTGCCTCAGCTCACCGACAGCGACATCGTGTCGATACACCGACTACGTGCTGTTCGTGACAAAGCACCCGGAATTATAGTTCACTTCGCAAAGCAGTCAGTGAGGGAAGAATTTCTTAGCAAGCGACATGTATTGAAAGAATCCAAGCAACAGTGCTACATTCTGGAGAATATCTGACGAAAGCTAACAGAATTCTGCTAGGACAGACAAAGGCCTGGGCCAAGGACCATGGCTACAGGTATGCGTGGCACAAGAATGGCAAAATTTTTATCAGAAAGAAGGATGGAGACAGAGCAGTCATTGTGCGTGACGCTGCTGATTTAGAGAGAGTAGAATAAGACGCCTTGTATTCTAAGTTTTCGATCATGGCAGCTCCTGACTTTACGGAACCGGAAGAATTTCGACAGTTATGTAGACATGAGCAGGATAGCTCTATCAAAATGTTTCATCTGAATGTACAGTCCGCTGTAAACAAGGGAACGCAATTGGAGGTGCTATTCAGCCAGCTAGAAAAAGCATTTGATATAATCATGTTTACGGAAACGTGGTATGTCGAAAAAAGCAATATTTTCAGTATACCTGGGTATCAAAAATTTCTGCTAAATAGAACTGCTAGCAGAGGGGGTGGTGTATACATGATGGTGAAAAGCCATATTGTTTGCGATATGTTACCGGAGTTCTGTTGCATGAATGCTGACACTGACTATGAATGTCTGTCTGTGATCTCCAACCGATCCTTAGTGGCTGTTGTTTATCGACCCCCAAGTGGCAATTTTCAAAATTTTATGCGTTTCCTCGAATCCCTCCTCTCCTACGCAGGTTAATATAAATGTGATGTCATACTGGGAGGAGATTTCAATGTAAATATGTTAGCTGACACCGCTAACAAAAGAATGCTTGAACAAACAATTTGTTCATTTGGCTGTAATGTTATTACCGTGCCTACAAGACCCACCATTACCTCTTCTTCGTTACTTGATCTATTCATAACAAATATACATCCCTCTCGACGAAAGGCAGGAGTCATAAGTACAGACATTAGCGATCACAACAGTATATATTTATGTGTGTATACAAATACGCTTAGAATAACAAACGCACAAAAAATGTCATTTCAAGAAATAACACCTCGAACATTGGAGACTTTCCGAGAGAAAGTAGGAACTTTTGATTGGAGCGAAATATTCAAAGAAAGTGATCCCGACTGCGCGTATAGTAAATTTGTGAATAATTTTTTGTCTCTATATAATCAGTCATTTCCACACAAGCTTTTACGAACATCGAAAAAAATTCGTAAGCCATGGATTACGCCAGAATTATTAAGCAAGATTCAGGTTAAGGACAGAATGTTAAAAAAATTTCTTAAAACTCGCGATGTTGAGCTACTCAAAACGTACAAAACATATCGGAATAGTCTAAAGAAAGAAGTTAGAAAGGCTAAGGATAACTATTTCTGTGACCTTTTTTCTATGTCTGCATCAAGATCAGACATAACGTGGAAAAATCTAAACGCCTTATTAAATCGATCGAGGCACTCAGGAATTTTAACACAAATAAGACAGAATGACGACGAATTTAGTGGAAAGCGATTAGCAGATTTATTCAACGATTATTTCGCCAATATTGATACCGGAGAAATTAATGACAATGCCCTGCATTACTTAGAACGTAGTTGTGTCAAAACTTTTTTTCTTAACCCATTTACAACAGAGGTGATTTCCACTTTTGTAGGACTCAACAACAGTGCTAGTAGCGACGCTGACGGTATTAAAATAAAACCTGTCAAACACGTGATAGACCTTATAGCACCTTTCCTAACGCATGTTTTTAATTTTTGCTTAGCAGAAGGAGTTTTCCCAAAACGAATGCAAATAGCCAAAGTAATCGTTCTGCACAAAAAGGGAGACAAAATAATATAGCTAACTACAGGCCAGTGTCCCTCTTGCCCATATTTTCTAAAGGCCTCGAAAAAGTTTTTTTGTCAAGACTGATCAGCTTTTGTGACAAACATGAGATAATACATACGGCGCAATTCGGCTTCAGGAAAAAGCGCTCAACAGAACTCGCTCTGTTAGAACAGAAGGAGTTCATTTTGAATGCTTTTGAACATCGACACTTGGCTCTGGGTATCTACGTAGATTTCACGAAGGCTTTTGATTATCTTAATCATAGCCTGTTATTAAAAAAACTCGAAAAGTATGGATTTCGCGGTAAAGTATTGGCCCTTCTCCGCTCTTATTTAGGTTGCAGACAGCAATTTGTAAATATTAACGGCTATTCTTCCGATATCAAACCAATTTTGTCCGGTGTTCCACAAGGAAGTATCCTGGGTCCATTTCTCTTTAACTTGTACATAAATGATATTGTCAATATCGATAAAACCACAAAATTCGTGATTTACGCCGATGATACGACTTTGCTTTTCTCCGGTACAATGCTATCGGACATAATGGATCGAGCAAACAATACATTAACGCAGCTAGGTAAGTGGACCGATTACAATGCATTAAAGATTAATACTACCAAAACAAAAGCTGTAGTTTTCCGACCAAAAAACAGGGAGGTGGTCACCGATGCAGTTTTAGTGTATAATGGCGCGCTTATAGACAGAGTTAAAACGTTTAAGATACTCGGTGTAATATTTTCGGAAACAATGTCTTGGGACGACCATGTTAGTTACGTAGCACAAAAATTATCTAGCATTGTAGGGATAACGTACCTAAACAGACGAACTCTCCCCACGTATGTTAAACTTCTTATTTATAACTCTCTATTTTGTTCACACGTAATCTACTGTCATCTTGTATGGGGATCAACGACATTCACGAATTTACGGATACTGTACTCACTTCAGAAAAAAATGTTAAGGTATATATATAATGTGGCTTTCGATCATCCTTCAGCATCGCTTTTCCATAGGCATCATATTCTACGTATTCCCTCTCTCTATTCTTACCGCCTCTCTATAGCATACAAATCAGAAATTAAAAATAACGGCCATTTTCTAGCTCAATTAGCCTGTTTAGAAAGGAGGATGCAGACATATTCAGTGCGCCATCCAGAGAATTGGAAAGTACCGTTATGTAGAACAAATTACGGGACACAAATGCTAAAACACAAGCTTCCGGAGTTACTAAACTTGTTTAGCAACCAAAACATTGCACCGGAGAGATCATCTACAAAAACTGCGCTACTTTTTTTTTATAATGTTGACGGTAAATTGTATTCATAGTTTTGCAAATTGTTCTCCCCTGATATTTCTAATGCTTGTTTTGACACAATTTTTTCTATGTTCTTTAAGCACCATTGTCATTTCATAAATCTAACGCATACGTTGTCTCGTTTGCCCCTGTTAAATTTCAACACTGGTTCCACTAGTTACAAATGTTTTCTTACGAATGTTTTCTAGTTACGAATGTTTTCTGATACCAAGTGTTGAAGTGTGGGATTACATGATATATCCAATGAAAATGCAATGTATTATTCCTAAATGTTTTCTTTCTTCCATCATTTTAATTTTATTTCCTTGGTGTTTCTTTGCCCTGTTCATCTACACCGCTTAATAGCCTGTCACTTTCTCATTGTCACTTTGGTTATTCATTATGTCCAGTACAGTCTGCTGTAAACGCGTCGAAGTGTACATTTTGGGGGGCCGGAGCTAGTCAAGCTGCTCGTCAGCTTTTTCTCCCTGCCTCCCTCATCTTATGCTTGATGAAAAATAAAGGCCCTATTATTATTACTATTATGTGCGCGCGCTGCCGCGCGTCGTCAGTACCGCGTTGGTCCGTTTGCTGCTTTGCGCATCAGAAGCAAACGCGGGCAGCCACAATGGGAGGAAATGAAGACGTCGCGATGCTGAGGCTCGATAAGTGTTCTTAACTTCTTAATGTTTAGAACAAAGCTACCGAACGCGCGTTTCCGAGGTTGTCAGTAGTACTGTTAGCGGTCCACATTACTCGTTCTGTGTGTTAAGACAGAGCTCGGACGTTTGCAACGCATGTGTACCTATATCACTGTGTACGACCATAAACGTCTGCTACCGCATTAAAACTCGCGTAGAAAATTAAAGCACCAAGACGAGACAGTGCCGTAGCGCCAATCCCAACTGGTTCGCGGGTGCAGCTTCGACCACGCGTTTTCTTCCTGCCTTATGTATCTATTGTGATTTCATGGCCCCATTTGTCTTTATTAAAACGCCCGCGGTGCTTCTTAACTGATGCACCTGCTCGCCGCCATTCTATTTTCACATTCCAAGTGATCGCACAGTACATACGTGCATTGCGGCGAAGCCATATCCCTGCTGAAGTCAAAGTGATCATATATATTCTGTACCGCGAAACAAATGGCAAGTGCCTCGCGATTATCAGCGCAGACAGCTTTTGTTCGAGCTCGAAATGCGGATTTCAGAGAATATATGATGCAGTATAACTTCGCGTACATTACCGCGTCTACACAGCACACGGTGCGAATGGGTATACGCAACGCAAATATGTGGGCACAAATATTTAATTTCACCACAATACAAACTTGTTTTGCTGCGAAGAAACGTATTGCATGCTAGAAAACATATGACAAGAAAAGTTGATCAGCTTTCAGCACATGATTTTTATTTCCAAGATTGCAGTTTACAGCCCCATATAAAACTCAGAGCATCCTGATAACATCCCCAAAATGTGTGGGGACTCGTGAGGCAATTGCACCATGCTATTAAATGTATGCTGTGAATAATGGTTCTAATTTGTACATTCGTACACCATAGATAGATGAATTGTCTGGGCTTATACTCAAGCTCACCGCACAGCTGTAGCTGTGTGATGGGCCCAGTGAATTCATCTACCTATGCCTTTAAGAGTAATCAATCTCTTGTGCTAGTTTTGTCATCCTCATGCCAATGGCCCACTGGTTTCATATCATTCGTCACATAAAACTAATCAGAGATGGCCATTAGCAAAATGTACAAATGAACACTCTGTTGAAATCATGTGAATATAAAGTCATCGTAGGCTTTATTCAACACCTTTGTGACTCTGGATATGCCCCATTCGCATGATTTCATTGGTTGCAGAGGGTTTGCTGAATTGAACTCACTTTAAAGCAATTGGGCCAATTTGCCTCAGTACAGAGAAGAAACAGGTACTACTGATATCCTACATTCATAAGTTGTCACATTACCTCAGAGCAAGTGTACAGCACTGGAACATTTTCATTGCTCAAGCCCCTAACAAGTTAAACAGCCTGGCAGTAAGACTAGACCAGGATGTGGAAAAAGAACAAAAAATAAACACTGATTTTTCTGTACATGTTTACCGCTACAATAAAACAGAATCGTCTCTTCTTTCTATGTTTGTGTTTTATTGCTGTAAACATGTATAGCAGAAACCAGCTAGACCAATTTGAGGTTCTTCTGAAACACTGATTTAAAGTAGGGCGTTGGATTGACATCATGTACTGGATTCCTACCGCTTGTGGAGCTAGCCCTGTGGGCCAGACTGACGAAAGCCTCGAGATAATTTTACGAGTACAAAAATTATCTTGAGTGAGCAGCCTGATGTTCTCTTGCACTTTGCGGCAAGAAGTGGACATGCTATCCTCTCATCACTGACACAGAGATCATTGGTACAAGTATAAATGAATCAACCATGCTCATCACCGAAGCACATTGCACAACTATGTGTGTTAACCATGCCTATCAGTAACTGAGAATGAGGTGCTATTTTTGAGCATGGTGTGACTATTTTTACATGAGCTCCCACACATGTCATGGCTGTTGTCAGGACGGTTTGAGTGCTTGTTGTGCGAACATCGACTGAAGGCTGTGTTCTTACAAATAAAAATTATTTGCTGAAATTTAGTACCATATCCGCATGTGTTGCATGTTTCCTTGTGTCCCTTGTAGTGTGTGCTACACCTTTAACAGGAAAAGTATGCCGTGACATCTAAGCATAGGGGGTATTGTCTTCAGAATTCACCTTGTAGAATTACTGTGAGCAATTGGAAGAAATGAGACAAGCAGCTGTACTGCCCATGGCAATCTTAATATCTTTCTCTGTTGCAGTGCCAGCCTATGCATGCTTATTCTTCTTGTATACACACCCCTGATCTCACATATGTACAAGCATGCTTGTTTTTATTGGCATCACTTAAGCACAGTTTTTTTTACAAGCAATGTTTGAACGTAGGAAATCATTTGTAAAGATGCACAAAGCATGCATGACAGAACTGTATTGCTACTGATTTGTGAAAACAACTGTAAATGCCCAATCAGATGCACACTGTTAACAGGTGTCGGTTAACATGAGACCTTAGAGAAACCATTTGTAACAGAAAAGAAGCAAAAAGGTCTTCCAATTTATCTAACCTTAATTTTTCTGGCTTTTGGTTCCATAATACCAAGACAGCAGAGCTGTTCTACAAAAAACTGTGCACATCAAAAAGCAACTTTCAATTTGCTCTGTGAAATCCCTGAAACATATTGAAGTAATTACCTCAGCAAGTAATTACTTCACTGGGACTCATTACAGCATATGCTGTAATGAGTCGCACTGTCATGGTGTCAGTGTGTGTGAATGCAGAAATGCCAGGAATCATAAATGTGTTGCTGTAGGCTCATTTACTGTCAATTCATAGCGGAAAACAGTAGTTGTACTCATGCGAGTACACTGAACACTTGTTACTATCTCAACGACAAGTTGCAGTGGCTATAAGGGCATTGAAATACTTAATGATATGAATATGTATTTATCGCATTATCACAACAGAAACAAAATAATGTGCTTATGTCACCCCACTAACTCAAATAAGCTTCTCTTTATTTAGATTCTAACATTGTGTTGGACCTGCGAGAACGCCCTGATACACACTACGTGCCCATGTACCACCGACAAAACGCTAAGATAAGTACTATGCCTTCATTTCCCATCTCCAGTTTTCACATAAGTTATGTGCCTTAGTCAGGTTTTATTGCTTCATATGCTTTGCGGTCAAAAAAAAAATAGGTTTTACGGGACAAAAATATTACCCTAAACGGAAGACCTTTTGAATAACTATGTGCGTCGAGATACCAGTGCTTTTTCGCCGGTTAGGTAATACCAGGCTCAGAACTTTGAAATATTGTTGCGATTAGGCAACGTTGACTCCTCTGCTTGCGCCCAGATTTAGCAGCGTCCGTACGGGTTAAGTTCCAGATATATTTGAGTTTGAACTTAAAATTCAGATTTTGCTCTTGTAAGTGACGTGCTGACATTTCAAGTGTGTAAATGTAGATGTGTCTTCTAAATATACATACGGGCTTTCGCTCGCTTCTTTTAGTGCAGGGCAAGTGCTCCACTGTATTTTTACAAACTATATGCGTGGCCTCTATATGTCAAGCCCCTGCGCAAGGCCGTAGCAAGAGCGCAATATCGCCCATCACTTGGTGGTTGGTTTTGTGAAGAAAAAAAAACATGATGCTTGATAAACAACTGTGCCGTTAAATTCCGTCGGAAACTGCGCCTGAGCTTCGATTTGAGCTGACTTTTTGAGCGTCGTCCGCAGGCGCGTCTGCCTATCGCCCACTGGGTGTCTACTATGCACGATAACTGTGCGTCTGCTTGGCGCATTCGGTCAGCGTTGAATTAATCTGACAGCGGAATTGAAATGATCTAGTACAGGATATACGGACAGCCTTGTCACAAGGGATGTATGTGAGCGGTGAAAGCGACCCTACGCTTACAGATTCTTTCGCACCTGATACAAAAGAAAAAAAAAAGAGCTGCAAAATCACGTCGATAAGGTTCACGAGACGGAGCGCAAATAGTTCTAAAGTTGGGTAAAATACCACTGCAAATAATATGTGTAGCCATCCATCAACAAACACAACGGCGTAACAGACTGCACGGCACCTCATCATTGCAAACGACTTTAGTACATGCGACAGTCTGATGATCTCTAGCGGCAAAGCGTACACTACTGCCGCTGCCTTCGTCACGTAATGAAAAAGTGTAGCAATGTCACTCGCGTCACCGATGCTAAAAAACAGAAATAAACAAATCCACCAGAACGTTTGAAGCCGCAGGCAAGAAGACTAGACAAATCCATGTCATACCCATCATTCCCATGGCATCTCCACGATCGCAGCGCCAGTTTTCCCTCTAGTATTTTAGTAGGAAACTCTATGGCCGTGAAATCTAAGCATAGGGGGTATTGCCTTCAGAATTCACCTTGTAGAATTAATGTGAGCAATTGGAAGAAATGAGACAAGCAGCTGTACTGCCCATGGCAATCTTAATATCTTTCTCTGTTGCAGTCCCAGCCTGTGCATGTTTATTCTTCTTGTACACACCCCTGATCTCACATATGTACAAGCATGCTTGTTTTTATTGGCATCACTTAAGCACAGTTTTTTTTTTACAAGCAATGTTTGAACAGAGCAAATCATTTGTAAATGTGTACAAAGCATGCATGACAGAACTGTATTGCTACTGATTTGTGAAAACAACTGTAAATGCCCAATCAGACGCACACTGTTGACAGGTGTCGGTTAACATGAGACCTTAGAGAAACCACTTGTAACAGAAAAGAAGCTAAAATGTCTTCCAATTTATCTAAGCTTAATTTTTCTGGCTTTTGGTTCCATAATACCAAGACAGCAGAGCTGGTCTACAAAAAACTGTGCACATCAAAAAGCAATTTTCAATTTGCTCTGTGAAATCCCTGAAGCATATTGAAGTAATTACCTCAGCAAGTAATTACTTCACTGGGACTCATTGCAGCATATGCTGTAATGAGTCGCACTGTCATGGTGTCAGTGTGTGTGAATGGAGAAATGTCAGGAATCATAAATGTGTTGCTGTAAGTTCATTTACTGTCAATTCATAGTGGACAACCGTAGTTGTACTCATGAGAGTAGACTGAACACTTGTTACCTTCTCAACGACAAGTTGTAGTGGCTATAAGGGCATTGAAATACTTAATGATATGAATATGTCTTTATTGCATTATCACAACAGAAACAAAATAATGTGCTTATGTCACCCCACTAACTCAAATAAGCTTCTCTTTATTTAGATTCTAACATTGTGTTGGACCTGTGAGAACGCCCTGATACACACTACGTGCACATGTACCAGCGACAAAACGCTAAGATAAGTACTATGCCTTGATTTCCCATCTCCAGTTTTCACACAAGTTATGTGACTCCTCTGAAATCTAAATATAGATTTCACAAGTGAACAATCAAGGTGGTCACTCTTTGTAACGGTGCAAGAAGCACCTGCTTGCTTGTCTGACGTGGTGTCTGGAGTGGGATCCAGGCAAATTCCTGTGTGGCCACACATCTGTCAGCCAACATGCAAGCAGCTGACAGCTTCTTGAACAAGAACAAGCTGCCAGTAACAATCATCAAATCGGTGTTTCAGGATGATGGAAAGCAAGGCTAGCCCATCAACTTCCCAAAACCTGCTGGCTGGCCTACCCTGACAGATGAATTTAAATGACTGAAAATTTACACCTGGAGTAAATGAATTCCAAGTAAGGACTCTTCTATACAACAGGCAGGAAGTCATGTGACGTTCTTCGCCACTAGAACTGTAATACAAAGAATTGTAAAAGACAGTGAGCTAAGGCGTGGCCAGCATGTCAACGGTGAGCTGTCATATCCAGCTTAGGAAATGTGACATAATGGCCTCTCCAAGATTCTATCCTTCTTTCATGCTCCATGTGAAGGTACATACAGGAGCAGAATTGAAAGCTATTAGTGGAAATTTTTATCTTGTTCCGTGTCCTATGGACAAAGCAGCCAATCTGAGAACTGAACAGCGCAAGCATCTTTACATTTAGGAAGTTTGATGCTAAAGTAGCTTGGAAAGACGCTTGCAGGTAAACCACCTATATTGCACACAGCATGCACACCTTTGTTGGTATTTCCAGCTATCGAAGTTCTCCTTTTGTTAGAGTAATAAAGCTGTCCGAAATGGTAAGGACCTGCGTTGACTTTACTTGAGTGAGTCAATTTGTTAGACAAGGGCATTATTTGCTATTAAGAGTAGAGTATGTTAAAGAAAGGTTCCATGTGATTCTGCACATGTGATTACCAGAAGTTTTTAGTATAACTGACTCAAGCCATGAAGGCCCAGCTAACAGGCAAGAGTCCTCATTTTTATCCTGCCGTTCTTGCTAATGCTCTTTCTCTTAATCCACTGGGGCCCGCAAAGAAACCAACATCCTGAACCCTAATAACGTTCCTGTGAAGAATGAATATCTGACATTTTAAGGTCAAGGCAACCCCCTGGCTGTTCTGCATCAGAATGTTGGCAAACACCACTGCCTGTTGAAGGCCTTGCCCAGATGTTTATTAATTCGGAAAAAGCTGTGGCAGACGTCTGCATCGAATCGTAGTAACAGAGCTAAGGTGACACTTGCTTACGACAAGCTTAAAATTAACGGAGAATACTTTACATGGAACGAGACGGAAAATAAAATGGTAGCTGTGAAAAGTGCTCGCCCCGATGGTCGCAGCAAGTCAAGCACCTCTAAAACGTGACAGCAAAGAAAAGAGCCTTTTATGTTGTTGTGTTTTAATGCAAGAAGTATTGTAAACAAAATACCGCAATTTCAAGAACTGTTACTATTGTATGAACCTGATGTTGTAGCAGTCACGGAAACGTGGCTTAATACTGATATTCACGATTCAGAGATTGTACCACCAGAATACGCACTGCTTCGTACAGATCGAGATGGCCGCGTTGGGGGTGCAGCCATAGCCATTAAACGAAACATGTCTTTTCGAAAAGAAAACGGCATTGCCGGTCACGAAAGTGTGTGGTGTAAGGTTTTGATTAATAACGTTCCTGTATTGATTGGTGGCGCATACCAGTGTCCAGATGCCCCTGATGAATATCTCGCAAAACTACAGAACTTTCTTCACAGCTGTATGATTGAGCGAACAAAAGTAATATTTACTGGGGATTTTAATATGCCAGGTATCTGGCATCTTAACGCAATCTTAAAGTGGAATGCCCATATTGATCAGATTTCTGCAAGAGCATTTAAACAACTAGGTTTGATCCACTGCAAAATTCTAATCATGCAATAAGAATATTCTGTCAGTCGTACCAGAGAGATGATTGATGTTCAATGTTTATTTTTGTATGTATATGGACCTGTGTACATAGCATACTTGGTGTATGGGGTAGGGAGAATGTGTGTATGTATAGTGTACACTTTCTTTTGTTGGTACAGATTTTATTTGTGTATGCGTAAATATGTATGTACACATACTTTCTTTTTCTGATTGAACTGTATCTCTGTCTTGCGTATTATTTTGTTTCAAGTGTTCTATTTATTTCAATACATATATGCAATGTGCTGTTGTCATTTGTAAAAGGGGGCAGGACCCTTGTCAAGCGTCTTTAGCTTTTAGTCCTGTCTCCTCTTTTTCAGTGAGAAAAGAAAATGAAAGTTGATTGATTGATTGATTGATTGATTGATTGATTGATAAACTGGGACAATTTTACTATTGGATACACTCCTGTTAATGGTTCAGACATACTTTTTGATATAATGTTCAATTTTTCATTGACACAGCTGGTGATGGAACCGACTCGAAACCAGGGGTCGACATGCTCAGTGCTTGACCTTGCGTTTGTGTCCGCCTCTTTAGCACCAGAAATAAGTGTTGAAGAAGGAATCTCTGACCACAAACTGATTCTGTTAACGCTCCATGGCATGGGAAGCCACCTATCGCATGCAACTACGCACATATTAGTTAAAGATTACTGCAGAGCGAACGACGAAAGCATTATTGATTTCTTTGAAGCATTACATGACGATTTCTTTAATGCGTCTTCGGGTGTTCTTGATCTATGGCACAAACAAAAATCTGGAATCGCACATTGTAAATCAACATTCATACCCACTAAGCTAAAGAGAACTAAACGAAAAACACCATGGATTACGAGAAACATAATCCACCTAAAAAGAAAAGTATAACAAATCCGCAAACATAAAACAAATCTGTTCCATTCAACGAGCTTTCACGCCAATTAAAAACTGAGGTAAAGACTGCTAGAGACAACTTTTTCACAGACACTTTAACTGATTTTATGATAAATCAATCACGTAAGTTTTGGAAGTATTTATCTAAAGCAGAAGGCTCTGTGACTGAAATGGAAATATCGGGTAGTATATTCGAAGACGCGTGAACTATTGCAGATGCTTTTAACACTTATTTCCAATCAGTTTTCACACGTACGCAGCCTTCGTACTCACCATTATCTAGCAATGAAGGGTACATGCCAGACGTAACAATATCAGAATCTGGTATACTTCAACTATTTCTTCAACTAGATGTGAAAAAAATCACATGGCTCGGATGAAACGTCGAACACATTTCTTAAACGCTCTGCTGGCCAGTTATCCCCTTTCCTGCAAAAGTTTTTTCCTTATCGTTAGGAACAGCGGTGTTCCCTGATGACTGGTTGTGTGCGAAGGTGATTCCTATTCATAAAAGTGGAAGCAAACAACTGATAAACAGCTACAGGCCAATATCACTGACAAGCACATGTAAACTAATGGAGCATATCATAAATAAAGAGCTGATGAACTACCTAGAAGATAATAATCTGCTTTACTCCAATCAACACGGTTTTCGAAGAAAGCTTTCGACCACTACACAACATTTAGAAATTACTCATGATTTTGTCACTGCTGTTAATTGCAGGCAACAGATAGATGCAATATTCATTGATTTCTCTAAGGCATTCGACCGCGTTCTGCACTCACTACTCATACAAAAACTTGAAGCATTCGACGTTAAGTCTAAACAGTCTGTTGGATTGCTACTTATCTCTGCAATCGTACCCAGTGTGTTTCCTTTAATAATGCTGAGCCTGACCGCGCCAGCGTGTTTTCTGGCGTTCCCCAGGGTTCCGTACTAGGACCAACACTCTTCCTCATCTATGTCAATGACATTTATACAGCTATGGAAGCAGGTATTACAATGAGGCTCCTCGCCAGTATATTCTAGGCACTATACTCGTGGCACGTATCGCCGGCTTGGGGCGGAGCGCGTGAAGCGGATCTGGGCAGTCGGCGCTGGGCTTGCAACGAGTAAACTACGTTGTTCCAATGGCTCGTGTGCCCATCTCTGGGGGCCTCAGCTGGCCAGAGGCTCAGAAGCCACGGCCCTGAGCCCACAATATATATATATATATATATATATATATATATATATATATATATATATAAGGGTGGCCAGTGAACGCTTCTCCAGCGCGAGCAGTCGGTATTTTTCAATAAAAAAACTCGCTAGAAGACGCTGCCTGCGCCAACGTTCTCTCGCGGGTGAGGGCGCGCCCTCCTTCTTTGCGAGCTGGTAGAGCGTTCATCGAAGAAAGAGTGTTTCCATAGTCAACGCGTGCCTTTCGCTCTCTATCTCTCTCTCTCACAAGACAGCAGATGGAAGAGTGAGAGAGCACGCGCGCCGAGGGCGAGCGCGAAATGGCTACGTACATACTACTACTTCTACAGAGGAGGGAACGACTCACACCCTAAGGAGCTTCGCCCCTAAAAGCAAAATATGGAAAATAACTTAAGCAACATAGGAATGGCTGGTGTAAAGCGAAATCGGGTTATACAGTTGACACATCCATATCACATAACAAAAAAATTTTTCAGTTCATGGCAGAACCTATGCGCTCTCTCAAGTTTTATGAGAAATGGTGATGCGTTCCATGATGATATGGCTGCAAAGTGAATGGTCTGTTTGCCATAATTTGTACTTACTTTGGCCAGAATGAAGTAATTATGCAGCGCGAATCGTGTTGGGTTGGTGCTCGTTAGAGATGACATCGGAAATAGCGATAATGTGATCTTATCATTAATTAGCTTGAAAAGAAAAGTGGCAAGGTTGAATTTGACAAGGGCGGCAATGTCAAAAATGTTGTTTTGTTGTAGTAACTCTTTAGCATTGGCGGTGTGTTGACACGACGTGATTGTTCTGATGACCTGATTCTGGATAGTCTGTAGCGGTTTTAGGTGAGTAGTGTACGTGTTACCCCAGGAGGTTATGCAGTGGTTAATGTGAGAGTGTACAAATGCGAAATAGAGTGATAGCTACACAGGTCGCGAGAAGAATGCAGGTGACGTAATGAGAATTCGTATTTGTGATAACTTTTTTATATGAGCGATATGGCGCTCAAATTTTGGTTACAGTAAATATTAAAACCTAAGTAAGTGCATTCTTGACTGCGGATAACAAATGATTACCAGTGGAAATGGGCAGAATGCACAGTGTCGATTTATTTTGAATGAGAAGAGACGAAATTTAGTTTTAGTGGCATAATTGCAAGTCTGTTCAATGTGCAGCATCCTAACAAGTTATGAAGATCAGTGTTAAGCCTGGTTATTACCGCTGACAGACATTCATCAAATTGATAATTGTTGCGTCATCGGCATATATTATTCACTTAGAAGATATGAGGTAGTTAGGCAGATTATTAATATAAAGTAAAAAGAGTAACGGGCGCAAAATGGATCCTTGTAATACACCTGAATTAGTCAGTCATGTTTTAGAATAAGGATCGGAAACACTAACAACCTGATATCTGTCACGTAAGTAGTCGCGTAATAGTAGTGATTGAGGGCCTGTTATACCTATTGAAAATGAAGAATATGGTGGTCAATGTTATCAAATGCCTTTGAAAAATCTACAAATAATGATACTGTCAATCAATGGCTTTCATTAGTTGGTCAGTAAGAGATACAAGCGCAACCTCAGTAGAATACCCTGATTGAAATCCGAGTTGGTCAGGTGAAAGAATATTAAATTTGTTTTAGTATTTTATGAATCGCTTTTCAATTATTTTCTCTCTAGTAGATGGCTATGAGTTGCCGACATGACAATGGATAAAGTCAAGGTGAAGTGCACTTCACCATGAGCCGTGAGCAGTGGAACAATCAGTGAGAGAAGCGCCCCTTTTCATTGTAGCTACACAACATATTGACACGTATGCAGAAACAAAAGCGATACCGCGTGGAACCGCTGCAGAAGTGGCTACGCTTTTTATACACGAAATCGTTCTTCGTCATGGGGCCCCTTCCGTTTTAATAAACAATAGAGGAACGTCATTTACTGCTGATCAGTTGAAGAAGATTGTCACGCTAACTCATACCGATTATCGCAAAACCAAGGCCTATCACCCACAAACGAACGGCTTAACGGATCGCCCGAATAAAACCATAGCCCATATGCTCTCGAAGTACGTTGACGTAGAACACAAGGGGTGGGACCAGATTCTGCCATTCGTCACGTTCGCATATAACACCGCTGTGCAGGACTCTGCCAGATTCACCCCATTTGAACTCGTTTATGGACGCTGCATTACGGCCCCTTTGGATGCAATGCTACCAGTCGACAGTGGAACTCCAAGAAGCGTCAATGCTGACGACATTGTCCAGAAAGCAGAAGAAGCTCGCCAGCTTGCTCGCACCCGAATCCGCCGCAAGCGGAGAGGCGATGCGCAACCATACAACACTGGCCGCAGGAACATACGGTATGAACCAGGCGCCTGCGTCTGGGTGTGGAAATCCGTCCGTCATCCGGGCCTCTCGGAAAAGTTATTGCGGCGGTACTTTGGTCCGTACAGAATATGGGAGAGGGCTGCGTCACGGCCCGCAGTCACTTAGTCCCGGCCAGCCAGCCGCGGGACGCCGCGCCCCGTCGCTCGTCCAGCCAGGTCCTCCGGCCCGGGCTCGAACGCTCGCACGAGCCACGCGCACCACACTCGCACTTCGTCGTCCACTATTGTCTCGGACCTATGGCGGCGATCCCCATAAGACAAACGTGACGCCTAAGCGACGTGACCTATGAGGTTGTCCCTCAGACTACGAGTCCCAGCTCGAGCCGACGTCGGCCACGACCCGAGATTGTTCACGTTGTATGGATAAAGCCGTACTACGCTCGCAATTAGGCAGTCCTCTACCTGCTTTCATCGCGTCCCCATGTCTTGCTGCTGCCTCGCGGGAGTCGGCGACCGGGACGGTCGCTTTTCAAGCGGGGAGTAATGATGCGAGGGGATGTGCCCACTTTGATTACCTCTCGCCAGAAGCGAGCTACCCACTGCGGGCACCCCATGTACTGTACAAAGACGAAGAGGAGCTCTGTTGTGCGAGCGTTCTTTTTGAGGTGTACGCATCTTAAAAGCAGGCAGTTCTATTTTGCTGAATCGTTTTGATCACCTTCGTGACATTTTACTGGTGGAGGTGCGGGGTACATTGTAGCATGGAGCTTGAATCGCTTGCCGAACTTCGTCGCGCACCATCTCCGCCACAGAAATTCGCCTTGTCGCCGTGTCGGTCGCCTGTATTTTGTGAAGCTCCTCGCGTATCACGGCCCTGATGAATTCGCGCAAACCGTCGGCGTTGTTTCCCGAAGTCATGTGAGATGGGCCGCTCGAAAAGTCCATGACGTTGCGGTTGTACTCACGGGTGCGCTGTCGAAGAGCCCTTTCCATCGACGTTGGTTCAGCGAGGAAGCCTGTGAGACTTGCGGGTGGATTTCTAATAAGGCCAGCAAATATTTTTGCTTCATCCCCCGCATCAGGTGCCTGACCTTCTGGTCTTCGGCCATCGAGGCATCAGCCCGTCTGAATAGTTGAGTGATGTGTTCGATATACGTGGTGACTCATTCGGGACTTGAAATCTTGTCTGCATAGCCAGCTCCGCTCTCTCCTTCCTCTCCGCGCTCCAATACGCGGCGATGAACTGCCGACGAAATTCGTCCCACGAGGTCAGCTCGGCTTCGTGATTATGGAACCACGTCGTCGCGGAGTCTTGGAGCGCGAAGTACACGTAGCGCAGCTTACGCTCTGCAGTCCAGCCGTTGAATTCGGCGACCTGGTCAAAATGATCAAGCCAGTCTTCCACGTCTTCGGAAGCGTCTCCATGGAACACAATCGGTGTCTGTGGCTGGTTGACGATGACCTGGTGCGCTGGTGCAACAGCCGCGGCAGATGACTGCGGGTCCACGTTCATGGTGCGGCTACGAGTAGACAACAGACCGTGTTCCGGCAGTAGCCCTTGGAGACGACGGCTGGTGCGTACGTGCACAGGGGTAATGTCTCCCGGGCTACTCACCGGAGTCGACTCAGGGGTGCGCGGCAGTGCGGCAATGGGTGCATATACTAAGCACCTCCACCAGTAAAATATCACGAAGGTGATCAACACGGCTCCGCAAAATAGAATTGCCTGCTTTTAGATGGCCTACATCTCAAAAAGAATGCTTGCACAACAGAGCTCTTCATCTTAGGACAGTAGATGGGTCGCCCATAGTGGGTAGCTCGCTTCTGGCAAGAGGTAATCAAAGTGGGCACATCCCCTCGCGTCAATATAAGCAGCTCGACTGTATCTACGAGGGGCTCAAGGCACATATTGAGTCGCTGAAAAAGATAAATATGCAACTATAGAGTCTAACCATGAACGACGGCTACCCATACTGCTGCCTTCCCATTGGAAACCATAGGAGCCAAGGTACTAAAAGTCACAACTTCCTTCTTTCGAGACGTGTTCAAATTCATGGAATTTTAAGAACAAGCTGTCTTGTTCACAACAGTTCAAGCCTTACTGCCACGGGAAGTTTCATTTTTAGGGTCAGTATTTCTAAAAGGAGACTGCTTCAGTGGGGGGTGGGTTTTTCGACTGAATAACGCGTTACGGACCCCACGGACATGCGGCAGAAGCGCTTCAAGGACAAGACACACCTAGGGTAGGAATACTTTGAAGGTTATGTCAGCTGAGTTGTGTTTATTCATCAGGTTACACAAGAACCGCCCCCCCCCCCAACTCTATGAATCTGTACTCTTAAATATCCAATGCCTGGAGTCAGATGTGAAAAGTTCTTCATTTTTCTTCATGCTCTGTGACATCATCTTGAGGGTGTTAGCCTGGGACAACACAGTCTAACTACCATATTGAATGTGTCGTACGTCAAAAGCGCTACCACGGGCAATGCTGCAGATTCTTTGAGACGGGGCAGTCTACTCAAGCTCCTTTCAGCTGAGCTCGAAAGCCTGGAGAAGAGTGACTGTAGGGATAGCGGGAGGAGAGAAAGCAGCGGTCAGCTTGCATCAGACCAGTCATCCCTCAGGCAAAACTAGAAGCTGTACACAGCACCTGACCATCACAAGAAGATTGTGGTAAGCCACCATGGAAGGCTAGCGGCTATGTATTGGGATGGTAAGCTCGAGGTTTCGGGTCAAATCTCAGCCACGGCGGCAACATTTCGACTGGGGTGAAATGGAAAAGACACTCATGCACTTAGGCTTGCGGCTGTGTGTTACCATGATAAGCTCGAGGTTGTGGATTGAATCCCGGCCGCGACGGCCGCGTTTCAATGGGGCGAAGTGCAAAAGACACCCATGCACTTAGGTTTAGGTAGGCGTTAAAGAACCCCAGCTGGTCAAAATTACCCCGGAGACCTCCACTATGGGACGTCTATCATAATCAAACCTGGCTTTGGGACGTAAAATGCCATGAATTATTATTATTAAGGAGATGTTTGTTTCCAAAAACATGAGATGTGTGTTCTGCAGAATAGGACAGCCCTCAACAGAAGCATGTTTTGCCGATGTCCCTGGCATAGAAGAAGGAAGTGTTACGAAATGCTAAAAATGCTTTCAATGTGCAACCGAAGGTTACAGGGCGCCCAACTGCGAACGGCAGATCTTTTGCCTGAGCTGCAAAAGTCACTATGCCCCAAGTATATGTGACCAACAGTATACCTCTCGGACCTCACAGCTAGGCCTCTAGAACAAACGTGAAAATATGGCAGTTTGTGAATCTGTACAGGGATAACAGCAAAGCACCTTTAGCACCCTCTTTGGGGCAGAGTGCAGAACCCAGGCACCACGCAAGAGGCCATGGTTCATGCTGTTTTCGTGTCAGTTCAGGTCATCTTTCTCTTTTCTTCGCTACAAAAGCATAAGCCTACAAGTGGTGATATGGACGCAAGTGGTCAACACTGGAGACACTTTTGTTTTTCTACAAACATTTTAAGCTTGGGCGTCAAGCGAAACCTTTGAGGTGTGTTGGACAGTGCGAGTCAACGAGAATTTGTTATTGAGGACTTATCAGGTCACCTGAGCCTCAAATGCCTGGGATCTCTAAGAATAGTTATCAACTTTCTTCACTTGCTGAGACCAGGCAGCAGAAAAGAGACGAATAGCAGTCCTGCACTTGATGAATTCACTTTTCTTGCATAGAGGTTGTGCTAAGAGCTAGAGTTTCCGCATTAATGTCAAGACATTTATAAAACCTAAATGGGGGTGTCTTTTGTTGCCTTGTGTAATAACAAATATATCTTGTAAACTGACACATCAATCAGTCATCAAGCAAAGTTGAATTATCATGGTGATCGACTCTGATCAAGTATGAAGACCTTTATGAAGTGACATTCCCCATTGTGAAAGGAATGACTCATTCATACCCATGAACTCAAACTTACACTGGAAATTACAAGGAAGCAGTGAACGCTCGCCATCAAAGGCAGGTCATTCCCAAGTCATAAAGGTGGCTAAAATCCTTAACGAGGCAGACCATTGACAAATGTGTGACTTTGTGCTCAAAAGGGACTGTTGTCATGGGAAGCTGGGGAAAAACCCTGTACAAGCACATCAACACAGCCTGTAAATGCATATAGAAATGAGAAAAAACAGGAACCAAGTTAATCTGTGGTAGTTAACGGTAATAAGATTGAAGCTAAGAGGGCAATCCTGCACTGCATGGCACTATCGAAGGCCTCTTGGTGGTGCTTATTCAGACTCTATTGCAGCTTTCGAAAGAAAAAGCGCACATGGAGGCTGCCTTTCCTTCTTTTTTTTTGTGCAGCTGCTTGTGTTCTTGTTTTGTTCGTACACAGTGGCAGTGATTCAAATGGCTTAAAGCATTTTGGAGCAGATTTTGTAGCGGGAAAAATGACAATTTCTAGCAGCAGCTCTCACTTTAGCAGCAGGTTGCCAAGACAAGAAAACAAGATAAAAGGCAATAACTGCTTTCGATGGAGATATAAAAGAAGTTGAAATATTGATTAGAATGAATGCATGAATGCTAGTTTGGCAATTAGATGTGCTAAAATTAGAACGACCCACCAGAATCCTTTACAAGTACACTTAGAGAGCGAACACAATGCAGGACTGAGAAGTTCACACATCATGAGCACTTGTGGTGTGTGTTTATTTGAACATCCTATACCAACTGGCCCATCTAGATATCGAGAATCCTTCTTGATAAACAGTAAACAGTAAGACATCAACAACACTAGCGAAGAAACCTAAAACAAGCCGATTTTAAAAACTGCCATGCTGACCAGACTTAATGTGGTTTTTAGTCCGTAGCAAAGACGGTACTTCAAGTAAGAAGAGAAGCCAATATAAAATTACAGCACAAAGCGCCCAGTCAAGTTAATACCACCATACTGAAATATTAAGGTTTTCATAACTTTGTCTGGATAAACATCATGTACAAATAATCTCCATATAAGGCAACATATTCATCCATAATTTTGATAAATCGAACGTATATTGTTGCTGCAAAGGTCCCTGCTGAATCTACTATTAAGTCAAGTGGTTAAACTACTGGACATGTCCTTTTTTTGCAAACGCATACATCATACTGCGTCACAACAGAGTGTGGCAGCAGGCACTGCTGGCACACAATGGCGATGGTATGATACCTAAAACCTTCCTGGCTTTCTTGAAAGCATCGTTAAGAAAAAAATTACAAGTCACAGCACCGACAAAGCTATTACTTTCAAGCGATCTGTACATGCATGAAATAAGTGCTGTAGCTTCTTTTGAGATATATCCCAAAGTCAGAAGAGATGCTCAACCTGCTCAGGGAAATTACTCGACATGTTTTTATCCATAAGTGTTGAGTGCACTGCTTCCGCAACAGGTTTTGAATAATTTTTTCCTGAATAATTTTTTGAGTCCTTCGTGCTAACCTGCGGTTACACCGCCCACTCCTGGAATTTTTATCAGTGCAGCATCAATTCACAAGGCTTCGGTATAACCAGTTCATAATAACACTTTTGGTACAGGGTGTTGCATGATTCTTCGAACTTAAACCTATGCGCAGCTTGCGATGGCCAAGTAAAATTCTGCAGCGACACTACACTCCCACAACAGCCACACCGCCAGTACGTAGCATCTGGGCTTGCAAGTGCAAGTGATGCTCCCAATCTCAGGGACCATGTTTTGAAGCAGCATTGGAGCAGTTTCACTCGTTGTTAACAACGATGTAGGAGAATTTGTGAAATGTAGCAGGTTGAAGCAATTGCAGCAGCATTCCCATCACTGCAATGGTAACCAATGAATGCATTGTTAAGCCTCGAACAGGTAGCACATTGCACCATGGTGCTCGGACATTTTCTCGTGCGATTGTTCTAGGAAACTAGTATGCTGTGTAGTTGGAGAGCAAGTTGCTAGCTCTAATTTAAAAAGTTCGGCAGACGTTACTAGCACTTGAAGGCAAAGGCCTGCTGCATGCTTGCAAGACATGAGCCACTGTGCAATACTCTTTTTTGGTCAGCCCTTCTGCGACATGAGCCAGCGCTTACTGAGCTGCGTAAAGATGCAGAAGTGATGCTGGTTGCTGGTAGGTGTTACATCTGTGGTAGCACAAGCCAAAATAGAACAATGAACTTGAAAGACACATGATTGCACTTGTATGTTTTTGGTCCCTAGTCAACACAGTGTTGCTCATTAGTCTATTTTTGAGCATCATCTGCTGTAAAGACATTTTCTGACCACTCATCTTCACAGGGGCTCAATCAGCTGCATTGAAAACATAAATTTGTTTGCTTTCACATTGACATTTACAAAAATGTATGCGAGAACTTCTGTCTTATCGACACGTTAGCCAATGCGTAGCAGGCTTTTGATCCTAAGATGTTTCATGTGGTGCATACGTGCATGTCATGGATCCAGCTATACAGGTATTCACCACAGCTGATATGATCCACTCAGTGTCACTGCTCTACATAAGTACCCTGTGATTGGGAATAGGCATATCTTACATACATTTCTATTCTTATAGGACAGCAAGGTTCTGCATAAGGTTGTCAGCAACGTCACTACAACATTGACATCTTAAAGGCCAAGTCCACTGATTTTTTGAGGCTGATATATCTGTACAAATTTCACTGTGCACGTTCCTCGGCACACTCCCATTATCTGTGCAAAAATACAGGCTTGCAGATTGCTTGCAGTACAATTTTTGCTGGTTACCTAAAATCGCCCACCTGGCTTCTTACAATTATTGGCCACAATTTGTGTTGAAGTCATTTTAGGCAAAGCGACAGAAGCGCACCACTACCATACCATGGCCTTTGAGATCTGCGCGCGCCGACACTACTGTTAGGGGAAGGGCCCATGCACCGTAGTACCATGCAAAAGGCTCGTTGACTGATTTTCTACTGCTACGTTGAATTTCAGCTTCGGTTTCACGCTTTCTTGGGATTAAAAAGTATTTTTGCATTTTCTGAGCATTTCTACTATCAGGAGTGTAACAGGAGTGCCTCAGGAACATAGAATGGCCATTACCTTGACATGCTAAAGATATTACCGGAGTTGGCCTTTAAGTGTTCACATTAACATTTTTTTCTTACTTTCTCCCCCAATTGCAAGTTCAACTTCAAGCGATGTGGATCAGGGTTCTTAAGGGCTTGAATGCTGACAGGTACCAGCGCTCTGCTCAACAGTACTGCAAGGGGAACAGAAGCTGCCTTTGTAGAATATTTTTGAATGTTTTTAGTGGATGCCATTAATCACTGTGATTAACGAGAAACTTCTGCAGAATGACTTCAAGGTGCGTTTTAAGAAAAATGAACACAAGGATTACCATAGCAGGCTTGCTGGTGTTACGGCTTCTTGCATACATTGCCAGAAGAAAAATAATAAATGGAATTGATTAATGCATGACTGTGTTGCTCACACTTTTTACATTTACACTACAGTACTGTCAGACACATTTGAAGGCATTGGGTTTGCTTTCAAAAGTAAACCATTTCAGTTTTGCTCTAGTGCATTCTAAATCATATCAAAATGCTGTTTGCTAACAATATCTAAAACTTTTAAAGGACCCAATAGCTGATTATAGAGATGTTTTAATAAGTTCTTTAATTAGGCCAACTAGTGCACATCAGGCGTTACGGCCCCCTCCATTCCTGTTCCTCGAAGAAACCTTGCAATGGACATTGAAGTCTGCCATGCTGGAAAAGAAGGAACGCAAGATCGCTAAGAATAATTGAGCTCTGTCACACTATACCTTGCACGAATGTATTCTGTTATCTAGTAAGCGGTACAGCCGGTCTATTGATATTTCGCTTCCAGAAGTTATCTAACATAACACTTGGAGGGTAAGGTGCTTCTTTCAATGAGTAATGTATATTTTCCACATTGACTTGCACCATATGAAAATTGTGCTACAGAATGTGTACTTCTCATGCAATGATTTGATCAGCTTGTAAGGAAAGCCTAGACTATATTATTTCTTTATTTTATTTAACAATACTGTCAACCCTCTTGGGAGGGTCCTTACAGAGAGGGTAACATAAAGAAAAATGAACATTCACAAATACAAAATACAAGTTCAAATGGTACAGTATTACAGATTTTTGTGCAAAGTCAGTTCAAAATTAGACAAATAATTTTGTTTCATAACACACAAGGCAATGCATTCAACATTTCAATTACACTGGGAAAGAATGGGTGCGTGAATGTATCGGTGTGAGTGCTGTGCGCTTGGATTTGCCAATTAAGGTTAGTTCTGGAGTTTCGTTTACAAGGTGGCAGTATGTATACCTATTTCCTAATGTATATTTGGCCTTGGAGCATCTGGAGCAACAATTTCAAGCGAATTTTTTTGTCTGCGCGTTTCTGACAGGTGCTAGGTACACTAACAGGTAGAGTAATAGGTGACGAACATGACAAGAATCTCTGGACATCGGCGGAACACAGTAAAGGCACACTAACAAACTTGCCAGGAACCAGGAAGGACACTCGGCACTGACTATCATTGAAACCAAACGAGCAACAATTTGTTGCATGAAATGTAATGACTGCGTTCCTTTAAAACAGATTCCTTTTTTACTAAAACAAGAAAAAAGAATTGTGTCAATGTGATATTTAACAAACAACGTTTCACATGTAAAACGTGCAAACTAAGAAATGCGTGCCTCAGATACTGGCATGCATTTTTAAACAAAAACAGCTCCATTTCGAAGAGAATGAAATCTTTACATCTTGAGATAAAATTTAGAGTGCACTACAGCGCTGCCATGCAATACACTTCAGATACCTTAAGTGCATAAGAAGGAGTGCTTGTTCAGATTTCAACAGTAGGTGATAGCTGCTGAAGCACATTGCTTGCCAGACAGCAAGCTACAGTTCTTTGAAGAGGATCTAAACGGCTGTTTGCCCTTGCTACACCATCCCTTTTCAAGCACAGCTTGCTCGTATGCAGCGTTTGTGCTCCACCAACAGCCATTCCAGCACAACACAGTAGAAGTCTGTTTTACGTAGGATGAGTGCCACGAGAAAGCTGCTGTCTACAAGCTGTATAACAAAGTAATGTGGCTGCAGCATCCATAAATAAATATTGGTGCCAGGTGTTGTATTTCCACTCTATTTTACTTTAAATACTTGTGAAGTGCTAAGACGGCACTGGTGCATTCTAACGCAAGCTGTACAATTGGGTCCTGCTGGCGCATTACTCAAGCATAGGGATGCTTTCAATGTGTCTCAGACAGTTCACTGAATTTAACAAGGATATTTGTCTTGGGTTCCTAATACAAACATCGGGCAGTAATGCCCAAACAGGTGTGCTCTGACAATATTTACTTTGTGAAATACATTGTTGCAAGAGCTTTTGTTATTTACTGCATTCACTTACATTTCTAACTGTGTGAAGTCTGATTTGGTCTTCTATAAGTCTTGTATTAATTATGCAGTCATAGGAAAATAAGTGCGCCTTAACAAGCACATGCGTAAGGAAATGAACATCAGTTCTGTTGACAAGGAAAAGGTGGTGAGTAACAAAAGCTTTCGATAATCCACATAGTTGCAAAGAACTGGTTTGAAGCCAAAGTGTGTTGTAAATTTCCAAACATAAAGGTCATTTCATGGAATGCCCTGACTTTCTTCTATTTCATCAGAAAGGTTGCGACACTTGTGGCTGGCCGGTTAGCTTTTGTTTTCCATTTCCTCTCCACTAAAGACCCCGCAATAAAAATGCACAAAACAGCTTCAATAAGATCCTCCGTCACATACGCTAAAAAAAAAAAGAGCTAGTGATGCAACAGCATTATCCTTGTTATGAGAACTTATGACAAGTCATGGTTTGCATAGTTTGATAGCAGATGTGCTCTGGTAAGCTCCACCATATTACAGGCATGTATTGTGGTGAAGTTATGCGAAAACAGAATACTACGGCAAAATAAGGTCACGTTATTATTTGAGGCGGAGCACACAAGTACGATTTCATTTACTTTCCTAACTTCACTGTGATAAAGTGCTTCGTCGGCCGCGTACTGTTATGTAGATAATCTTGTTACTCCTGTGAAAGGAAATCTTCGCCGCAGTGCAGATTTGTGTAGTGGTGAAAAATATTTTTCCTTAGCATCGCATATTATCATTTGCACTGTGTAGCGTCAAAATAATTATGCGTGAGTGCTGCCAACAGCTGAGCTTTGGCTGGCATGGTGTCAAGTAACGTCCACGAAGTATAAATACTGGCACATATACTCTGCGAAATCTGCGTTTCGAGCTGGAAGAAAGACTTATAACGAGACAAAGTGCTTGTTGAGGAGATAGCATATAGTGTAGTGATTTCTGAACTACGCTCCTGTTTATGCTCTGATATGAGATACCCTTCGTCTCGTGTTTCGCAGTAATCCCGTTTTTGCAGGGGTGCGTAAGCTTCGACGCAGTGCAGGTCTCTGTAATTGTGGGATGACAGGCCTGTGTTGTGGGCTCACGTGTGAATGGATCAAACAGCACTGCGCAAACTTTAATAAAGACGAAGGGGGTCACAAAGTCGCCCAAAATACACGTGTGTGTATGTGCGTGTGGGAAGAGGGGGTCGAAGCTGAACCGCACAGGAGCCAGTTGGGACCGTAGTTGTGTTCCTGCCCAGTCTCGGTACTTTCTTTTGCCTTCGCGAGTTTCAAAACGGTAGCATGGCCTATTATATAGGCACGTTTATAGTCGCACAGTATCGATAAGTATACGTGCGTTGCATACGTCGAGCCCTGTATGTTAGCGCGCGTACGCGAGGGCCGCTAGCCCTCATGCACTGGTTGCCGTAAACGCTACCGGCCATGTATTGACAGTCTCAGGAGCGCGCCTTTGGCAACGGTGTTATGAAGAGTAACAAAAAATCACAGCATATCCACGGGGTGAATGATGATGAGTGGGCGAAGCTCCTGAGGGGAAATCATCGGTAAAACCGTGACTCTTCAGTGAAAGTTCGCCCACTACATCACCAAGAAAGACGTGAGAAACACTGTGTGATACTCTCCGCTCCGCAGCCTTGTCTGCTGCCTCCATCCGGCGACTCCGAGCTGCGAAAGAGAAAGCGCGCCAAGAGCGAGTGCCTTTTATGATCGCAGGCGTCCAATGGCATGCGCCATATATGACATCATTCGCATTATACAAGCGCCATCTGTCATCTTTACATACAGTTATTTCCGGAAAATTTTCGTTATTAACTGATTTGGGGGCCAAATTAGTTCGTTAAATCGAGTTTTAAATGTACCTCACACTCGGGGAGTCAAGTTTATGCTGCAGTTCATAAACTAGAGGTAGCAGCCTGGACACACAACGCCATCTATTGAGCCATTCATAAACTAAACTAGAGGTGGCTACATACATACGGAGGAGGGAACGACCCACACCCTAAGGAGCTTCGCCCCTAAAAACTTTTCCAGGGACTTTAACCCCACAAAGCGCGTTGCTCTGCATGGGCTTCGTGTGGTACACCACCTGTTCCTGTCTACGTTATCGTGCTAATTATTTCTTCCGCATGTAGGAAGTGGTGAAAGCAGTACAGGTGCGTGTGGGGACAGTCTGGCTTTCTCAGTACTCATGCACTCGGCAAATGAAGATGCACACTCAGCGCTTTGTAGCAACAAGAATGGGTTGGTTGGTTGGTCAAACTTGACCATCTTATATCTGATGGAGGCGAAAATGCTCGGGGCTTGTGTGCTTAGATTTAGATGCACGCTAAAGATTCCCAGGTGGTCGAAATTCCCGGAGCCTTCCACGGCGGCGTCCTTCATAAACGTAACTCAGTTTTGGGATGATACACGACATGCTGATGCAGATGTCACCGAGTGCCTCCTTCTGCTTAGTTTCTACAATGAGACGGATTTGCTGAGCCTTGTGGTGAACCGCTCAATTGTGTGATTGTCAAGATGTTTCCCGGAACCATCATATGTTCTGTTGCGATAACGGTGAGATTATGAGATTACCGGCCTCATTGCAGCGGTTGAGCACATCGGCGTTGCTCGTAGCAAAGCGTGTGTGCCGCTTTTATGTTAGAGGTAACAAAATAGCTGACTGGGCTAGTTGGTTGTGCATACTTAAGATAAACAGCGCAAAAAAAAGATAGCGTTGACTCTTCGGATTCTTCTTGTGAACTACACAATAAAGTCAACAGATCAGAACGACAGGCCTTCTGGCTATATTCACAAGCCCACGCGGAAACATTTCCAGCCTTTAACTATGTGGCGACTTTAAACTAGCCGTAAGCATCACGACAGCGTGTTACCAGCAGTGCTCCTTTTAGGGGCGAAGCTCCTTAAGGCGTAGGCTTGTCTGCCGTAGTTGTCCGTCGTAGCCACTTCGTCTTCATCGAACGCTGGCACGCGCTTTTGTGTCACGAGTTCACGCCGGTTCCTCTTCGTCTACTCCGGCACGGCAGAAAAGGGTGTTGTTTCCATTAAGCGGCCGTGACAATACCCCCAGTTTTAAGTAGTTCTTCACCACTTTTCCTGGAAGGTAAAAGATGCGAAACGAATACCACAGTGTCACGGCCGCTTAATGGCCGTGACAGTGTTCTAGAGAACTCAGTTGTTGTTGTTGTTATGTGGGGTTTAACGTCCCAAAACCAATTCTAATTATGAGAGACGCCGTAGTGGAGGGCTCCGGAAATTTTGACCACCTGGGGTTCTTTAACGTGCACTGACATCGCACAGCACACTGGCCTCGACACTTCGCCTCCATCGAAATGCAGCCGCCGCAGCCGGGATTCGATCCCGCGACCCTCGGATCTGCAGCCGAGTACCATAGCCACTTGACCACCGTGGCGGGGCAAGAGAGAACTTAGTTGTCTGTCCATGCAGCACGAAGCATGGCTAAATTAATCCGGCACTCGGCACGATTTACGATGAACATCCGGAGCTTCGCCTACTCATCATCATTCACTCCGTGGATATGCGTGGATTTTTCTTCAGTTCTTGTGCATTATATTATTTTAGTACCAAGGAGAACATTCTGTATGATATTGAACAGTTTCTGTGAAAGTTCTTTATTTTTCCTCTTCGACGACGGCGTGCATTATTGCATAAGGAAATTTTTTAATACCTTAATTGGCACGCTGATGACTGCATCTGGACTCGTGAGGGCTTGGGAATATGTATGTATGCAAGGACTCAGCGTGGTGTGGTGCGACTTTATTATTATTATTATTATCATTATTATTATTATTATTATTATTATTATTATTATTATTATTATTATTATTATTATGTTCCTTATATTGTGATTGCGACTCACGGCTGCTTGTGGGAAAAAGTGACTTTCCCCTTTTCGGGGTATTTATTTTAACGTTAAAGGAAGAATTGTGATACCTTGAACAAAAATGTCCATATTTTATAATTTTGAAGTACAGTAATGGTTGGCATGTGTGCATTTGAAGAAAACGTTTTGAAAACTACTTTCCTCTAAAAAAGAATGTTTCGTGTCATTTGTTCTGATGGTCGGTGACGAATCATGCAGCCGAGCCTTCTGAGCACGACGCGCAATGGCAAGTGCTCTCACGGGCAGCAGAAGCGCGCGAATCAGTGGCTTTTGCCTCCCCCTCCGAAGGAAATCACCGGAGTTATCATGTATGCTTGCTACAGTATTCTCATCGCATTGGTACCATGCATACCATATAGAGGAGCTTCAGAAAGTGACACGGCAAGTCTGAAGCCGAACATTCCCTGTGCGCGCTAGCCTCCGCAACGGCCGGGAGCTGGTTTAGAGCGGGTTGGCTCAGAGCTCCCCCGCCAAGTTGCGGCGATAGGTAGAAACAGCCCCCCGTGCGCAGGCCGTAAAGGAGGGAGCGAACGCGCGCGTCCAGACCGGCCGTGTGTTTACGCGGCGGCTTCCGGTGCTGGCTGCGCGGTGGCGCTGCAGGCGCTGCTCTGAGATCCCCTTATGTATTCGGTTGGTACGCTGCGCCTCTCGCTCCGATTGCAAGCTAACCCGCATCTGCTAACTCCGAGCCAGAGGACTGGAGCGACCAACCGAATACACCATTAATAATGTGTACTACAATGCGTTGTGCACTTCAGTCATAAGCATATTCGCGTCAATCAATACTGTGATCGCCACGTCCGCAATCCAACCCGCATTTCTTGGGGCAGCAGCCAAGTGTTTAACAGACATTGAACTAGCCTAGACATAAGATTCCGAATTGTGCTAGCTATGCAATGTCTTATAGGTAAGTGTGAGCGTGATTAATGGCGCTGTATCAAATTTGGGGCGGTGATTACTTGTAATTATTGGTACAAATATGCCATGAGGAGTAGCACGTGTTGCAATTAAAAATTCTTTTTTTTAGACTGTGGCAAGAGAACTGGCAGGTGCAGTGGAAGAGAGAAAAAAAAATGAATTTCGAAAAACAGTTTAGCTTTTTACTCTACATGTCGCTGGACAGGATGGACGATCGGCAGCACGAAATAGCTTGTTCCATTCGCGCGGAAAAATAATGCGTGAACTGCACCTAATAAACAAGTGGACAATTTCAGACGTAGTGCTGACAAAATGTGCTGCACGGCCGACACTGGCGGAAGAAGTGCAGTAGTCAATCGGGATGTTTTCTACAATGTTGGTACATACATTATCATGCTATTTTTTCCACGGCGCACTCTTCTGTGCGTTCCTCCACAATTTGCAGAAGGCACAGAAGTTGGTCAGGGTGGCACTTCCAAACTGAGCACTGTAAACAAAAATTAGCCGAAATGGGAGTAAATGACTTGTCCTCTACCGCACTCCCCGATAAGAGTTTAATATACTCCAGTCATGCGGAGTGAAAGGTTTACTCCGCTTGACCTTAGCTTTGGATGGATTGTTGGGGGTAATATTTACATCCATCGAGGAGCTTTTGCGGGTAGCTATGGGAGTATATGTTTGCATCCATGGCGGAGCTATTGCTGTTAGCTATATATGGGAGTTGGTGTTTGCATCCATGGAGGAGCTTTTGCTGAAGCCACCTAGGCCTAGTCGTGGTACGGACATTTCCTTGAATAATTTTATTATTATTGGGTCTACCTGAGTAAATTTGGTATCATTCTGGTTCTTTATTCTTCCGGTCGGCAGCTTTGGCGTTTGCTTTGCGATAATCCTGGTTTGTGCGCAAAAATCTTGATAATCTCGGAAGCCTAAAACCACGACAACACTCGCTAGGTGGTGGTGCCCTAACCATTTCATAACAAAATGTTTCCGATTCGCACATCACTGTGGTCGTCTGTTCGATGTGCGACATTCGGCATCTGGCTGGAGGAAAAGGGCGGTGCGGTGCGGTTAAACAGTGGAAAGAGCCTTGACACGTTTACCCAGAACGGTGATTGGCCGTTGCCAACTCACTACGCACTCATGACTCGAGGTTTCAAAAAATGAAGTGGTGGTTCATTCGGACGCACTATAAACAGGTGCGCGAGAATGCAGAGATACAGTCACCCACCGACGATTCGTCAAACCAACCAATGCACTGGGGCATCACACGGAAACACTAAACAGATCCGCGCGCACACACACACACACACACACACATCAGACCGACGCAAGCGCATCGTTACCGAAGATGGTTGTTAAAAACTCCCATGGGGAGTTTATGACCACGGGATCTGAAACTCGGTGGGGAGTATAATAAGGTCATGACGTTTTTATACTCCGTCACTTAACAACGGAGGTAAATTGATGACATGTGCTGTATTCACTTCTCTACGACGGTGTAAATGGCTCGAACGTGAGAGCGTTTGCGGATGACACGCTGGTAAAAGCTCCCATCTTGGCTAATTTAGCACGAAAGTGTTTTATTCCTCGGTCCACCAAGAAATCTGTGTGACATACTTCCGTAACGGAAGTAGATGTCTGAAAAATTAACACGCATTTAAGACAGAAAACTTACCACGCTCTGGGATTCGAACCCACAACCAGCCAGGGTGCGGCGGTATAAGAGCTGGAAGCGCTACAACTACATAACCGGCAGTCTTACAGCATGGAGGAAGAAAGAGTTCTTATATCTTTACTGCTCCGCTTTACTATTTGCATCTAATTGATGTTCGGTTAAAGCAAAGGTATTTAGCAAGAAAAATTGCTCTTAAATTAACATCGCGTCCTTTTCACTGCACCCTTGCTTCTCAGCGGTGGTACCGCCATCTAGGAACGATGGTGCAAAGTCGTTAGTTGCAGTGCTAATAAGCGCGCCAGCAGTTGGTGCTTCAGTAGTCGCGACACCTCTATCGCCACACCTCTATCGCCACACAGGCTACAGCGTCCTGCCGGCGCGTTGCTTCAGCCACGGCCGCTACATTCTTGTGGGACGTATATGATAGCCAGTTGCGTTGCGACGCGCTCTACTCCAGCAACGCAAAGACGGCCGCTAACAAGCAAATTACGCGCCTTTCGCACAGTTTGTGCATTCACAAAACGCACAATTCGCTTACAAACAGTTCGGTTTCGCTTGCAAGGTTTCACCGTTTGCGGACGCTCCTGCTTTATAGCAGGTTTGCGCAGTGAGCTGGCGCGTTCAGTGCATAATCTCCGGAGAAATGCGAGTCGTTCGAACGCTTTCGCTTGTGTGCAATTCTCGAGGATCCCTGTGCAGTGTCGAAGTGCCGCTGGTGTCTGCGTGCAACGGGTTCACATGTGCAGAGTATACAACTCATCTCCCGCCCCTCGATTCACCAGATTGCCGCTAATGTGGGAAGACAGGTTCACTTTCGTGTTATACCGATTGCTATGACAGAGGGATCAACCATCGTTTGCTTACAGTGTGCTTCTACTCTTTGTAGCTTCGATGTCATTGCAGCTCAGATGCCAAACAAACGGCTACCTCTATTTGGCACTCCACGTCAGCAGAGTCACTGCGATTCGCAGTTTGTACGGTATCTGTAAATAGTGACAAAGGGATAATTTTATACTGCTGACAGTATGAATAAATAAATAAATAAATAAATAAATAAATAAATAAATAAATAATAAATAAATAAATAAATAAATACAAAAGTAGCCTGAGCGTGACTTGAGTAGAGGGCTGTTTATTGGGCATTTTGCATATGTGCGGTCGCTTCAGCCCGGATGTCCTTCCAGAGGTCCATGAAAGCAGATCCCTTCTCGGCCTCTAGAATGCGATTCTCCATCTTCCGCAGCAGATCGGGAGTGAAGTATTCCTTCCAGCTTCCAACTTTGCCACTTCTGACGAACGGGTACTTCGTGTCGTCTCGATTATGGCCTTCACTGAGGGTGACTTTCATGCGCGAAAGCAACTCGTTCCACTGTGGGTTACTTTGATGAGTCACGTCGAGGACCACAAAGTTACGCATGTAATCCGGCTGCGACCTTTCCAGCAGTTTTTCGAGTAACGCCTCGTCCCGCTCCAGAGTACGGCCATACTCCTCTCCCAGGAAATACGCCAACCTGAGCGCCACATCGGCGGTATGATTCTTCAGTTCCTCGTAAGTCAGAAAAAACACGTTTGGTTCTTCCCTCACTGCGAAGCCCGCTGCTACGTGTTCGAAGTAGTCGCCGTAGCCAAAATTCCCACTCACAAAGGCGTCGACGAAATCTTCGAATGTTCCGTCATGGAATGCGAAGATGTGCAGGTGGATCATCATGTGGTAGAAGGAGACGCAGACGTCCCACGGATTGCGGGCGAGGTAAATGTACTTGCCGTCCCTGGTCATTGTGTGCTTGGTTGGTGCCAAGTGTGTAGCGAAGGTTCTGAAAGGCAGAGACGAGTCGTATTCATCGACGTCCGCGTACTCGAGGAAGCGCCATTCTTTCGCGAACTCTTGGTACGTGCTCATCGGCTGGCCGTCTTTCAGAATGAATTGCATTATGTACATGAGCCAATGCGTTCCACTCTTCGGGAAGGTTATTTGCACGAGGTCTCCCTTTTTGGCTTTGAACTCGAGAGCTTTTCGCAGCCAGCCTGGATTCAGGACGACGCACCTCGCAACTCCGTCTATCGTTTGGTAGGCTGGCCTCCTCCTCTGCATTGTCGTCGAATTGTTTCTGCAATCCGGAAAACAAGGTTATCAACATGTTTTCAGCGAACATGTCTTCTATCCTTCGTTTAAGAGATACGGTAGTCTATCAAAGAAAAACTTTGGCCAAGTCCCATTACAAACTTTCGTTATGAACAGCAGTTTATCAGGCAATATCCAGACAGCGTTTTCAAATGGCCTCATTGTGCAGGGGGCTATGTGTATTTCCACTTTCCTGTTATGACGCTCCAAAGAGGCAAGCTCGCACGAAGGTACCCTTCGCGTTTACATCGACAAGCGCCTTGCGAGAGCGCTTACCCCACAGTACTGCCACACCTAGGAAACCGTATATAAAAGCCCGCCACATGAAAGGTCGGAGGATCGGTCTACTTCCGATGATCAATGTAGTAACAATGACCAACTCGTTTTAGCTGCCCAGGATGATGACTTTGTAGCGCTGCATGAATTGCTGAATGGCTTGGAAGAGGGTACTTCTGGTAGTGGTAGGTCTACGAGAAATGAGAGAGTACGTTGAGAGAAACAGGAGTAGAAACTTTTGGTTCGCAATGCCACGCGGGGAGAAAGGAAAGCATGGGAGAAATACGAAACTTAGCGAGAATTGTTCGCCTGAACAACGTAAGAATGGCGTGCTGTTCTGTTTACGATACGTGGGCACCAGAAGCAAAAGGGCTGCAAGGCTCCAAACCGCAACTTCGAGTTGCGCAAGATGGCGGACTGAACGTGCCAGTGCGTTGGATTTTCCCGCTGAACTCCGAACCGAAAGCGGGTATTTCAATATCTCTATTGCAAATTTTGTGTGGACACAAAGAATGAGCGCAAAAGTACTTGTTCACATACACTGAATAAATTATTGCGGAATTCCCAGGATTATAATAATGGAATCGTTATTACCGAAGTTTACATCGACATTTAATAATGTTACGGGAAGTAATTTGCATGGCGTTTACATAAAGAAATGCACTGGAGGAGTTTCATAAGTGAAACAATATTCCACGTGCTGAGTGATGCATTTCCGGGGTTTTACGTCCCAAAACCACGTTATGATTATGAGAGACGCCGTAGTGTTGGGCTCCAGAAATTTCGACCAGCTGGAGAAGTTTAAGGTGCACTGACGTCGTCGAGTACGAGGGCCTCAACATTGCTCCTCCACCAAAATGCATTCAACGCGGCCTAGCTTCGATCCTGCTAACTACGGATCAGCAGCTGAGTATGATAGCCACTAGAGAACCGTTGCCGCGCACATGTTGACTGATCTTTATGACCAAACACTATCTCAGTTTCATGAAACACTTGATAACAACCACATTTCTCGTAATGCATTGTAATGTGCGAATGGACTGAAGGTTTTAAGAATGCGTGATGCTCCATAAGCCTTTCATATACGCATCTGACGGATTGCCCAATGTAAACCTTTCTACAAGAAAATGAAGTCGTATAAATGACCACCAGTGCACATTCCACGTACTGGTTGAGTATCGCATTCTACATAATGTTTTACGATAAGGCTTGAGATCCGCTTGATGCGTAAATCAACGGCTTATGCAGCCCCACGCATCCATAAAAGCTTCTGGCCATTCGCATCTCGCTATGCATTGCGACAAATGTGGTCGTAATCCCTGTTTCATGAATCTGAGACTGTGTTTGAGATCAGTCACAATGTGAAACAGTGAAGACGTATCGCATTAGCAAAAGCAGAAACAAGAACAGACCCTGAATATTTGGTTGGAACGCGACTTGCGCGCAATTAAACAAGGGGACAAATGGCGCATATCTGCTTTCTTCGCTACGAATAACGTAAAAAGACGATACTCTTCTGCTGCGCCTGGTACGTAACACTGTCTCTTCTTCCCCTGTAACCCCTCATGCTCTTCCCTGCCCTCTCACTCCTCCCATCATCGATATAATCAAGGTGTTGCTGAATACAATTCAAATTTCCCGCGCCCGCTCCGCCCTCGCGCCATCTATTGGAACCTTTTATTACTGTTGGCTTAACGCGCAGAGTCTCTTTGACACCATTTCTAGAGTGCTTCGATGCCCTCCTCGCCCGCCTTTCAAGGAGGACATTGAGGCATTCGGACCTTTTTTAAAGCGTTGATTTGTTAATGCGTCTTCTTAATTAAACTGTGGCTGCGGATCACCGTTATGTACATGCATCTTTCCAGCTATGTACGTATGTATTGCAGGACATTCTTTTGAAAACATCTTACGAAACCTCGCCAGCCTGCACTTCATTCTGTCGTTGAGGGCGTCCAAAAAAACATTGCCATGCTTAATTTACGCTTGTCTGGCCCACGGAGGAACGACGGACAGCGAATGCGAGAATGCATGGCAATTCAAAAACATCCGACAGTCGACTTGTTGAAGCTGTTCTGGCGAGAAAAGAAACGAGTGAGGCTTGCACTAGCGGCGGAAGGCTAGAGAAGCTGATGGACACTTTAGAGTGCTTATACACTGTGCAGGAGGCGTGTAAGGGAACCGATCATCTTTCAAGGAAACCCATCGCGATACTTATCCTAAACATTGCTACTCAGTAAACAGATCGCGTTATATTGAAGTGTAATGGTAAGTTGGGCGAGTTCGTTTACGTCGATTTCATCGAAACAGCGCTTAACAACACGGAGACAAGCTGAGGAGTAGGTAGTGCCTTGTCTAGTGCTCCTCTTGTCACCGTATTGTTAAGCGCTGTTTTGACGAAATGACCGTATTATATGTACAATGCCTTTCCGATAAAAAAAAAAGAGGAGATGAACCTTCCGGTCTACGGTTGTGACAGCATTCGGCGACCCAGAGATGTTTCAAACACTGTAAGCTATACGGCGGATCGCTGCATGGCCCATCTCCATCGGCTTACGTGAAAAGAGTGAAGCTCGATCAGAATGTGATATTACTAGAGCATGAGAGGGTGATGCGGGCCCATATAAGTTGCTCCGACTATCGCTTACGTCTACAACACGTCCGCATAGTGCCGAAGTAGGGCGTGTCCGCTCTGGAGGACGAATCAAGAGAGTCGTAAAGGCGAAGTGTGACCAAATCTGTATTGTTTCACGAGAGTTCGAGTGCAAGGGAGAGCAAGAAAAAAACACAGTAGCAGAGCGACGAGATCCAGCGGCAAGAGAAATCGAGGTCGTTCACGTCTCATATTGCAGCGTAACCACTTTCTGCACGTGGGCCGCCTCGCCACTTGACGTTACGCATTCTGTAGACTCGCATCTATCCTGGCTGCGACGGTCCCACTTTCGATGGACGCGGAAATGCTGGGGGCCCGTGTACTGCGCGGTGTAGTGCACGTTAAGCAGCCGCAGATGGTCAAAACTTCAGGAGGACCACACTGTACGGCGGGCCTAATAATCATATCGTGGTTATGTCACGTATAATTCCCATCTTCTGTTGTTAATACGTTGCACATTCTCATGTACTGCACATCCTAGCGACGAGCGGCCATCTTGTGAGAGACGTGCAAAACGTTTAAATAGGGAATTTTATTTCGGCCGTAGACATCTTCACGTTTACGGATACCGGTTTAGCTGAAAGTGTACGTGACGAAGCCTAACCAAAGACACAGAAAACTGTTATTACCCTGGCTGGCGCGTTTTGCCGGGGAGTTAGTCTAAAGCATTGGTCGTGAGGTAATAATTAGCTCACTCTATTCTCACAGTTTTCTTAACGAGAACAATGACGCGGCTGAAAAAATAATGGAATGTATTGTAATTAAACAAACCGCCGCTAGATGTCGCTAGCAGCCCCTGTTTCTGCCGTAAACTCCTCCGGTAGACCGGTATCCGTAAACGTAAAGAAGTCTACGGGCGAACTAAAATTCTCTAATAAAGAGACTTCGACATAAAAAAAGCACCGCCCCCGACGGTCCTCTACCGGAGAAAGAGGAGGAAAGAGCACTGAATGTGAGGCAGTCTACCGTATGATAAGCGTGTATTTTGCTAACCTCTGCTATGGAAAGGGGAGAGGTCAAACCGTCGCAGAATATTAGAGACTACAGGGTCCCGTTATAAACAAGGCGCTATTTCAAGGAGGAGGAGATGAAAGAAAATCGGGAAGGTCAACTCTCTATTGCTGTCGTGTGCTGCATCAACTTTCAAAAAGTTCTTGTAGCAATAGAAGCAGTACTTCGTATTGTAGTTCTCACGCAGAAAACACGAGAGAAATTTCAGGGCTATACTCTTTAGCGGGAGCACACGCGCACTTTGGCTCCGTAGCCTTCAGGTCAGGCTACCCGCATAATAGACGGAATTCCTCGATGCATCAACGTCACTGGCTAAAAGAAAGGCTCATGTTTCGAGTGAAGAAAGGACACGTTGTGCAAGTAACGTGTCGGAAGAGCGGTGCTATATGGCTGATGTACATCACGCACTCGATCCTCAAAGAGGGACAGCCCGTAACCACGTTTGACGATTTCCTCAAAGAGTCGTGCTTGCACATAGGCATCGTTGAGTACAACGTGCCTTTACTGTTAAAGAGGAGATTCCCTTCGCACTTGACATTGAACAATTCATTCATATCTGGGATTTTCCGCCCCGAAACCAGCTATGATTATGAGAGACGCCGTAATGGAGGGCTCCGGAAATTTTGACCACCAGGGGTTCTTTAACGTGCACTGACATCGCACAGCACACGGGCTTCAACATTTCGCCTCTATCGAAATGCAAGGGCCGCGGCCGGGGTTCCATCCCGCGACCCTTGGTTCAGCAGCAGAGTGCCTTGGGCACTAAAGCACCGTGGCGGGGCTGCCATTGCACAAGCCTACGATGACCGCAGAAGGCAAGTACGTGTGTCGGGGGTGTCTGTGTATCCTTCTACCACATGACGATCAACACCTGCGTATTCGAAAACGGAACATTCATTGATCTCGTCGACGCCTTCGTGAGGAGAAACTTCGGCTACGGTGACTACTTCTAAAACGTCGCAGCGGGCTACGCTTTGAGAAAAGAACCGAATGTGTTCTTGCTTTCCTACGAGGAACTAAAGAACAACGGCGACGTGGACGTTGTGGCTGGCGTACTTCCTGGGAGAACATTACGGCCGTCCTCTGGAGGAGGACGAAGCGCTACTCCTGCAACTGCAGGAAGGGTCTCAGCCCGATGATTTGCGTAAAGCACTGGTTTTTGGCTTGAGCGCTAATGCTAATGGCGGCCCTCAGTGGAACGAGGCTGTTTTGCACAAGAAAATCATCTGCAATCGATATCATGGCAACCGTACGAAAAAATCGATAAAGTTCGAAGCTGGAAGGAATCTTTAACGCCAGATCTGCTCTTTCAAAATGGAGAATCGAATTCTGGAGGTGGACAAGACCTCTTCCTTGAAGGACCTTTGGGAAGACATCCGAGCTGAAGCGATGAACAAAAAATAATCCTGTATAAACAGTCCTGCGCAGCTGCTGTCTGTATGCTTGCGTGCTTGAATACACTCGCATGGTTAAAAATAGTCACTCAGTTGGTCAAACGTCCAAAAGAGTATAGTATATATGATTGCAGTTCCCCTCACAGCGCTCTGCTACTTGTTTATAAGTCGAAAAAATCACTGTGGTGCCTTGCCCCGCCACGGCGGTCTAGTGGCTATGGCACTCGCCCGCAGATCCGAGGGTCGCGGGATCAAGTCCCGGCCGCTGCAGCTACATTTCGATGGAGACCAAATGTGGAGGCTCGCGTATGATGTGCGATGTCAGCGGAGGTTAAAGAGACCAAGGTGGTCCAAATTTCCGGAGCGCTCCACTACAGGAGTGGACGTGGGGGATCGCATGACCACTTTCAGAGACATCACACAACACTACAGATTGAAAAGATGTAAGTACCCACCACCATACCCCAAACTAAACAAGAAACAGGCGGAGACAACTACAGACACACACATCCAAACACGGTGATCCTTCGCCTCTGCTACCCAGACATTTATACGTCTGACACGTGTAAAGTGTGCGGAGCCAGAGCGACGCAGCAGCACATGCTGTGGGCATGCACAGGGAGCGCACAGCAGGATCCCCTTATTAGGAACGGGGTAGACGTGGCAGTCTGTGACCGAGGGGCGCGATGGGAGGCCTGCCTGCTCAGCCACAACCTCGCCGATCAACTCTGGGCCGTCCGGCACGCCGAGGAAGCCGCCCGTGTCCAAGGGCTCGAGGCCGTCACCTAGGCTGGGGTGCTTGTGGCCCTACCCCGACCAAATCGCCGGACCTATTTGTTGATTAAAGGTTTTTCTCTCTCTCCACTACGGCGTCTCTTATATATCTCATCGTGGTTTTGGGCCGTCAAACTCCAGAAATGAATCACTCAGGCTCGCCCTGACTCGTACCGGCGACCGCAGTGGTCACCGCAGCCGGCTGCTGACTCGAAAAGTGCGGGTTTGATCCGGGCCGCGGCGGTATCATTTCTGTTGAGGCGGAATAATAGTGGTCGGTGTCTTGTGCCATTGCAATGCACGTTAAAGAACACCAGGTGGCCGAAATTTCCGGAGTTGTCCTCTACGGCATTGTTCAAGATCATATTGTAGTGATAGATCCTAAAAAATCGCCAATATTGTTCTTATGAGGCCAGGATAACCCCGTAAGGTTTAGTCCGAGTAGCCCAGCTGAACAGATCTAGCTTTGTGGTTGTATGCTAACGAGTTACTAACAGACAAGCATGTGCACTTAAAAACGTGAAGAGAAGAGACTAAGTGGGGAAGCACGCAGTTTACAAAAGAAGTCATGGCTAAACTGCATTAGAAAGCATATTTTAACGTCTGATAGCCCACAGGTTAATTACGAATGCAGACAGCGCCAGCTGTGGAAAGTACTGTGTTCGCCACATTTTAACATCTGCTTTTGGCGCTTACCTTTTCTGGCGTGCCACTATGAAGATACGCTGCTACGCTGGCTCGCACTGCGATGCAAGAGTTGTTTCGCGGCAACGTGTGACTGCAAACAGCAGCGACTGCCTATAAAGGGGCTAATACTAACAGCCTGCCGGTCGCTGCCCTAGATTCGAGACGTTCTAGAAAGTACAGTTGCTGTGCTCTCTAAAACCTGCGTACTGTACGCTGTGTTCTGTGTGATGTCAATGCACGTTAAAGAGCCCCTGGTAGTTGAAATTTCCGGAGCCCTCCACTACGGCGTGAGACCCCAGAAGTCTTCTTTCTTATTTAACTGTGCACACATGGGAATGTAGGCTACGTGAGAGCCGGCTATCCCATCATCATAATAACATAACATAAGGTTGACGCTTTGACTGTACAGTGTTTCAGCTCAAGCTAAGATTTTTTTTTGTATTTTTTCTGAAGCCGACTCACCGAACCAATGCGTACGCTTCAAGCAAAATGATCATCTGTGTTACGTAATTATTATGCAAATGCTGCTTGTACTACCACACTACAGACATACTCCACCAGCCTACGTCACGAAGGCGCGGTGGCGGAGCCGTCGGGCGTTCTAGATTCGCGTGGTAGGCATCCGCCGTCGTGTCTACCGTATATTTCCAGTGGCACTCTCGGACCAGCGATCCGGAACATGTTTTGTCGTCTACTAGCGCAAGGTATCGATCTCTCCGGACCACCGCCTTCTTTGGGCTGTTGCGCTGAGCCGCCTATAGGCTTTGCCGTGCTTGCACGGTGCGCGCGCTGTTTTTCGCTCACTAGAGCACTTTAATATGTCGTTTAACAACACCCTAGCACTCGGCTTGCACCTTTCATTGACAGGTGACTAAGGCCCTACCCTGGAGCCGTGGCTGCTGACGCCATTTCCTGGAAATCGAGCTCCAGGCGCCCCTGAGTGCGAGTACGACAAACAACACACCTCCATGCGCAGTGTTGTGGAAAGGTGCATTGGGGTATTCAAGAGCAGGTTCCGCTGCTTGCAGCGCTACCAAGCCCTGCTATACAAGCCCGAAGGATCAGTGGGTATCGTTTCTGCCTGCGCTGCTCTGCCAGTGTTTCCCGTGGACAGCGATGGTGCGACCATGCCGCCTGCTCCTGTTCGAGGCAGTGCTCGTCTGCCGGAGGATGGCCAGCTGCGGAGGAACCGCGAGCTCATTCTCCAGGGAAATGAGCAACGAAGGGCGGTTGTGATCCTTTTCCGACGTGCATAGGACTGCTGAGTTCTTTAGCACACACGCAGCATTATTGCAGTCTCCCACACAAGAGAGCTAAGTGCGCAAATGCACTGGGCTGGTGTTTACTTTCAAAAATGAGGTCTTTATTTTGCATTGTTAACTGTAAAGGCGGTTGCAGTAGGTGCTCCTTTTTTGTGTAATATCGTGCATTGTGAAGTGCTTTTTTCTTCTGTCACACAACGCCAGCAGTTTGGTGCCAATATCACGTATTATGGCACTTACTACGGCACCTTGCACAGTATCTAGTTTGTAGATATAAAATTCGAGGAAACAAGTAGCACTTTGTTGCTTTGTTCACGCCATGAATGCCACCAACATAAAGGTGATATTAGAGAGGAGGCAATAACATACGCAGTGCAACAAAACGAAGCAAGCAACATACAGCAAGGTTAACGTTGAAATTTTGTAATGAAAAATAGCATAAAAACAGTGCAGTTATGAAATGTGAAACACAAGTTTTGCAATGTATCACAATGCATGAGCAATGTCCTCTGAATGTTTAAAGGGCAAGAAATTGCAGGAAATTAGCTGTACGACCACGACTTAACTGCAATGTAATGGACGCTAGTCATACATTGTTATAGCGTCGTCCCCAACGGTGGTGCAGTGGTTCAGGCGACATTCAGGCGACACCTGGTAACCTGAACCGGTCGGCAGGTGCAATGCCGAGTGTCTATTTTAGCGGACTCCGGCACCTGGTTCATCACTAGCATGACCCCCCTCAGTTTGAAGAACCGGAAGTAGAGAAAGGAAGGAAGAGAGAGGAAAGAAAGAGAAAGGAAAAACAAGAAAAAGAAGGCCTTATAAGCACTGCTGCTGTCTGGTGCCCTCCTGTCACCCTTGAAGAAGGGTCCGAGTGGGACCCGAAACGTCGGGTTTTGGTCATCTTTCATGTAAAGTTTTTTACCGTTTGATGATTATATTTTGGTTGGTGTCCTCCCCTTTTTTTCACCTTTAGTTTCGTCCCAACCAGACAGATCTCTGTAAAATGTTCACCTTTAAACTTAAATGTGGGTTAGTGCAGGACTTTTCATTGGGCATTTTGCATACGTGCGGTCGCTTCAGCTCGGATGTCCTTCCAGAGGTCCATAAAAGCCGAAACCTTCTCGGCCTCCAGGATACGATTTTCCATCTTTCGCAGTAGACCGGGAGTGAAGTAATCTTTCCAGCTTCCAACTTTGCCACTTCTGACGAGCAAGTACTTGTTGTGATCTTCACTAATGGTGACTTTCAGGCGAGAGAGCACCTCATTCCACTGCGGGTTACGTTCACCGGTTAAGTCGAGGACCGCAACGTTCCGCATGTAGTCGGGTTGCGACCTCTCCAACAGATTTTGGAGTAATGCCTCGTCCTGCTCGAGAGTATGGCCATACTCCTCCCCAGGAAGTACGCCAGCCTGAGCGCTACATCGCCGGTATGATTCTTGAGTTCCTCATAAGTCAGAAAAAAGACGTTCGGTTCATCCTTAAGAGCGAAGCCTGCTGCTACGTGTTGAAAGTAGTCGCCGTAGCCAAAGTTTCCACTCACGAAGGTGTCAACGAAATCTTCGAATGTTGCGTCTCGGAATGCGTAGGAGCGCATGTTGATCACCATGTGGTAGAAGGAGACGCAGACGTCCCACGGATTACGGGCGAGGTAAATGTACTTGCCGTCTTGGGTCATCGTGCGCTCGTTTGGTTCCAAGTGTGTAGCGAAGGTTCTAAAAGGTAGCGACGTGTTGTATTTCTCGATGTCCATGTACTCGAGGAAGCGCCACTCCTTCGTGAACTCTTGGTAAGTGCTCATCGGCTGTCCGTTTCTGAGAATGAATTGCACGATGTACATCAACCAATGCGTTCCACTCTTTGGAAACGTTATTTGGAGGAGGTCTCCTTTCTTGGCCGTGTACTGAAGAATTTTTCGCAGTCTGTCTGGATTCAGGGCGACGCACCTCGCGACTCCGTCTATCATTTGGTAGGCTGGCCTTCTCTGCATTGTCGCCCAATTGCTTCTGCAATCCGGAAAACAATGGTTATCAGCATGTTTTCACCGAACATGCTTTTTATATTAGTGTGTTGCCTTCGTTTAAAAGGAACTATAGCTGATTGAGGGACCTGAGACCATAGGTCGGCAGTGTGGGAGAACACTCACTCACACTTACTCACCCTAATTTTTCCAGGACCTGCACTCACTTGAATCCCCACTCACCTCCACACGTACTCACTCGCACTCACTTCCACTCACACTCACTGGCACTCACTCGCACTTGCACTCACTGACACTCAGTCGCACTCACTTCCACTCACACTCGCTTTGATCGCAACTCATGTTGAGATCAAAGGTCATAATCTATTTTGCTCCGTCAAGCAAAATGCGTAGTGCGTGGTGAAAGCAAAGTACGCAATTTTCCAGCATACTTTCTGCTAATGAGGCGCAGTTTCCTTCTGGCACTTTTACTCTCCCGGAGGAGTATGAGGGGTAAGGCGCTGTTTCCTTGTGGCACCTTTACTCCCTCGGAGGAGTCCTACGAAGCACAGGGAGTACTCCTCCGAGGGATATGGCGGGAGGAGTACTGTACTCCATGAGGGGGCGTGAGGTTACTCTATGTCTAGAGAGAGTTTGTTCACTCTGGAAAAACGAGTACTACATGGGACAATAAACGAATACTCTCCCAATGTGTATTCCTGGTACTGATTTTGTTCTAAGAGTGAAGTCCCATTACGAACATTTGTTACGAACTGCAGTTTATGCAATTTATAACGAAATATTGAGGAAACGTTTTCAAATGGCTTCGTTGTTTGAGGAGCTACGCGAATTTACGCTCTCATATTGCCCTGCTCCCAGGAGACAAGCTTTGCTCTCCAATATGGTACTCTTCGCGTTTACATCGACAAGCGCCTCGCAAGAGCGCTCGAAGCATTGTGCGACACCGCATACAAAACCACTGAGCATCAACGGTCGGGAGATTGTTAGAAGACCGATGACGGAAGTCGCGTTAATTGACCATCTTGTCTGAGCTGCCAAGGCACATTATATTTTAGCTTTACATGAGTTGCTGAACGGATTACCAGACATAGGTGTACCACTTAAAGGGTAATTCTGTTTCGGGTGCGTTTGCCACGAATGAGGGAATATGGGGAGGGCAACAGGAATAGAAACTTTTGGTTCGCAACGTCACGCAGGGGAACAGAAAACGGAATAGGAAATTTTAGGGAGGACTGTTCGCCTGAGTAACGTGACAATGGGGAGCTGTTGTGTTTACGATACGTAGGCACCAGAAGCAAAAGGGCTGGAAGGTTTGAATCCGCTACTTCGAGCTGTGCAAGATGGCGCACTGAACGTGCCAGCGCGTTGGATTTTCGCGCTGAGCGCCGAATGGACGGCAGGTGTTTTAATATCCATGTTGTAAACTTCAGCGTAGACAGAAGGAATGCATGCAAATGTACTTGCTGACATCGACAGATTAAATTATTACGGAATTCATAGGGTCATACGAAGGGAATTTTTATTAGCAAAGTTCCCATCGACATTTAATAATGTTACGTAAAATAATTTGCATGGAGTTCAAATATAAGAAATTGAAATTGAGCTTTTATAATAAATTCATGAAACTAACTTAAAGAAATGTGGTTGATCCCTCTGTCAAAGGTATCTGTATAACACGAAAGTGAAACCTGTTTTCGCGAAGTTGTGGAATGCATAAGCGGCAATCTGGCGAACCGAGGGGCGGGAGATTGGTTGGATACTGTGGAAATGTAAACACGTTACATGTAGACATCAGCGGCACCTGGACACGGCACAGGGATTCCCGACAGTTGTACACAAGAGAAGGTTTTCGAGCGACTCACACTGCTCTTGAAACACTGAATTGCACGCGCCAGCGCCCTGCGCAAGCCTGCCATAAACGAGGATCATCCCGCATATGGTGACGCCTTGAAAGAAAAACCGAACGGGTTGTCAGCGGATCGTTGTGAGAACACAGCCCACTGCAAAGAAAGGCCTATCATTTCTTTGTTGACGGCCATCTCTGCGATCCTGGAGCAGTGCGCGCTGCAACTCAACACACCTGGACATGCGAGACAAATTTTGTAGCGGCTGCGTTCGTACTTTGCCCATGGAACACGCCGTCACGACGCCGCCACGGCCCTAACTTACTCGGCAGTCGAGGCGCGAACACTACCGAAGCGCTGACTGCCGGCGCGAATCAGCACTACAAACTCCTTCGCTGTATCTACCGTTCCTACATGGCGGTACCACCGCAGCGAACCAAAGCGAACCAAGAATGCAGTATAAGGGAAGTTATGTTAATTTAAGAGTAATTTCGCTTGTTAAAAACCATTGTTCATTGTGCTAGACACCCCCTATGCTTTAACCGGATGGCAATTAAATGCAACTTCTAACGTGAACGTATAAGGCCCGTCTGTTCACTACATGAGCGATGTTGCGGTGGTGCATCGGTAGAGCGTCTAGCTCCTTTTGTCAAACCCCGGTTGAAGGTGGGCTCGGGTCCGCCTGAGTAAAACTTTTTCAGTGTGAATGCAAGTTCCTTTTTCCAAAGATCCACTTCCATGAGAGGAAGTACGTCACTGATTTCTTGGTGGATCCCGGCATAAAACAGTTTCGTGTTAAAAGAAGAGTACAATAGACGTTTCTGACCATACCAGGAGCGAATGGTGGAATCGACCATACGTCCGATGGCTTTTCACTGAATGTTTTTTTTTCGGCGCGTTACAAACAAGCTTAATTTGGTAAGTACAAAACGGACCGGATGAATCATTTCTGCCGCAAGGCAGCAATGCTTCATCCTGTCCATTTAGTCCCACCATATAGACCAGAATTCAGACGCGCCTATAGACCCGCCAAATCTAGCGAAGGATGTCGTGGATGGACGACAGTGCAGGATGGGCACGAAACCACCTGTTTGCATGAAAGTTAACCACATGAACACATGTGCTTTTTCGTGCAGAACGTCGGCGGATGCACGCAAGGTGCTATTATGCTGATAACCGGCATGACAATTTATGCACTCCTCATGAAAAGCAACCGCCTGTGCTTTCAGTCAGTTCTGTCCGCTTTGTACTGTTTGGAGATCGTTGTACATACATCCCTGCCTGAAAGTTCCCGCACTCCTCATAGAAGGCAGTTGCCTGTGCTTTCAGCCAGGTCTGTACGCTCTTTGATGAAAGTTCCATAGTCATTGTTATACCTTGGGGTCACCAGTGACAGTTGCACCGTACACATTAAACATTTGGGGATGAATTTTGTGTGCGCACCACTCAGCTTGCAGGAATTGACTAGCATAACGCACTACACACGTGGCAAGTGACTCTATGTGAAAGCCATGTTTGAGAGCTCGCCGCATTTTCGGAATTGACAACCGCGACCTCGTGTTATCGACGGGCGTACTCTAGACGCTCTGAAACATGACTGCTGTTAGCGTGATAGAGGTTTCAATGTGCCTTTGGTAGAGCGAGATAAACTTGAAAAATGGATGTAGTCCTTAAGCGGTTGCGTGCTATGACGGGGCATAATGAAGTCGGTATAGGTTTACCAGCTCCTCCACGGTGGTCTAGGGCTTATGGCACTCGGCTGCTGATCCGAAGGTCGCGGGATCGAATCCCGGCCGCGGGGGATGCATATCGATGGAGGCAAAATGTTGAGGCCCGTGTGCTATGCGATATCAGTGCACGTTAAAGAATCCAATGTGATCGATATTTCCACTACGGCGTCTCTGATAGTCAGAGCTGGTTTTGGGACGTTAAACCCCACAAAGCATAAATATAGGTCTACCAGAAATTTGCGAATTGTGCGGGGGACTATGTAGAGATATGGCCGAATTAGTGTAATCAAATTATCCTATCGACAGTGCAGCATGCGAGGTGTGCGACACCGACGAGACCTTCGACCATTTGCTGTGCCACTGTCTGCGATTCGATGCGGAAAGGAAAACACTTGTTCAGACGCTACGCCAAATCGCCGATCGGCCACTTTCCGTGCGCGATGCTGCTTGAACACCGCCCTCATCGCTCGTCGGCCGACGAGGTACTGAAAGCACTTTTACGCTTCTTGAAGGTGACGGGTTTGCGCGAAAGCCTCTGACTCATGGAGTCGTCCTACAATATCTTATCTTTCGTTATTCCCCTTCCTCCTCTCTGTCCAATCTAATCTCCCTTCCCATTCCCCCAGTGTAGGGTAGCCGACCGGACGCCTTTCTGGCTAACCTCCCTGCGTTTGTTTTTCCGCTTTTCCTTCCTTGCTTCCTTCTTCCTATCAAAGGAGCCCTGAATTTCATCGTGGTTTTGATATCGCGATCTATCGGACATGAAAGAAAAAAAAGACATCTTTCTGAAGTACCTCGTTCAAGATACAGCATGGAAGGGCTGCTCACCTGTTTATTTTCAAGCACAAGTTGCTGACCAGAACGGCGTTTCGCTCCTCCACATGGAATGTACTGTAGCTCAGAAGGCGCAGTGTTCTGTGCTCCTTTAGCTTTGGGACTTCCTGCGATTGATGTCGATTATGTGTGCCAGGCCGCGAACTGCTGGCGCAGGTACACTCGCGTAACACTAATAGTATTTTTCACCTGTCACCAGAGGGAGCAGTTACAACAGCCGCGGCCAATCAACGTGCGATTTCTGACATGCATTGCTCAGTGGAGTAAACGTTGCAGCTCGTTATCAGCGCAGCGAGACAGCTGGAATGGCAACCTTTTCAATTTCAATATTTTACCGCGACGGCTGTCTCGGTAACGAAGGGTGAACGCAGCATTCTCATTTCATGCACACAGGATGCGCACGAAGCATAGCTGACGTACTTGGCGCAGTTCAGCGACTCGTCTCCAAGTGAACTTGTTCACGGCAACAGCACAATATTTCTGGAGAATACACGTGTACAGCTGTACGCATAAAAAGGCCCTTGATTTTTTTTTTCCGTGCGCGCAGCGCTCTTTGGTGCAGAAAAGATTGCCGATTGTAGTCGAAAATTACGAAAAGCAGCACTATCATCATTGTCTTCGTAGTGCCGAAAACTACCAATGGCCATGGCATGCGGTAACCGATCTGAGCGCTTTACAGATTTCATACCTCTGAGATTAGCCTACAGTATATAGCTATGGAATCGAACTTTAAACGCCAAATGGATCGTGCTTGCAACACTTTTTGAAGATGCTCAAAAAACGATACCCATCAGTCGCGGAGGCTTCCATGAACACGCGAGAGATATTTTATTGCGCTACATGAATCAATAAATTTTTAAATTGATTTCAAATACAGCTGGAGAGCCTGCAGCACCATTTTTGTGGCAAAGATCACTCCAGGAGCATCAACTACTTCATTTAACTATATCTGTCGTCCTTTAGAACGGACACGGGTATTTTATTTGTTGGACTGATAACCAACAAACGAAGAATCACCGATGACGTTTGCGCGATCATTAAATCAGCTGGTTATATTTACGCTTCGCGCTGCGTAGGCAATGATCCTGGTGACGTAATGTGTTTGATAAAAAGGAGGCTGTTTACAGCTGTAACCGAAATGCAAATTCTTTGGTGCGTATAGTGCTGCATTATTTCACTCACGTGACCCCGGCTGATCAGCACTGTTTTATGACCACATTCGGAAACTCTTCCGGGCTTCCTTAAACAAATCGTCAGACGCAACCCTAAATGTTTCCTCTAGTTAATAGTCCCTCGGACAGTGAAGGATCGGAGCCAACAAACTAGAATAATTTAATCCATTCAATAAGTTGCTTGTCTTCGCCAATTATTAGGTAATATTGCAGAACAAGGAAGCTTCATCTACTATAAGAAGTTTATGCAGAACGTTACCAGTTGTCGTTATTAATTAGGTGCTATTGGGTAACTAGAAGCTTAGTTGTCTCTTCCCGTGTGACCGTTTTCCCCACAGCGCCGTATGGCTCTGAGGCTACGGATAATTACTGAATTGATTAGTTAAGAATGCAAGAAAAAGGCGCAAGACATTACGTCAATCCCAATCACGCTACTTTCATAAAGGGAGCAAGAAAGTAAAAAACTGGAGTGGTTTACATCGATAGAATATTATTGCGGAACTCCACCGTCGTTAACTTCGCCAGTTGATGAGCAATAGTAGAAGCCAACATCACAACCAAATTTCACCAGTTTCATCTTAGCTTTAGTTTTAATCCCGCTCCAAAGCTTTGAGGAGCCCCTATCACGATGGTCAGGTGGCCATGGTGCTCGGACACCTGTACGAGTTTCGCGGGACCCAATCCCGACCGCGGCGGCTGCATTTCGATGGATGCGAAATTTTGAGGCCCGTGTACTGTGCGATGTCAGTGATTGTTCAAGAACCCCAGGGTTGTCAAAATTTCCGTAGCCCTCCACTACGGCGTCTCTCATAATAGTAGCTGGTTCTGGGATGTAAAACCCCAGAAAACAAGTTCAAAAGCTTTGAGGAGTGGGGCTCACGAGCCTCATTCCGTTTTTTTTATTGCGTTTTCTGTCTACATTGGCTTGGGTAAATTCTATGAAAAACGCCATGTTAAGTTGCTGACTTCCTCCGAAGGCAACGCATGTATCTTTTGCCCATAAATGGTAGTGCCGGACTTAGTAGGCGCCGCCAGAAATGTACGACGCCGCGCACATTAGTCCGGGAATCGTGCAAGCTTCGCAACTTACATTTAGTTTTACGAACTTTCTAGCTAGCCGAACGTGTTCTCCTCGTCAAAGTGTTGCTTTTGGCAATGTGAACGGGCAATTTATTTGTACGAGAAAAAGCGTAATTCACATTATTGCCACTTCAAAGAATGCTGGAAATTCTACGTACGCCATGCCCACGTCCCATGGTTGAAACACACTCACTGGAGAGCTTCTCAACTTTAGCAGCTCAACGGTCCGCTGGATCACTCTGTTTTTTTTTTCTTTTTTATAAAAATGGAGACCTAACGTTTTTCTTTACATAAAAATGGAGAGCTAACGTATGAAGTTCTCATGCGGCCGCAGCTAGCTTGTGCGAGACAGGATGCACGTGTTCGACAGCTGTATCCGCAGAGCCGCCCCTTTTTTAGATGTGCAGGAAAGCTGTTTATGCGACCAGATAGGCCAGTTGGTGAATATTCATGATTATTTTAAAAAATTAAGCGCACGAAAAAGAAAACGAGGAGAAAGAAGTTGTCAGGAAAGCGCTTAGCTCACAACTGAGTTTGTTATTGAACCGGATCACATTTGAAAGCAATACAGAACAATAGTGCACATGCACAGTTGAACGAGAGGCTTAAACACCATCCCAGTCAGGACATTTCTCTTGTGAAGAAATACATACTCCTCTTAAATTACCATAATCCATAGTTGGCAAACGCTGTCATGAACGTTTTTTTCTCTTATGATACGCCACCACAATTTCCCGTGTTGATTGATTTCTGGGGTGTTACGTCCGAAAAACGCGTTATCATTATGACGGACGCCGAGTGTAGGGCTCCCGAAATTTCGACCACCTGGGGTTCTTTAACGTCCACTGACATCGCACAGTACACGGGCCTCAACATTCCGCCTCCACCGAAATGCAATCCCCGCGGCCTGGCTTCTCTCCCGCTAGCTTCGTATCAGCAGTCGAGTGTCATAGCCACTCCGCGCGCATGTAGACTGATCTTTACGCCTAAACACTATTTCATTTTCATGAAATACGGGATAACAACCACATTTCTCGCAGTGCATTGTAATGACAATTACAATGTGCGAATGGAGTGAAAGTTCTAAGAATGCGTGGCGCTCCATGAGGCTTTCATTTACGTATCTGCCGGATTGCCCAATGTAAACCTTACCACAAGAAAATAGAGTCGTATAAACAACCTACAATGCACATTACACGTACTGGTTGGGTAAGGCATTACACAGTCTACATACTGTTTTATGGTAAGGCTTACATTGGGAAATGCGCTTGATGCGTAGATGAACGGCTTATGCAGCACCACGCATCCAAAAAAGCTTCAGGCCATTCGCATCTCGCCATGCATTCCGACAAATGTGGTCACCATCCCGTGTTGCATGAATATGAGACAGCGTTTAGGCATAAACATCAATCACCATGTGAAACAGTTGAGACGTCTCATATTCTCAAAACTAGCAACAACGATAGACCTTGTATATGTAATGGGAACAAGTTTTGCACGCAATTAATCAAGGGTAGCAAGAAATGACCCCATATCTGCTTGCTTCGCTGGAAATAATGCCGAGAGGCGATAGTCTTCTGCTGCGCCTGGTACGAACACCCTCTCTTCTCCCCCCAATAACCCCTCATTCTCTTCCCTATTCTCTCACTCCTCCCATTAAGGATATAATAGAGATTTTGCTGGATTTAATTGAAATTTCCCGCGTTCGCTCCACCATCGTGCCAGCTATTAGAACCTTTTATTACTGTTGGCTTAACGCGTAGCATATCTTCGACACCATTTCTAAGGCGTTTATTTGTCATCGACTTAATTAAGCTAACGCTGTGAATAACTATTATGTACGCATATTTTGCTTCAAATAAGCCTGATGTTTCCTTTGCGCTGCTTCATGTTGACGTGTATGACCCTGCGTCACCAGTGCTAATTAGCTCGGTTCGTTTTCCCCAGCCGGTTGAATCAAGTGACACACAGACTGACAGGAAAAAGTGTTGTACGTGTAGGTAGCCCAAGAAAAACTTAATCCAAACTAGGGGAGAAGCTCGAGGGAAGATGGACGCTTGAATCAATGAACAGATCGCTAAAAACGATGACTGAAACAGGGTTCCTGTCCTGTTCTATACGTCGTTTTCAGCGATCTGTTTATTTGTAGGCAGAAAAAGACAAACGTGCCGTAACGGCAACCTACTACACCTCAGGGCGCAAGAATAGAACCCCGCCCCAGCCGTGCCAAACAAGCTCGATGCCACTCGTTTTCGGTAGGCTGTTCTTACGCGGTTGGGGTGTGTAGTGAGCGGCCACATGGCAGAAGTCATGACGGTTCAGAGGTATTTCTATTCCTCAACATTGCTGCACCTACGAGGTCCACGGTTGCGCGACCTTGTAAGTATACTACAATGAAGAAGAGGCATGGCCCAGCATAATGATACGTGATATTGATATGCACATATGCGCCTGTGATATGTACAGCGCAATATGCGTTTCTCTATGGCAACACACACGTATGTGTATGTTCGTGCACATGCACCACAGTGCACCATAATAACAGCCCACGAGCCTGCGAAGCAGTGGTTACGCACAAAACTACAAAAATCGTCCTTAACTACACATTGGTGCCACTCGTAACCCATGGAAGAATGACAAAATATTCAACACAGTCAACTGATTTCCTTGATGAGTGCTTGACATGGCATCGCTTCCTTCAGTGTGGTGGGTCTGTCGCTTCTTAAATAAATAAATAAATAAATAAATAAATAAATAAATAAATAAATAAATAAATAAATAAATAAATAAATAAATAAGTTCCAGGTCACGTACGCGTGCTCTTCATAACTCATACCCTGCCTTTCAAATTTTGGTGTATACCAAGCGAACGAGAAACCTAGACGTAGGCCGCTCGTTAAGAGGTACGGTCAAAGTTGTGCACGTTCACGAAGAAATGTGTCGCATTTAAAAATATGACGGGATTCTCGAAATGGGGGTGTATGTCTGATGTGTCCAAGCCAGGAAAATGGGTTTGTGTCCCTAATCGCGTCTTGCGAGGGAACAGCGGTTATGCGCCTTCCCACCATATCCGCAAGAAGTCACTACAATGCGCCCCATGTCATCGAAGCGAAGGCTGATTGCACTGCACGCAACAATTTACACTTCGCTGTAATAATTTCGCGTACAGACTAGACGCTGCAAAGCACGCCCCTGTTTTGCTTCGTGGGCGTAGTCCTATCACTCTCAACTTTCAGTCCTATCAGCCTTGTGGGCCCAGTCCTGTCGTTGATACTGGTCATGCTGTCGTTGATACTGTCGTTGATACTGATCAACAAACAGACGAATACAAGTGCTTGTCTTCGTCTGCTTCTTGATCCTTTGTCCGTGTCGATTTTCGTGCTACACTATAAGCCAGTATCATGAACCAACAAGCCCGAACTGGTACCCCTGTCCTTGAGGCACTGCGCACGTGGCGTCCGGGGAGATTGGCATGGTGAGGCTAACGCAGTCACGTGACACCGCCTGCTGGTTGTTTTTTTCTCCTCCATGTACAGCACTTTTACGTGCTGATTGTTCTTGGCGTGTTGTGTTGCTGTTCTCGCTTGCTTTTCAATCGCGACGGTTCCAGAGACGTGCAACGGCACGGAGTATGTGCGGAGGATATACAGAAGCAGCGCTGGCATCAACTACAGTTCGTTGGCTGGAGCCAATAAACTTTACGTCAATTACGTGGCAGAGAATTCTTTTGAAAACGTCTTACGAAACCTCGCAAGCCTGCACTTCAGGCAGTCCATCATGGCGTCCAAAAAAAAAAGAAACTAAATAAATTCACACGCTTACTCGATATTTGCCCGCCCACAGGGCAACGGGAGATGGTGAATGTGTGCAGATGCATGACAATCCAAAAACATCTGGCAGTCGTCCTCTTGAACCCGTGCTTGAGCGAAAAAATAAAGTATAGCAATGACGTCTCGTCGCTCGGCGGGAAAGAAAGACCTGGGCGCTGCATCTACGGTGTCCTAGAATTCTAGCGCATCGTATCACATCCCTAGCAGCCTGCCACAGTACCGCCGCCGCCGCCACGTATTGTGCGCGCTTTCGGTGCCCGTATACTATAGTTAAGACAAAAGGTTATATGGAGCGACCAAATCAAGGGAGTCTCATGCATAAAGTGGAAGCAACTTGCTCAGGATGGCATTGGTTGATGTGTGCGGTTTGACGCCCTAAAACCACATGGTTATTATGAGAGACACCGTTCTGGTGGGCCTCCGAAGTTTTGACTACATGGGGTTCTTTATCGCGTATACTGACATGGCAAAGCACACAGGCCTCAACATTTTGCCTCCATCGAAATGGAGCCGGAGCGGCCGGGCTTAGATCCCGCGACGTTTGGGTCAGCGGCCACATCCACTAGACCACTATGGTACGATTCATGACGGGACGAATTTGGAATCATTGGCCTTCGTCCTGCAATGGACCTAAAATAGGCTGCTGCTGCCGCTGATCATGATGATTATTATTTTCAAGGTCGGGGCTATGGGCCCAGTTTCTGCGTGTACACTTTCCAAAACGCAGTGAAACTTGCTTCCTAGTAAATAACAGCTAGCTTAATAATAAAGCATCTTTTTTTTTTCTGTCATGTCACCACACGGGGAGCACGAATATTTCCTAAACGTCGCAACGGACAAATGTGGACTTTGCGCAAAACACCTTTCAACAATAGCTTTCCTTGACGCGTCCGTGTGCCAGCACCCTCAGATTTCATCTAAAGGAGACTTGGTTCAAAGGACTTTCAATGTTCCGGTTTGACGATGATAGAGAATGGGGTGTATGTGACATGAAGGTAGGGCAAGGGCAAAGAAAGTACTCCGGTTACCTAGCGTACATATTGTCGCGCTTCATTCTGTGGGTATGCCGCGGTGATCTAGTGGTTATGGTGCTTGACGGCGTGCGCAAAAGGCGTGGAGTCGATCCCGGCCGGCGGCGGTTGCATTTTCGCTGAATGCGAAAATGCTAGAAGCCCGTGTAGTGTGCGATGTCAGTGTACGTTAAAGAACCCCAAGTGGTCAGATTCCGGAGCACCTACCGCTACGGCGTTCCTGTCCTTCCTACTTTTTCGTTCCCTTTTTCTTAACCAGCGCTATTATTATTATTATTATTATTATTATTATTATTATTATTATTATTATTATTATTATTATTATTATGGGAGCGTGGTTCACAGTATTCCTTTTCAGAGACTATGCCCCTGCATGGCAGCGTGATATAAATAAATCCACGTAGCAGAAAACTAAAGCACATTTTATTTCTCCTTTTCATTTCTGTGTTCGAGAAGGCGCAGTTTAGAGTACTTATGTTGCGCAGGACGCATGTAAGTGAACCAATAATATTTTGAAGCAAGCCACCGCGCCACTTCTCCGAAATCTTGCAACTCATTAAACAGGCCGTATTATATTGAAGTAAAATGGAGCACTGACTTCTCGTTCTCTTATCCCCGTATTCTAAGCGCTGTTTCGACGAAATGAAAGTAAGCCAACTCGTCCAACTTACCATCTTACTTCGATATAATACGGCATGTTTCTACTGCTGCTCATGTCCCCGTATTAACTGCTCTTTCAACTAAATGACCGCATTGTATGTACAACGCCTCTGTGTTAAGAAAAAAAAAAGAGGGAATAGAATCTTCTGGTGTATGGTTGTGACTGCCTTCGGCGACCCAGAAATGTTTCTAACACCGTAGGCTGTCATCCTGGCGGATCGCTTCGTGGTCCATCTCCATCGGCTTACGGGAGGAGAGTGAAGCTCGACCAGAATGTCAAGATTCGTAGAGCACGAGGGGACGATATAGACCTAAATAAATACTGTGAGCCGACTATCGCCTGCGTCTAGAACACGTCCACATAGGGCCGCAGTATAGGTGCGTCACTCTGGAGGACGACTCAAGAGAGTCGTATAGGCGAAGTGTGACCCAATCTGTGTTGGTTTAGGAAAGCTCGAATCCAAGTGCGAGAAAAGAAAAACAAAAGACAGTAGCAGAGCGACGAGATCCAGCGGCAACAGAAATCGAGGTCTTTAACGTCTCATATTCCTGGGTAACCACTTTCAGCACGTGAGCCGCCTCGCCACTTGACGTTGCATATTGCGAAGACCTCACATCAATCCTGGCTGGAACGGTCGCACTTTCGATGGACACGGAAATGATAGGGGCTCGTGTATTGTGCGGCGTCTGGGCTGTACAAAGGTGGGTTGCATGGCCGCCATTTGTGCATAAGTGGCGGGCGGGTTCGTCTGCGTCGGTGGGTCAGAGGCCACAGGACACTCCATAGCGGACAGTTCCTCTTTGATGATTGCGCGCAGACCAGTAGGCGAGGAGGGTGGTTTAAGAACGGGCGAACAAGAGAGTCCTGCCACTTGCAGTTCTTCGCGCGTGTTAAACAATTTCTCAGGTTTAACAGCAGTGGAACTGTTAGCTGTCCCCTCTCTCACACAATGGTGGCGGCGATGTTCTCTGCCTTGCACTGCGCTCCTCTCGCACTGACTGCTCCTTTTGTGTGCGGCGGTATAGTTCTGAGTTCCTGTCAGCCCAGCTGCACGATCCCAGAAACAAGACGTACTGTCGTCTCCACTTCCTCGGAGTCACGACAGCGCACCTTTCTTCAACAAAACACCTTCCGTTGTATCAAACTGGATGCCCTTCGGAACTTACGTTTCGTATAAGGAAGCACACGTGGCAGTTATTTGTTTGAATACGTGCGTGTTGAACCGCTACTTTCAGTTCCAGTACTTCTAGCAAGGCCCCGACCTCTTTCGCTCACCACCGACCGAGGGAGAGGCCCTTCTCTCCAGCACCGACAGAGACGTCCAGACACGGGTCCTGGAACGTGCTGAAGACGTCATCAAAAGGCACAGCCTTGCAGCCTATGTGGCTTAGCCGCCATTACCCCTCACCCCTTCGAGGAATAAAGTTGGTACTCACTCACTCTAAGGCTCCACAAGCTCTCAGGAGGCTTCTAAAACTTACGCTGCGACTGTGCAATACATGTTTCCATCGCAAGCTTCGAGTATTAAAGGCGAAGCATTTCTTAGCGAACTTCGGCGACTTTGAGCGTATCTATCTATCTATCTATCTATCTATCTATCTATCTATCTATCTATCTATCTATCTATCTATCTATCTATCTATCTATCTATCTATCTATCTATCTATCTATCTATCCGCCTACGACTTTGTGCTCTCCTGGCCGTTTCGTTAATGGCGTGTATACTAAAATTGGTATGCCGCAATATGACTACATGACAAACATAAATGACAGGTCATAACATGAAAATCATGACATGCATGTCATGAGCGGCATGATTTACATGCCACGGTCTTCGTGTAGTCCTGGCCGCTTCGTTAAAGGGATGTATACGAAAATTGGTATGCCACAACACGACTGCACGACGAACATAAATGACAGGTCATAACGTGAAAATCATGACATGCATGTCATGAGCGGCACGAGTTACATGCCACGGTCTTGGTGCTCTCCTGGCATTTTCGTTAAAGTGATGTATACGAAAATTGGTATGGCACAACATCACTGCATGACCAACAGAAATGACAGGTCATAACATGAAAATAATGAATGCATGTCATGGCGGTATGATTTACCTGCCACGGTGTCGGTGCTCTCATGGCCGTTTCGTGAAAGGGAGGTATGCGAAAATTAGTATGGCACAACATGACTGCATGGCGAACATAAACGACAGGTCATAACATGAAAATGATGACATGCATGTGATGAGCGACATGATTTACATGCCACGTCTTGGTGCTCTCCTGACCGTTTCGTTAATGGGATTGATACGGAAATTGGTATGGCACAACATGACTGCATGACGAACATAAATGACAGGTCACAACATCAACATCATGACATGCATGTCAAGAGCGGCATGATTTACATGCGACGGTGTTGGTGCTCTCCTGGCCGTTCCGTTAATTGGATGTACACGAAAATTGGTATCCCTCAACATGACTGCATGACGAACATAAATAATACGCCATTACATGAGAATTATGACGTGCATGTCATGAGCGGCATGATTTCCATGCCACGCGTTTCGTTAATCGGATGTATACGGAAATTGGTAAGCCGCAATATGACTGCATGGCGAACATATATGACAGGCCATAACATGCAATTCATGACATGCATGTCATGAGCAGCATGATTTACGTGGGACGGTCTTGGTGCTCTCCCGGCCGTTTCGTTAATGGGATGTATACGAAAATTGCTATGGCACAACAAGACTGTACAGACGAACGTAAGTGACAGGTCATAACATTGCAATCATGGCATGCGTGCCATGAGCGGCATGGTTTACATGCCAGTCTTGCTGCTCTTGTAGCCGTTTCGTTATGCTCGTATGTGCCAAAATCGGTATAGCGAGACAACAATGCAGATCCATTTTACGTTCCTCATACATGCTTCGCATTTCCTTGATTCTCACTGCACGTGGGATCTGGCATTTTTTATCAAGGCATCTGGTTAGGTTATAGGTTAATCCGCGCGGAACATTGACAGAACAACGGAGCTGTCTCGCCGAGAGAAAAGTTCTTGTGCTGGACCCAATACCCACGCTACCAGGATGGTGGCCATGCGAAGGCAAATATAGTGACACGCGCGCTTGTTCTGGCCTGTAGTGGGGAGTGCTGTTATTACTTTCGTGTGACGGGCAGCGCAGGCCGCGCTTACCTTGCATGCTACTTCGGGAGACCGTGTCGACTCATCTAGGAACTTTGCATGCCCGACGCGCACATATGAGTGCCTTCTCGAATCTCAGAGATAATACCAGAATGCGTTATTATGTGCGCATAAATGCCGACGCATTTCGCCGCCAGTCGGTCTTTCTGTCGACCGACGGCCGTTGACGCCGCTGTTGCATTAAAGTGTGATTTGCTTTGTTTTGCTGGGCACAGGTTCGCGCAATAAACAGTTCGCCTGACACCGCCTTGCTCTTTGCTGCGTCGTTCATCGTCACAACTACGTGACAATAGAAAGATAGAGTGAGTAAGAAAGAAAAGAAATAATCAAGGAGAGAAATGACAGACACAAAAAAAAAAGTCGCAGGTTGCTCTGAAAGGAAAGGCGACCCGCGTTTGCCCTCGACCCACTACTGACACCCTTGTGCTCATGCCAGAGCTGCATGACATGGATAATGACATGGCTACATGATAATGAAGGGAATGTCACCTTCCATGTTGTCGCATTGACGTACAAAAGGAATTTAAATGTGGCTTAGTGCAGGGCTCTTTATTCGGCCTTTTGCACTTGTGTGGTCGCTTCAGTAGAATCCTTCTCTGCCTTCAGGGTACGATTCTCCATCTTCCGCAGTAGATCGGGAGTGAAGTAGCTTTTCCAGTTTCCAACATTGCCACTTCTGACGAACGGGTACTTCGTGTCGTCTCGATTATGGCCTTCGCTGAGGAAGACTTTCATGCGAGAGAACACCTCGTTCCGCTGTGGATTATGTTCACCAGTCAAGTCGAGGACCGCAGCGTTCCGCATTTAGTCGGGTTGCGACCTCTCCAGCAGTTTATGGAGTAACGCCTCGTCCCGCTCCAGAGTATGGCCATACTCCTCTCCCAGGAAGTACGCCAGCCTGAGCGCAGCCTGAGCGCTACCTCACGGGTACGATTCTTGAGTTCCTCGTAAGTCAGAAAAAATACGTTCGGTTCATTCCTCAGAGAAAACCCCGCTGCCACGTGTTCCAAGTAGTCGCCGTAGCCAAAGTTTCCGCTTACGAAGGTGTCGACGAAACCTTCGAATGTCCCTTCTTGGAATGCGTCGAAGTGCATGTCGATCATGATCTGATATTAGGAGACGGAGACGTCCCACGGATTGCGGGCGAGGTATATGTACTTGCCATCTTTGGTCATCGTGCGCTTGTTTGGTGCCAAGTGTGTAGCGAAGGTTCTGAAACGTAGCGACGTGTCGTATTCGTCGATGTCCATGTACTCGAGGAAGCCCCACTCTTTCGTGAACTCTTGAAAAGTGCTCATCGGTTGTCCATCTCTGAGTATGAATTGCACGTTGTACATCAACCAATGCGTTCCACAATTCGGAAACGTTGTTTGCACGAGGTCTCCTTTCTTGGCTTTGAACTGGAGAGCTTTTCGCAGCCTGTCTGGATTGAGGACGGCGCACCTCGCAACACCGTCTATGATTTGGCAGGCTGGTCTTGTCCTCGGCATTGTCGCCCAGGTATTTCTGCAATAATAAAAAAAACAAGGTTATCAGTGTCAGTTCAACGAATATGCTTGCTATATTAGTGTCTTGTTTCCTTTTGTTTAAAAGATATGATAGTTTATTGATGCACCTTTCACCAATTCCCATTACAAACTTTTGTCCTGAAGCGCAATTAACAGTGTCCCTAACCACTCGTTGAGCTTGCTTTGAATATGGCTGGGTGTGCGTTGAGTCTCAGAAGATCACAGCCGGAAGCGTTTTCGAAAAAGGTTTGCTGGGAGCGAGGATATATAGCGACCTGAAAACGTGCCTTTTACCTCCTTTCTTAACACGGCAGAATAGAGCTGCTGTGGGCGGCGTCGAATGTGGTGCCCACGGCACCACGTTACGTCACCAGGCTTGAACATCTTATAAGAGTGGCCGAGTTGTTGTAGTTGTTATGTAGGGTTTAACGTCCCAAAACCAGCTCTGATTATGAGAGACGCCGTAGTGGAGGTCTCCGGAAATTCCGACCACCTGGGGTTCTTTAACGTGCACTGACATCGCACAGCACGCGGGCCTCAACATTTCGCCTCCATCGAAATGCAGCCGCCGCGGCCGGGATTCGATCCCGCGACCCTCGGATCAGCAGCCGAGTGCCATAGCCACTAGACCACCGTGGCGGGGCGAGTGGCCGAGTCAACGCGCAAGTTGGCGCGACTGCCCGGTGCTGTTGGCAGCACACGCCTGTTGCCGGCTGCTCGCTCCGCTCCTGGGCTCGGTCGCGTGCCCTCGCTATCGCTGCATTTCGGTCCTCTGAACGTTTGTTTCTGTTGAACATACGCGTTCTGGTTCGGAGGCGTGCGCGGTTATTACGTCCGCAGCTTGTCTTCGATGTCGCACACGCGATAGTGGAAGGAAAAACTACGCAATCACGAAAGTAAATGCACGTTATTTTGCCTAATCGAAAGGTAGGGAATGGCTGATAAGTGGTTCTAGACAGGTTAATTATCCTGCTGAAGTCGAACGCTTGTCGCACTATGGTTCGAACCAAATACATTTCAGACTCGAACCCGTAGGTGCATACCACGAGGCATTTCTTGGGTTAATGTGGATTATAACAGATTGAGATGGACAAGGCGGGTGAAGGTGTATTGATACAGAACCATGCAGCTTATAATGTACTGAACATACTGAGGTGGACTGAAGCAGATTAAGGGAGATTTGTTGATTTGAGGGCATTTAGTCAACTAGGGGTTCCAGGTAAAATTTCAGCGGATCCTATCCTACTCAGGGATTGAAAGAAATGAGAAAGCTGACGCTCTTGCAAGCAGTGCACTGGCTCCCATCCCAGATGTAAGAGCTCGGAAACTTGATCAGAATCTTAAGAGTGTCATCCGGAAGCACATTAAGGAACTGTACGAAACTCCACATCAAACCTGTGCGATCTATGGATTTGCTCGTGCGGAAGCGACATTACTATATCGTATTAGGAGCGGTCTTCGCGTACACCAAGGCGTGGTTATTCAAGAATGGGTGGTGCGCTTCCCCCTTTTGTGTTTTCTGCATGGTAATGGGCACAGTGAGGATTTCGTCTGGTTGTTATGTTCGAAGTTCGATAACGGGAGACAAGTAGTAGTCCGCAACCTCCGAAAGAGTGGTTTTCCGCACAGGACTTTTGAGGACATTGTTTTCCCCGAAGGGTATGCGACAGGAAGGAAAAGGGTGTAACGAGTGCTGATCGACTTCCTTAGAGACACTGGGTTGATGTATACCTGGTTACACATCCCTGATCAACCCCTAGGGTGATTGGGCGGAACGAATGCCAGCTTTGTATGCCAGGCTAGAGCCACCTGATGCAACACCACCATCACCAAGGGGTATTAAGATCGTCTAAGGCAGATTATGGTGCAGTAGGGCAGAGTGAGGCGGATTGGAAGGCTTAAGGGGTTATAATCAATTTAGGCATAATCGGATGGATAATACAGAATACGATGTATAAGGCGATTAAGAATGATACAGATTATGGGAAATTAGGGCGAATTAAGATGGATTAATCCAAAGGTGTATGAATATTCATTATCATGGAATAAGACAGATTAAGAAAGGGAAATGATAGTTACGACGGATTAAGGATAAAAAGTATATTAAAGTGGAAATTGAGATATTAGGGTGGATTAAGACGGCTTACCATCAGTTAAATTTGATTGATGTGGATTAATGGGGATTAATGTGCAATTAGATGCACTCTTGGACTCCGTATAGAAGGCAACCGTCTGTGCTTTCAGCCAGTTCTGCAATGTTTTTTGATGTTTGGAGAGCGTTGTATATGCCCCCACCTTTAATGTTCCTGCACTCCGCATAGAAGGCAGCCACTTCTGCTTACAACCAGTTGCTCGCGCTCTTTGCTATTTAGAGATCGTTGTATATTCCCCTTCTTGAAACTACCTGTACTCGTTATAGAAGGCAGCTGCCTGTGTTTTCCACCACTTGTGTGCGCTTTTCCTATTTGGAGATTGTTGTATATGCGCCCTTCTAGAAAGTTCCCGCACTCATCATAGAAGGCAGCCGCCTCTGTTTGCATCCAGTTGTGTGGGCTCTTTGCTCTTTAGAGATCTTTGCATATCCCCCTGCTAGAGAGTTCCCGCACTCTATCTCTATTTATCCCTTTTCCCTTTACCCTTTGAGGAGTAGCAGGCCAGAGACTCACTCTCCAGGCCGACGTCTCCTCTTTCCTCTCATTAAATGCTATCTTCTTCTTCATTATAGCAGGCAGCCGCCTGTGCTTTCAGCCAGTTCTGCTCGCTCTTCTTATGTCATCAGAATGAACGAGTGGTCATTTTCCTACGTCAGACCCCAGGGGTTTTTTAGTATAATAGAGATACCTCTGTTAGAAGCGCGGACGTGACCTACATGAAACAGCGCTTGACATCAATTTCCCAGTTTTTCAAGTTCTTGGCTGGAAAGACGTCGGGTACGGCGGTACATGCAATGCTGGAACTCTACAGAGCCCCTTTTCCTCGGTTTTCTGAGGTATAGTCCTGCCCGTGATGCGCAACATAGGCAAGACAAGTATTCGTGTTCTGCAGGCATCACAAGCTCTGGCACTAAGAGTTCGCCTTGGTTTGACCAGATGTACGTCAATAGAGGCAAGTATTGCCATGGCTCGCGACCATATAATACAAACTCACGTTACTCTGGTAGTCCTGAGAACGCATATCAGGCATTTTGCATGTGCCCACTGTCACCACCTTGCAGACACTCCCTTCAGACATACCCCAAGCATCGTTCTGTAAAACTATCGCCAATACGACGACAGCCTTCCTTCTGGATTCACCATTTCATCTAAACCACCGATGACCTTTTGGTGCCTTAGTGGCTCCACAGTGGATCTCAGGCGTACCAGGAATCGGGGAAAAATCTGAGCTTGTGTCATCTGTACTGTAGCAACCGCCGATGCTTCTTTTGCATGACAGGCATGCGGACACTGTACATACCTTTACTGATCGTCTTGCGACGGACTGTGACTGTCTGACTCTGTATGCGTGTGGGCTGTATTATGTATTCTTTCTCTCGCTTTCCTCAGTTTTCCAACTATCTTTCAATTTCCCCCATTAGGTAGGATGGTTAACCTCCCTCCCTTTCCCTACTATATCCCCCCCCTCTCTCTCTGTTCGCATTTTGCTGCTGGGAGATCGCTGTATATACGCGCTGCCACGAACTTCCTGCACCAGTGCTACACTTGGGTGTCACCCGTGAAAGTTGTACCGTACACATTATGCATTCGTCAATGTTTTCGGTGCGCGAGCCGCTCAGCATGCACGAATCGGCTACGAGCTTCACACGTGGCAGGAGACCCTATTGTTAAAGGCATGTTGGCGAGCTCGCCGGGTTTTCAGAAGTGACAAACCGCGATCCTCGTGCTATCGACGGACTTAGTATAGGCTTGCGCAACACGACTGCACTCGGCGTGGTCAAGTTTTCACTGTGGCTTTGATAGAACCACATGAACTTCGAAAAGAAATGTAGCCATTCTGCGGTTGCCTTCTATGACGAGGGCCTAGTAAAGTTGGCACCGCGCTACGAGATATTTACGAACTTCCAATTCCCTTCGGAACTGTACCGGCGACTATACCGAGAAGTATAGAGGTGAATAAACGTAACTGAATCCTCCCTACGAAGGAGCTTTAAATTTCACCGTTGTTTCGACTTCGCAATCAATCGGACGTTCAAAAGAAAGGCAGCACTCGTAAATTCCCATTTTAGTATACAGGATAGAATGACTGCTCATCTATTTATTTTCAAGCACGAGTTACCTACCAGAACGGCGCCTGGCTCCTCTGCGTGGAATGCACGGTAGCTCGGAGGGCGCGGTGTTCTGTGCTCACTTAACTTTGGGAATGACTGCGACTGATGTCGATTATGCGTTGGCACACCGTGGAATGCTGGCACAGGTACGCTGGCATAACACCAACGGCCTTTTTCACCTTTCACTAGAGGCGGCAATTACCATAGCCGCGGCCAATCGGCGTGAGTTGCCCAAAGCAGGAAACGTTGCATCTCGTTGTCAGCGCTGCGAGAGAGCTGGAACGGCAACATTTTCTTTTTTAACCTTTTACCGCTACTGCTCTCATGGTAAACGCTGTGGTTGAAGGCAGCATTCCCATTTCAAACACGAATGATGCGCACGAAACATAGCTGGTGAAGGTACGTGCACAGCTGTGCACTGCAAAACGCCCTTGTTTTTCCCTGCGCGCGGCGTTCTACCACGCAGAAGACATTGCCGGTTGTAGTTTAAAATTACGAAAAGCGGCACTATCATCAGATTCATCGTGGTGCTAAAAACTACCAATGGCCATGGCACACGGCAACTGATTTACGGACTTTACAGATTTCATATTCCTGAGAATAACCTACAGTAAGCAGCTCCACAGAACATTAAACGCCATATGCATCGTCCGTGTAACACTTTTTGAAGATGCTCAGAAAACGGCGTCAATCATTCGTGCAGGCTTCCATGAACAGGCTATGGATATGTTATTGCACTGAATGAATAATGGAATTTTCAATTTGACCCCGAATACAGCTGGACACCCCTCTGCGCTTCTTCTCCTCCCAAGGAGCATCCACTACCTCGATTGACTATAGTTGTCGCCCTTAAGGAGAGGTGTGGGTATTTTAATTGCCGGGCTATAAACCAACAAACGAATGATTAGTGAGGACGTTTACTGCGTTATTAAATCAGTTAGTGCTAATTCCGCCTAATTCTGCCGGAGCTCGATGGTTTCCATCAACTAAATTCACGAGGACAGAAAGACTGATGACCAGGTCTGGGCAGAGATACTCATAAAAGCATTCTGGAATACACATGTCGAAATAGGGACACTGGAAGCTTAACATCAGATACTGAGATACATTTGTGTTCGACGTAACGGGATATTTCGGAGATAGTTTTCCAAAAACATGACAAATGTATTCCGGAGTGCAGATACACAAACACAATGGAGTGTTTTCTTTTATCTCTGGTGGTAATCCTCCTCAAAGACACTAATGCAGCATAACATTGTGCTTGTTATTGTTGCAGGGCATCGAAACTTGCTAGCCGAGCCTGTTGCTCGAACCGCTAATGAACACCATTGAATTAATAAAAAGTATACTTTTTGAGTACATTTGGTTTTGCTAAGAATGCTGTTGGTGCAATGGTGCTTAATCTACAGCAGCTTTAGAATAGGCTGTCTTCTAGACATAGTCGATTCGGTCTCACTAGAATCGCTAAGAAGCCAAATCTCTATTTCTGTAGATGAGAACAAGTTCGTGTTATAAGAAACGCCGCGTTGGCGACCGGAAAGTCCTCACCGTAGTGATACCTCTGGTAGGGTCGTCTAGATACTCAAACACTTCTGATCTCATGCTGCTCTGTTCCTACCATTCAGAAGTCGAGGTGCCTCTATCTTCAGAATCTTAAACACCGGCGGAGCGCCTTTGTTTGGCGTAGCACAAAAAATTCTTCTGTTCCCCCTTGAAACACGTCAGCTCATCCCCGACAAAAATATAGAGATGCCCATTTAAGCAAAGTAATGCGCTACAAGCGATAAATTTTAAGTATTTCGCTATGGAGATACAAATACGTTTTGCAAATCTGTCTTGATGGAGAAATACAGTTACTCAAAAGTATCTCTAGGACACTATCCACGATAATGCCCAGCCCTGCTGATGAGACACCGCTGTGTCGTCAGTCTTTCAGCGGTGTGTCGTCAGTCTTTCCTCATAAGAGTGGTAGGCTGTGACACTCCTGGCAAGAGCCGTACACACCAGACCAGCACGGCGGGCTCCAAGTGGTCATCACATGGTCTAATACCGACAGCGGCGGTCACATTTCGACGGAGGCGAAATGCTAGAGGCCCGTGTACTGTGCGATGTCTGTGCACGTTAGTGAACTCGAGGTCGTTTAAGTTTCCGGAGCCCTCCACTACGGTGTCTCTCATAATATAGGGGCTTTGGAAAGTGAAACGCCAGAATTTATTACATATTAATAAAGTGATGAAGCAGGCAGCAGAGAACAAGGCTTTATTGGGCCGCTTGCATGCGTGTAATCGCTTCAGAACGGATCTCCTCCCAGAGGTTCATGAAAGAAGAATCCACCTCGGCCTCCAGAATACGATTCTCCATCTTCCGGAGCAGCTCGGGCGTAAAGTGATCTTTCCAGCTTCCAACCTTGGCAGTTCTTACGTACGCGTATTTGTTCTCGTCTCCACCATGGCCTTCCTTACAAGTGACGTTCGTCTGGGAGAATGCCTCCTTCCATTGTGGGTTGCGTTCACAGGTCAAGTCGAGGACCACAACATTCCGCATGTAATCTGGCTGTGACCTCTCCAACAGTTTCTGGAGCAACACCTCGTCCTGCTCAAGAGCACGGCCGTACTGGTCTCCCAAGAAGTGCGCCAGCCTCAGCGCCACCTCGCGGGTATTTTTCTTGAGTTCCTCGTAAGTCACGAAGAACACGTTCGCCTCCTCCCTGAGAGCGTAGCCCGCTGCTACGTGTTCGAAGTAGTCGCCGTAGCCGAAGTTGCCGCTCACGAAGGCGTCGACGAAATCCTCGAATGTTCCATCTTGGAACGCGAAGATGTTCACGTTTTTCATCATGTGGTAGAAGGAGACGCAGACGTCCCACGGATTGCGCGCGATGTATATGTACTTGCCTTCCTCGGTCATAGTGCGCTTGTTTAGTGCCAAGTGCGTAGCGAAGGTTCTAAGTGATAGTGACGTGTCGTATTCATCGATATGCATGTACTCGAGGAAGCACCACTCATTTGCGAACTCCTCGTACGTGGTCATCGGTTGTCCACCTCTGAGAATGAAGTGCGTGATGTACATCAGCCAATGCGTCCCGCTCTTAGGAAAACTTGCTTGCACTATGTCTCCCTGCTTCGCCCTGAACTCAAGGGCTTTCCGTAGCCGGTGTGGATTCGTGACAACGCTCCTCATAACTCCGTCGATTATTTGGCAGGCTGGCCTTCTCCTCTGTATGGTCGCCCGGACTTTTCTGTAATCCGTGAAACAAGGTTATCAGTAGAGAGCAGCTTATAGGCAAGTCACTATATTGCTGTTCGGACTCTTATTGCCCCACTTTAACATGTGAGCATAAATTAGAGGTTAAAAGGGGCAGTTATGGTGCTTTTACGCAGCCTGAAAATTCCTATAAGCACTTGTTTTAAAACGTGGCACCTATAAACAGTACTTATGCTCAAGTTAGCCTATAGAGCGCAGTTTGAGAACCTTACTAAGTTACAATGGTCTTGGGCAAAAAGGAGGGATTTTATATTCTTAATAAGGTGTCAGCAGTCCTTGCTGGTGAGCGCTCTAGGATCTCAGTGTCGGTTAAGCCATCGAACGTTCCCAAGTAGAGCTACGCTCCAATAACATGTGTCGACGTCGAGCGTTTCTTCTAAGTGTACATGCCCATTCCCATTGACAGGAGGCACAATGTTTAATCAAGATACTAGGAGGTGGTAGTTGCCTATAGGTTCCACAGTTTGCACAGTGATTCTCAGACTACTTTTCAGGTGCTCTCCAAACAGTTTCCTTCAAGCGTATGCACTTCAAAAAGGCGGAAGTGTGTGTGCGACTGTTGTGACGTCTTGCCTGTGCAATGAGGGTAACGTCATGACAAATTTGCAAAAGGTGTACCAAACAGTCCTCAGGTAAGATCATGTAATTTCTGAACAAGTCGACGTCTCTCTTGCATTTGTGATTTGGATCTTTTTTTGCGTGATAGTTTAATTGCATCAGGCAAATATAAAATAGCCACATTTAACACGAGAATGTTTTATGCTGAGGTCCGTCAAGAAACTACTGACGTACTTCCGTCATGGATGCGGATCTCTAAAAAACATATCTAACAATGAAAAAGTAATACACACTAGTATATGAACCGACAACCACCCGGGGGGCGTCCATAGGAGCTAAAAGCTCTACCGAACACACCACTGACATTTTTGTCTTTATTGCCTCTTTGTACATACCCGGTGGAAAGGCAAGCTTCGGCACATGTGTACAACAGATAGACTCAGTCAAACTGCAAAAATGCCATCTAGAATTCATTGCGCGCTGTCAAGGCTACGAACCCCGACAGCCAGTCAGGTTGACATTCCTCCGTTCATGCAATTCAAGAAATTTTGACATATATTCTCGAAAACATTGTCGCGCGGCCCTTGCATGAGGCTTGCAATAATACCCTGCCATACGAACACGCCATAGGCAGTGGAGGCCCGTTAGCATTATTAAATCCAGCGGCAAGCCTTCTTCATAGTGTAAAGGTAAATCGTTTTGTTGTTCTTTCAAGTGCATCCCAAAAATATACGCCCTCCCAGCAATGTAAAAATACGCGGTCAATGGTTTCTGGTTTTTTACATGTAAGAAAAACTGATCCCCAAGGTGAAAGGAAACGACGATCTTCTAGAAATGTATTCACGGATAAGACACCTGTGTGAAGTTAAAAAAGAATGCCTTCGCAGCAGGTGCTACTTCCATTCTTTTCACCCGCTTAAGGACGTCTTGCCCTTGGCCTATACTGTATATGGCTCTATACAAAGCAGCTGGGAGCACTGCATCACGGGCTTCTTGGTACACCTTTTTACGCTTCACTTTGTACACCTTTTTACGCTTCACCTGAAAGACAAAAAGCGAACACTTAAAATAACCTTGTTAAAGAATCCACAAACAGAGCCTGGCACGTGATCCCTACCGACCACATAGTCAGCAAAACTCTCATCGCCTTCTGCTGGTAAACCGTGGGCAGGAAAGGATTATCTGTGTCGTGAAAAAAGAAGAGCCTTTTAACAACCTGCCTAATGAAAAGGTGTAGTACTTTTAACCCTCCGTCCTTTCACTCATCTGAATTAGTTCTACTGCACCTATCCCTGCTTGAAGCTAAAACAAAGACTGTGAAGAAGCTTGTGTATGTTGGCTCGTGAACAATGTAATTCTTGCATTATGCACATAGTTTTGAGACAATAAATACGTTGCAAACAGTAGCTTCAGAAAACATTGACAGATTATTACCTTTCTACCTATTCACCTTCAAGTCTGTATCTGTTATTTACTCTTGTCAGTATTCGTTATTGTTTTTGCAATATTCCAGCGAGACATAGCTATTTAACGGGAGTCGTTACTCAATTAACATGGGCGAAAATGACTGGTTTTCATAACCACTTTTCATGCCCAAAGCCAAGGCACTTTCCCCACTTTACATGGCTTACATTTGCATTGCTCAACCTCTTCCTTACTGCCATAGTGGCTTCAGCTCTTTCTCCATGCAACACAGCGCGAAATCATCTGCATACCCCCAAAATTTAACTCGCCATGTTTGTAACCTAAATCCCCGCATGCTACTGCTTTCTGTTGTTGCTAAACACAAAGTTCCTATGTAAATACCAAACAGTAGGGGACTCATGAGCAGCCCCGACGAACAGAACGCTTTATGCTAATAAGGCACCCCAACGACTTGTTGACTACTAATCGTGTTCTGCAGTTCCGATATGCCCCAAAGCTAACCCATTTCTAATGACGGAGACAACACTGACGTGTTCTAAGATGTCAAAGCAAGAGGGCATGAGAAACACAATCAAATGCTTTTTCAAGATCGAGCTGAACCATCGCTACACCTCCGTTAGTGGCATCGTTACACTCGAGCGTACATCGTATCTATGGATATTAGTCAATATTAGTCACAATGGACCTATCCAAAATTCTGCACCTTTGGTGAGGGCCAGCCAATTCTTTGATGACACGTTGGAGCCGGCGTGCTAGAACTTTCATAAAAATTTTGTAATCGCAGTTCGTGAGTAAAATGGGCGTATATGAGGACACCAACTTTAACTTATCACTCTGCTCCGTCGGGTATAAAACAGCATAAGCTTCACTAAAAGTGCGAGGAAGCATATCAAATTCGTACGACTCATTGAAGACATCTGAAAGTACCTCGGATCATTCTGTTTTAAATGTCTTGTAAAAACACCGAGACCATCAGGTCCTGGCGACTTACCGCGGTTCAGCTCATCAACAGCATTTTCTACTTCCATTTGTGATATTGGCAGTTGTAGTGGTACTTTGGTATCATCGTACAACCAACGCATTTTGCTGAGAAACACCTGTTTAAATGTTTCAGCATCAACAGGTCTGGCAGTGAAAAGCGCCTCATAGTAACTAGAAAACGCACTTTCTATGGTTTCACCGTCGGCCGTCTCTACGCCGTTAACACTGGTGATACCTATATGGTCCCTTCTAGCGTAACTTTTTCTAGTTCAAGCGCGCATTTCGTTGGGTTCTCATCTAACATCATAGTATTTGCTCTCGCTCGCACAAGTGCACCACGATAACGCTGCTCTTCATACAGCTCAAGTTTCTGTTTGAGCATGATAGATTCGGCATGATAACCTCAATATCCTCGTCAGTTTAAACTTTCATCCCGTTTCCGCGGCCACCAAGGACCGCCTTTCCCGGTCCGCTGTGGAGTCCACGATTCCTGCATCAGACGCGCGTGAGTGCAGGCCTGCTCTGTTGCGACGCGCTCTACTCCAGGAAGGCAAAGACGGCCGTCGACAAGGGAATGATGCGCAGTGGACTATGTGTACACAAAAGGATCTGATGACAACGCCTTCGGTTATACTTGCAAGGTTCCACCGTTTGCGGACGCTCATGGTTTATGACAGGTTAGCACGGGGTTTTTGGCGCACGCAATACAGCGTCTCGGGTGAAATATTGGCCGTTAGAGAACTTCCGCTTGTGTAAAACTGACTAGAATCCTTGTGCAGTGATGAGGTGCCGCTAATGTCTACATGCAACGTGTTGACATGTCCAGAGTACCCAACCCATCTCCCGCCCCTCGATTCGCCAGATTGGCGCTAATTCATTCGACAGCTTCACAAATACAGGTTTCACTTTCGTCTTATGCCAATGCCTATGAGAGAGGGATCAACCACATTTTTGTAACCATGCACTATACCCAACTTTCAAGTATTCTTTTTCAAGTGTTTTCTCTATATGCGACGTTCGAATAAGCGACAGTAGCCAGTGAACATGAATGCGAGCAGTGTGCTTCTTGAATTAAGCCAATTGATTGCCATTGGGCCAGCAGTAGTGTGGGAGAATTGGACAGCTATGTTCAACTGTTGGCACCTTTGCGCCATCGCAAGCAAATTTTTTTTCTTTCTTGTTGTAGATGCGGGTCGCGCACGTCACTTGTTTGAAGTTATTTGAGTTTATGTAAATAATATGTGGTGCCTATATTTACTGCGTTGGAGCCCTAAAACATATTTTTTTTTTGCCCGCCCGTTTTCAGCTGACGCTTTTTTTACTTCCAGAGAATCCTGCCTTTAGTTATCATTGTCCTTGCAATGAACATGCGTTTTGTATTAGAGTCTCGTTTTATTTTATATGAGGGATCTTGCAATTTGTTGGAGGGCATTTCACCATGGTCCTATGACAAACTATGGTTGTGAAGTGCCGTTTACCAGGCACTCTTCCGGGAGCGTTTTCAAATGGCTTAGTCGTTGAGGCATGCTACGAGATTTTGCACTCTCATGTAACCACGCCGCCAGGAGGCAAACATCCCCATCCCCGAGCCTGCTCATCGCGCTTTACTTCGAGCAGCTTTTGCAAGAGCTATTCGTCCACCAGTGCCATATATCTGGCATACCGTACACGAATGCACGTAACACGGAAGGCTGAATGGACTGGTCTACTACCAATGACCGAGATATAGAAAATGACCAATTCGTTAGAGCTGGCAGAGCACCCTGCATAGTTGCCTTGCCTAAGTTCCTGAACTGCGTACACAGCTGAAGTACCACTGAAAGGGTAGTCCTGTTACGGTTACTTCTGCAAAGGAATGAGGGAAGTACTGGGAGGTGTAACAGGAGTAGACCTTAAAGTGGTTTGCCGGGCTAGTTAGAATTAATAAGTCTCATGCGTTGTCAGCGTGGAAGGGACAAGTATTTACAAACTTGAACAAGCCTCATTATTCAGAACCAAGCAGTGTGGCGCATGCATGAGCCACCCCTTAGGAAATCAGAGGCACGTTTCAGAAAAGATAATCCGTTTATTTTGTTTTCATTGCAATGCATGCGTAGTGGACGATCAAAGGTATATACCAATGTATCCTGTACTCAAGGATCCACAGCCTCGGCCTTTGTTATACCAGAACTCGGAGATAAGGCATTGTATAAACTCTCACATAGATCGTCGTCAACGACATCGGAATTAGTCGCTCTTTCTGAAGGAGTCAACTTCATTTCCGATCACTCAGAAACCTGAATGCACGGATAGAAAATCTGCCCTTGAGATCATAAAAATTGTGAGAGTGGCTTTCAAGGACGGTTAAACACCTTATCGTATAGCAGAAATCGTGGAGTACGCTTCGGCCTAGGACCGCCACATAGTATATCAGCGGGTACTAAAACACGTTGGAATAAAGGGCAATGAGGAAGCGGACAGTCTTGCCAAGAGCCTTGAATGAGGGACGTGCAGTCCCTATGTCTAGCTCAGATATTCGGACTGTTGCAACTGAAAGCTCTACCCACTCTTCTACAGAAAACTGATTTGACGGTGTTAGGGCAAAGCAATCACTGTTTTATAAGGTTGATCCACAGAGAACTTTCCCTATAGCCGTAGATCTTCCACAACACATAGGTACTTTGACTCACAGACTAGGCTCTAAGTAGCATATACAAATAGTTTCCTCCATAGGATACATCGCTCCAACACACCTGAGTGCAGCTGTGACATCGAAATTGAGAACGTTACCCACATTCTAATACAGTGCACAAAGTACGGAAACGCAAGAAGAAAGTTGGAGAGAAAACACGCATGTCTGGACAAGCGAACTTACACATTATCAAAGTTACTTGGACCATGGCATACAAATCGTCTACAGCAAGAGGCAGACATCGCCTTAAAAATTTATTAGATGCGAAGCAGCTCTTTGACTAGCCTGTGTAACGCTGTCCCTCCTGCTGTCCCTCCGCACAAACGCGAGGACAACGCGCTTCCCTCGGCGCAGGTGTTGGAGCGGTGCCAAGTAGGACACGCCGCAGCTGGGCGTTGACGTCACGCTCCCCTCGCACGCTTCCCTTGCAGGTGCGTGCGTACGTCACTCTCTCCCTCACCCGCCGGAGCGCCCGCAGCTGCCGGCACCAACGCCCGCTCGCCTCCCGCGTCTGCGTTTCAAACAAACGTTTACACCAGTAAACGCTACACCGAGTTTCGCTTCAAACTGTTCTTCCAGCACCCGCGTTAGCGCCGTTCAACCCGTGACGCCACCCGTGCGCAACGCTGCTGCTTCGCATCCCATCAGGGTTCCCTTCGGGGAGATGGTCCAAGTTTTTTTAGTAGAAACAGAACTAGGCAAGCATTTGTGACGAACAGTGATGTGCTAACAGCCTGTGAAGTGACATACATGCACATTATCCTGTGTTAGGTGGTGATAACCTGGACATAACCGGGTACATAGTTCTTTATCTTGGAAGAATTTTCAATGAACACGGATTTAAAGTGTCCGTGAAAAGCGGTTGAGGAGAGCTATGGGCATGATTCCATGTACAGTGTTAGCGCAGTATGGACAGAATGGAGTGTATGTGAACTTTCTAGTTCATTATGGACTCTGGCCAAGGAACGGACCGTTGGCATACTTTTATTTCTTGTTAGTTGTGTCAATCCGTTCTTACTGTCCTTACATGTCTATTTGCTTTCGTGTAACTGCAATTTCTTCCGGCGAAACATAGAGAAATGGAGTAGCCGAGGTGATAGACCTCAACCTCTCCACAGCACTCAATATAGAACAGAAAAGATATCGCGACTAATGTCGCCTTTAAAAAGTAAAACGGCCTCGTAAATCATTCTTTTAGTACAATATGAAATGACCGCTCACCTGTTCATTTTCAAGCACGAGTTACTGCATCAAACCGAGATGCCTTCTTCGATACGCTCTAGGTGACTCACAAGGTGTAACGTTCTGTCCTTTGCTTTGGAAATGCCTGCGAGTGATGTCGATTATACGTGTCTAAGCTGGGAACTGCTGGCACAGGCACACTTATGCAACACTGACAATCCTTTTAACAGAGAAAGCAAATACAGCAGCCAGGGCCAATTGCAGCGGGAGTTGTGACAGTGTGCCTCTCAAAGCTGTACACGTTGGAAGCAGTTATCGCGGGTGCGAGACAGTTGGCGTTATTTCCTTTTTCTTTTTATATTTTGCCACTACAGCTGCCATGGTAACGATGTAGGTGAACGGAACATTTTCATTCGAACCATACAGGATGTGCACAAAGCATAGCTATCGTAATTATCATAGGTCAGTGAACCGTCTGCGACTGAAGTTCTTCGGTGTAACAGCAGAACATTTGCAAATGGGATACACGTGCAGATGGAGCCTCAAAAGCACTTATTTTCCTTTCTGTGAGTGGCGCATTCGGCTATGCAGAAAACGTTTCCGGCTGCGCAGGGCTTAAAAATACGAAAAGCACCATTATCACCAATTCCATCACCATCACCACCATCAATGTCCCAGGCACACGGCTAATAATTTACGGGCTTTATGAATTCCATTTTTTGAGGGCACTCAATATTAAACAGCTCCATTATTACTTTTTGTGAAACACAGAGAAATGGAGTAGCCAAGGTGATATACCTCGCCCTCTCCAAAGCACTCAAGGTAGAACAGAATAGAAAAACTCCATGGATTATATATATAATGATTACTCACAAAATATATCTTCTCTAAACAAGAGGTTCAAGAGGATAGACTGGTGGGCTATATGGTAAAGAATATCTTTTAAAGTATTAGCGCACACTAAATACGGACAAACAAGCGCTGTGTCCCGTCTTGTTGCTTTCTTCGTCCGTGTTTAGCGTGCGGTAATATTTGAAAAGATATAAAAGAGGCCCTGCACAACATTTTTACATGGCAAATAAAGCGGTGCCGATTGCCGATACAGGCTGCCAGGAACGCGCGAGCGAAAAGACGACCACTGTATGAATCAGGGAATTCTTTATTTCAATTCTACCCCTTGCTTTTAAAGACGATAGTCTTTCTTCAACTTCAACGCAGAAATTTTGGTCTGTCTGTGTGTGTGTGTGTCTGTCCTGCGTTTCGATTCAGTAGAATGGCGAAAGTTTAACCCTTCCTCAACGACCACCCATCTTGAACTGGTAGCTGCGTTCATACTTGTGAACACAGTCGACCAAAAAGCAAATATTACGCATATCTGAGGCGCAACATCAATACGTAAGTATTAGATGGTATGTTCCTTTAGTAGAAAATACATAGATGCGTAATTCTAAAGACCCTAGTGCTTGTTAGGATGCGCTAAAACTGCGACGCAATGCACGAAAAAGCGGAGCGGACGTTTCCTACGCTTCGGTAAAACGACACGGTGCTGCCGCCTACCAGTAGCTCTCCGTACTACGCAGGCTTCTTGCGTTTCTCGATATCATGGCAAGATGGCGTCCATATCTCACGCAGCGCTGCCTCCATTTCATCAATGCCAGCCACATGCGGCCGATTCAACATAGACGGGGCGCTGTCTGAGGCAAGGCAAAACATAAATGGCCGTTTGATGATATAGAACACACTCTACAAGACATGCCCAGACAACGCAGGGAAAAGACCGACGAGCAGATTGCAGCGGAGAAGCGCCGGCGTGCCGATGCCCGTCGTCTCAAGCGTGCCCAGGAAACGTCAGAGCAACGAGCCCAGCGGCTAGCGAAAGATCGTGAATCGAGACGCGCCCGGAGGCAACAGGAAACAGACGAGGTGCGCGATGCGCGAATTGTCACTGACCGAGAGGCTAAGCGAGCGTACCCGGCGGCTGAGCAGACGCCCGAAGCTCGTGCCGAACCGCAGATGGACCGGGACTCATGTAGTACGGCCGGTAGAAGACTATCGTCTTTCGACGACATTTGCAGCGAAGCACGGAGATACGCGGCCAATTTTTTGTTTAACAAATTACGTCCTAAGGGGCACACAAAAGGTCTCTGGGCTATTTTCGCTGTCTTCGAGGATACATAGAGACGTGTTATTTGGCAAATGAGTTCTGAGGAAACCCGCGAGGTGGAGTAATTGCCTTCTTATGAAGGGAAAAATATAGAACACACGTTATTTGTAGGGCTCAAAACAAACAAATAAATCACTATGAGAATGTCTGCGTGATCATGAAATCACCAACACTGGCCTTGATTCATTCAGTTGAAAGCATTCAGTTGAAAGCAAAAGAGGCGGTTCCCAGCTGTATTTAAAACCAACCTGCGAATCGCTTGGCGTGTGTCGTCATCGTCATCGACACTATCACCAGCCTGTCTACGCCTACTGCAGGACGAACGCCTCTCTCATAGATCTCCAATTATCCCGGCCCTGTGCGACCAATTTATCACCGCGACTTTCTGATCTTACCTGCCAACCTAACTTTCTGCCGCCCCTGCCACGCTTGCCTTTTCTAGGGATCCACTCCGTTGAACAACGGTTGTCTTGCCTTCGCACTACATGACCTGCTCACACCCATTTCGTTTTCTTGATTTCTACTAAGATGCCATTAACCCGCCTTTGTTCCCTGACGAACTCCTCTCTATTCTTGTCCTTTAATGTTACACATATCATTTTCCTTTCCATTGCTCGCTGCGTCGTCGTCAGTTTAAGTTGAACCCTTTTAGTGAGTCTCCAAGTTTCTTCACCGTTGGTAAGTACCGGTAAGGTTCAGGTGTTGTACATTTTTCTCTTAGAGAGAAGCGCAGGGGAAGATGGAGGCTTGAATCGATGAACGGATCGCTAAAAACTATTGAGAACAGGGAATGTCGCAGGAGCCGACGTTTCGACAAGTGGACTTGTCTTCGTCAGGACAGCCACTGCCTTATCCAGTGTTCGTTTATGTACGCCATTGGACGCTCTCCCCCGTCCACAGAAGGAGATGAGAAGAAGAGCGGCACGTGCGAAAAGAAAAGAAAGGAAGGGGGGGGGGGGGGGTGGCTGTAGGGGAAGTTGGGTGACAGGTGTGAGCGTGACTAATATACATGGCAAGAACGAAAGCTTCCAAAGAATCCGCTGTGGTACATACCTTGGAAATGCATTGTGTGCGCAGCCCTAGAAAGCAGGATGAAGAAACACACACATTAGGTACAGGCGTTGCACCTATCCCATGTGTCCCCCCTCTGACCCCGCACCACCTGCGCCGCACCCGCAGTGCATTTTACCGAAAGCTTGTTGCTAAAAATGTGACTACACTGTTTAACGCTGTTGAAACACTGACCGTCCTTTTAACAGACCAAGCGAATACAGCAGCCAGGGCCAACCAGCGCAGGGAGTTGTGACAGTGCACTTCTCAAAGCAGTACACGTTCGAAGCCGTTATCGCGGTTGCGAGACAGTTGGCATTATTTCCTTTTCTATTTATATTTTGCCACTACAGCTGCCAGGGTAACGCTGTAGGTGAACGAGCCATTGTCATTTAAAGCACACAGGATATGCATAAAGCATGGCTATCGTAATTATCATAGGTCAGTGATCCATCTGCGACTGAACTTCTTCGGTGTAACAACAGAACATTTGCAAATGGGATACACGTAGAACTGTAGCCCCAAAAGTGCCTTTTTTTTTCTCTCTGTGAGTGGCGCATTGTGACGCGCAGAAAGCGTTTCAGGGTGCGGAGAGCCTAAAAATACGAAAAGCACCACCACCACCAGTTTTCATAGTGATACAACTGATCAATGGCCCAGGCACGTGGCTACTAATTTACAGTCTTTATGAATTGCATATTTGTGAGAGTAGTCCACATCAAACATCTCCATTATTATTTTTTTCGAAACATAGAGAAATGGTGCAGCGTAGGTGACACACTTCACCCTCTCCAAAGCACTCAAGATAGAGCAGATCAGAAAAGATTTATTAAACATCTATATTGCACACAAAATGCTGTGAAGGCTCCCATGAACGCGCGAACGAAAAAATCGAGCACTGCACAGATCAGGGAATTTTCGACTGCCGTTCGAATACAGCTGGCGACATCCTTGCTCTTATATTGGCAAATTGCGTCTGAATGAGCACCCCTTATGTCGCTTGGCTGTTTTCGTTGTCCACGTGGATAGCTACAGAATTGTTATTTGGCGAATGAGCTATGTAGAAGCGCGCATGGTGGAGTAACGCTTTATGAAGCCAAAAATACATAACGGATGTTATTTGTAGGGCTCACAAAAGGAAATAAAGTTTTAATGAGAATGGCTACGCGATAATGAAATCACAAATACTAGTCTTGTTTTATGCGCCGTAGTCGGTTCTGCTAGTGAGGCAAACAGCGGAAAGGAAAGGAGGCTGCTTTCATCTGTATTTGAAACCAAACTGCAAATCGCGTGATGTGTGTCATTATCATCACCATCATCGTAAATATAGCATACGAATATAGCATGCGAAACAGGCAAATACTAGAACCATGTACACGCACAAACTACGGCAGAGCTGCGCTAGAGGATCACATACCCACACTTTACAACGCATTAAAAACCCATGTCAACTTCAGTGCCCCAATAAACTCCTTTAAAGCAGAAGTGCGTTGCTACTTGATGGGGCTGTAGGCCTTTTCCTTTTACTAACGCCTCTCTGTAAAATATTAAGTGCTTTAAATGTCTGTTAAATTGAATCGTGGCTGTATGTGTACTGTATTAGAAAGCATATATTAGATTTCCCGGATTTGTACAAATTTCTTTTATATTGTTTTTTATTCTAGGTAAATCATTGCTTTTTTTGTGAAGTCCACAGCACGTTGCCCCTGTAGGTCCCCAGGTCCCGTCAAGCTGTTCTCACAGCTTTTTGCCTGGGCAACCCCAACAAGGGAGTTGAAAAATAAAGTGGACTTAATGATGCTGATGTTGATCATCACCTCCACCACCACCACCACCATCATCATCAACAGCGGCAGCACTGTCATCAGCCTGTCTACGCCTACTGCAGGGTGAACGCCTCTCCCATGGATGTCCAATTATCCTGGCGCTTTGCAACCAATTTATCCCTGCAAACTTCTTGACCTCATCAGCCCCCATAACTTTCTGCCGCCCCTGACACGCTTGCCTTCTCTAGGCATCCACTCCGTTGACCAACGGTAGTCTTGCCTTCGCATTACATGACCTGCGCACAACCATTTCGTTTTCTGGATTTCTACTACAGGATGTCATTGACCCGCGTTTGTTCCCTGACGCACTCCACTGTATACTTGTCTTTTAATGTTCCGCATATCGTTTCCCGTTCCATTGCTTGCTTCGTCATCGTCAGTTGAACCCTTATAGTGAGCCTCCAAGTTTCCGCCCCGTAGGTAAGTACCGGTAAGATGCAGGTGTTATACATTTTCCTCTAGAGGGACTATGGTAAGCTGCCATTAATTATGTGGGAATGCTTACAGAGTGCTTGGTGCGAGCAGGACAATACTATTTGGCTCACGTGGGCACATTTGATGAGTGCAGTTCTATGACTACATTCAAAAATTTTGGAGTGTTTGCTGGCTTTAAATAAATTGCCACGTGCCGTAAGAAACGTGTCCTCTGGTTATTAATCCCTTGGACAGTGAGGTAGTGGCAACACTGGCATAGATTTATCTAATCTATGATGTTTGCACTGCGCTAGCAAAACGGCACGGAGATAAAGAAACACACACACGGCGATATCTCTCCTTCGTTGGTTTCTGTCCCGTACTGTTAGTGCGTTTTCAACATCATGGAAAAATACCGACTAGCTGAATGTGTTGTTCTTCTGTTAATCTAACCTATTCAATAAATTATTCGTTTTTTCCAATCATTAGCTAACGTGGTTTAACAGGGAATCTTTATGCACACCAAGAACCTCAAGGAAAACATAACCGTTTGTTGCGATGACTTAGCTATCATTTTATGACTGGAAACTTAGCTGTATCTTTCTACGTGAGCGCTCCCATCCATAATTCCATGAGGCGTTTAGTGCGTGAATAGACAAATGAATAGCTAAATAAGCAAATAAATAGATAAATAAATAAAAAGCAAGGAAGTTATACATGACGCAATCCCAGATAGGCTATCTCAGACCTAGATAGGCAAACCCGGCAAACCCAGATACGCTATCTATCTGGGTTTGCCGAGATTATCTATCTATCTATCTATCTATCTATCTATCTATCTATCTATCTATCTATCTATCTATCTATCTATCTATCTAATGTTTTGTAATATCGTTATATTCAGTCTATCTCCCCCGCTCCCAATCTGCGTCCTTACATGCTTCGGCGGCCGCCGAGTTCATGGCACCAATGTTCCTTTGAACTCCGTCGGTAAGTCCCGGAGCTGCGGTGTGTGCGGTCTCGTAGCCGCCATCCTCCGGTGAGCTGGAAGTATAGGTGGGTACTCACGTTAACGGAATATATTTGTCCTTTTGGTTTTTCGTTTTATTTTTTGGCTCCTTGCAACAATGTGCGAATGCCTTCGGGGAGATTCGGTCATTTGAATGTTTGAGATTTGCTGCATGCGAGTCACAGAATATTATGTGTGCTTATTTTTTTATTTATCAATACTGTAAGCCTGAAGGCTCATAGAATGGGCATACAAGTAGTGCTGCCAAAGCATCAATTTAAGAAAATCGCATAAAATCAAGAACGAGACACAGAAACACTTGAGTACAGAATACACGCCACGTTAGAAAAAGAAGAAAAGAAAAAAAAGGAAGCAAAGTTGGTTTACAAATCGGGCTATCAAAAGCCAAATGACTCAGATAATCAACAAACGACGCAGTGAGCTTTATTGGCGCACGCGTATAAAAATGACATATAATGACATCAACAGCACGTGCGTGCAAATGAGCATGAGATAAAGAATCAAATAAGGAGACAATCTGCGGCTACAGAAAAAGACAGACAACGCATGGATACTATGCACGTGCGAAAAGTTTGACGGCATGCTACACAATGTAATCATAGTTCCCATAATGAATCGAGATGCAACTCGAGTGCCGATACAAATTTTCGTTGTTTCTAGTGGTATCGCCATTTCTTCTGCTGGTTCTCTATATTTGGGCTTCATTGGGGCACTTTTTACGCATTCTTCTTTTTTTTTTTTGATCATCTGTCTGCGGTGTGCGCTTTCCGGTGGTTAAGTCTGGCTGCCTCTTCAAAAGCTGCTGCATTGTTGTGTCCAAGTTATGTCTGCACCTCTTCTGCTCTTCCCTGTATTCTTCCCTAATGTTTGCTGGATCCTTGTTTTCTGGCAGACGTGTGATGATTCATTGCTTTAGTTGCTCTGCGCGCTTGGGATGAACAAGATCACAAAAGGCGAGAACACATCACAAAACGCTAGAACGAAGCAGCGATCAGGTAAGTTGCACCGCAGCAACGATAAAGCACCGCAATTTGAAGCCCTTCGCGATTGCCAGAACTGGCGGGGCAGGTTCGCCAACAGGTAACGCTGATCGCATTCAACGAATTGAAAAGATCACAGGACAGAAGCGCGTACGCACTATCAGAGGCTATCTTTGTCACGGTAGACCGACAATACTCATCGGGAGCTTTAGGGCAAAGGAAGCACGACGGCATCCTTTGGTACAGTCAAACTCCAGTCGACGACCGTCAATTTCATCGCCTCCACGCGGCCATCTTCAGCGCCAACTTCAGTGCTTTCTCTCTGCATGATACTTGAGTTCCTCGGAAGTCACAAAAAAAAAAAAAACGCGTTATGTTTTTCCGTCAGAGCATAGCCCGCTGCTACATGTTCGGAGTAATCGCCGTAGCCGAAGCTGCCACTCACGAAGGTGTGGGCGAAATTCTCAAACGTTCGGTCTTGGAATTCGTAAGAGCGCATATTGATCATCATATGGTAGAAGGAGACGCAAATGCCCACGGATTGCGGGCGAGGTAGATGTAGTCTCTTTGGCCATTGTGCGCTTGTTCAAGGCCAAGTACGTAGCGAAGGTTCTGAAAAGTAGAGACAAAGCTGTATTCATGAATATCCATGTAATTGAGGAAGCGCCACTCATTTGCGAACTCTTCGTCGGTTTTCGTTGGCTGCTCACATCTGAGAATTAAGTGCGTGATGTACATCAGCCAATGCGTCCCTCTCTTCGGAAAACTTGCTTGCACGATGTCTCCTTTCTTGGCTGTGTACTCAAAACTTTTTCGTAACCTGCGTAGAACCTGCGCCCTGCCACGGTGGTCTAGTGGGTGTGGCACTCGCCTTCTGATCGCAAGGTCGCGGGATAGAATGCCGGCCACGGCGGCTGCGTTTCGATGGGGGAGAAATGTTGAGGCCCGTGTACTGTGCGATGTTAGTGCACGTTAAAGAATCCCAGGTGGCCGAAATTTCCGGAGTCGTCCACCACAGTATCTTGCATAATGGTATCGTAATTTCGGGACCTTATAACGAGAAACTTCAATAATTCATGTAAGGTTACTATGCCGAGTACGCACCATTTTAAGGAATCGATCAGTCTCGATCTCTCCGTCTCTACACTTCAGCTAATCCCATAAACACCCATGCCCCTTGCTTCTGACTATACGTTACGCTCGCGCATGCTGGTGAACTAGCTTGTCGAAGCTAACTTAAAAAGGGATTATTCTGTATGCCTCCCTCTGGTCCGTGCCCCAGTTTCCCAGTAGCATGTATCATAATCAAAAACAAAACCAACTAGCGCAGCTGTCTGCCCTTAGAGGTAAGAGTAAAGCTCAACGTCGCGAGCTGGAATTCAGGGAATGCCGGGCGCATCTAGGCGGTTATGACGCACAGAATATACCTGCATACTTAGCTTTAGATGTTCTGATACCGCTGTTTTCCAGTGGCGCTGACAGTCTTGTAGCACGGAAACTAACCAATATCTTTATGTAACCGAATGAACGGTTTGTTCAAACCGAAACATAAATGAACAGACGCTTCATGCAGCGCATGCGATGACGTCACTGCTTTACCGCTATCAGAAATATAGAGTTTGTACCAGCAAGTCAACAGTGGCAAGGTCATCCGATGTCGTACTGAGTTACACCAGCTTTTCTGAACTTGACAGCGACGATTTGAGCGCTGAAGTATCGCGTACTGCTTTGCTTTTGACGGCCGTCTGCTTGGGTAGACACTGTTGTAGGTAACAACGTCAAGTTGGCACACATGAGAATCTCCCAAAAAGTTTAAGATTCATTTTCAGAACTAAATAACTTGCAATAGCCTGACTTGGAATAAATTATTGCAGTACAGAGGACAACATATAAAGAAAATTTCATTGAGATCAGTGTCCAGAGAAAAATCCTCGGAATTGCCTTTTAATTGAACAAAGGATGCTCTACGGCCCTCAGCTGTGACTGCGTAGAAACAGCGTAGTTGCGTTATTTTGCTGTGGAATCTTCTGCGAGTGAGGCCCGTCAGGTGGGTCTAAGCAGGGAACCGATGTTACAAGCACTCTTGAGTAACCATTTTTTTCTTTTTTTTTTTTTTGCGCCTGTGTGTTCCTAGCTTGACAGTTGGAATAGCCAAGGCCAGTCAGAGCATGGTATCTGACAATACGTTTCCACAATAACGGTAAAAGCTGGAAATAGTTATCCGTGTAAGCGACAACTGGAATGTGTTTCTTCTATTCTGGCGTTTTGTCGCAACTGCTGTCTTGATAACGCAGCAGACAAACTACGCGACTGTCAGCTCAAGTACACTTTCCAATTAAGTGGCCATATACCAGACAAAATAACAGCATAGGTCAGTCCTCCCTGCGCGTCTGAACTTAATTGCTATAGCTAGGCGTCCTTGCAGGTAGCACAGACTGTACACCTAATGACAATTTCCCATGCTTGTGCACACAGCGTTGTGCTCTGCCGTAAGGATTGGCGCTTCTAACCATGAAACTGAAAAGACGCCTCCAGTCGCACTTTCTTGGTGGAGACACAGCTTCCTTAGGAATTGGCGATAGCCAAGATGTGCGATACATTCGTGGATAATTAATAAAAGTATGTTCCAATGGAACATTTTCATGGAACGATTTATGACGAGGGCCCGGCATTTCGTCGCCTCTAAGGGAGGAAAGACAGGGAGGTTAGCCAGTGCTGAGACCGGCTGGCTACCCTGTGCAGGGGAAGTGGGGTGAGGGGAATGAAAGACAATAGAAAGGAGACACGACAAGAGAAAAGAAAAGGATAGAGAAAAAAAAAACACGCACTGAAAAAGAAAGGAAACGCGACACTGCTTAGAGTGTCCTTTAGACCGCTCGTCCTTAAAAATCGTAACAGCGCGTTCAGCGCTTTCCGTGCTGACGATGGTCCTGGCCAGTGTCCCAAAACTCGTTGCTCGGACAAAGGGCGGCTGTCAAGTCTGTCTAGAGCAGCGGTAAGTTCTTTCCTAGGGCCACTGTAACGGGGACACTCACAAAGAAGATGACGTATCGTTTCGTCGCAGCCGCAGTTCTCACACTTAGGGTCGTTCGTCATTCCAATGAGAAATGAGTAGGCCTTCGTGAAGGCAACCCCAAGCCACAGGCGACACAAAAGCGTCTCCTCAGCGCGAGGTATTCCTGACGGAAGGTGGAAACTGAAGGTCCGGGTGCAAACTGTGGACACGAGCAATGGGTGAATTCTGATGAATTCCACTGTGCCCGTGTAAGTTCACGTGCTAGGGATTGAAGCCTTGCGGATGCGTCGGTCCTGGAGTAGGTATTCCTCTACAGTGGTTATCATCGTGGGCAGATGGGCGCATTCATCAGCGAGGTCATTGCCGCTGATCCCACAGTGACCCGGTATCCACTGGCACGTGATGTCGTGTCCTTGCTCGACTGCATGGTGATGAAGAATTCTTATGTCAGCAACTAATTGCTCGTGAGGTCCATGACGAAATGGTGATATAAGGGACTGAAGAGCTGCTTTGGAGTCGGTGAATATTGACCATGCATGGGAAGGTTCTGCAATTATGACCTCTACCGCAGCATGAATGGCGGCGAGTTCTGCAGCCGTCGAAGTTGTAAAATGGGACGTCTTAAATCGTATGGTGACGGATTTTGCTGGAATGACAACTGCTCCTGTGGAGCTTCCAGTGGCGCTGACAGTCTTGTAGCACGGAAACTAACCAATGTCTTTATGTAACCGAAGGAACGATCTGTTCAAACCGAAACCTAAATGAATAGACGCTTCATGCAGCGCATGCGATGACGTCACAGCTTTACCGCTATCGGAAATATAGAGTTGGTACCAGAAAGTCAACAGTGGCAAGGTCATCCGATGTCGTACTGAGTTACGCCAGGTTTTCTGAACTTGACAGCGACGATTTGAGCGCTGAAGTGTCACGTACTGCTTTGCTTTTGACGGCCGCCTGCATGGGTAGACACGGTTGTAGATAACAACGTCAAGTTGGCACACATGAGAATCTCCCAAAAAGTTTAAGATTCATTTTCAGAACTAAATAACTTGCAATAGCCTGACTTGGAATAAATTATTGCAGTACAGAGGACAACATATAAAGAAAATTTCATTGAGATCAGTGTCCAGAGAAAAAACCCCGGAATTGCCTTTTAATTGAACAAAAGATTCTCTACGGCCCTCAGCTGTGACTGCGTAGAAACAGCGTAGTTGTGTTCCTTTGCTGTGGAATCTTCTGCGAGTGAGGCCTGTCATGTGGGTCTAAGCAGGTAACCGATGTTACAAGCACTCTTGAGTAACCATTTTTTTCTTTTTTTTTTGCGCATGTGTGTTCCTAGCTTGACAGTTGGAATAGCCAAGGCCAGTCAGAGCATGGTATCTGACAATACGTTTCCACAATAACCGTAAAAGCTGGAAATAGTTATCCGTGTAAGCGACAACTGGAATGTGTTTCTTCTATTCTGGCATTTTTGTCGCAACTGCTGTCTTGATAAAGCAGCAGACAAACTACGCGACTGTCAGCTCAAGTACACTTTCCAATTAAGTGGCCATATACCAGACAAAATAACAGCATAGGTCAGTCCTCCCTGCGCGTCTGAACTTAATTGCTATAGCTAGGCGTCCTTGCAGGTAGCACAGACTGTACACCTAATGACAATTTCCCATGCTTGTGCACACAGCGTTGTGCTCTGCCGTAAGGATTGGCACTTCTAACCACGAAACTGAAAAAGACGCCTCCAATCGCACTTTCTTGGTGGAGACACAGCTTTCTTAGGAATTGGCGATAGCCAAGATGTGCGATGCATTCGTGGATAATTAATAAAAGTATGTTCCAATGGAACATTTTCACGGAACGATTTATGACGAGGGCCCGGCATTTCGTCGCCTCTAAACCATTCCCTTTCGTTGAGGAACTCTGCCGATTTCACGTATCGCATGTTCATGTCGTTGGATGTACACGTACATCTACTGACCGGAGATCTATGATGTGCCATCTAACTGCTGACATTTACCAGTGTACTACATCGTATTTTTTTCGCCCAAAAGGGAGACTTACTTGTGAAACCTGTACGCTGCTGCAGAAGGCTTATGCCAGACCGGATGCAGGCGTTCAGAGCCCGTGTGTGTTGGCCCACGCTTTGCGTGAGTTTGTGTCATTCTACCTATAGCCGATGTTACCTCATATATTTTCAAATGCGGTGCGGCTCCTTGTTGATCCTGTGCCGGCGTTGTTCGTTGTGTGATGTCGTTATTCTCACGTCAGGCGGAAAAGGCGACCAACTCCTGCCCTCAGCCGACAACTACGCGGTGACATTCTTGCACTCGGCCCACTGCTGCATGATGGTTGTGCGAAGTCCAATGTGTGATGAAGTGTAGAAACTGTTTAGCTCGGTGTTGCTGGCTGGATTCCCGTAGACGTGGTTGCACTTCTACCGCAAGAAATGCGAAGCAAGCAAGCAACCAAGAATGAAAGAAAAAGAAAGAAAGAAAGTGAAATAAAGAAAAATAAGGCGAATGAATGCACAGGGGTGTATGAGGTATGGTCAGTAGATAACGATGAAGGGTGGGTGAATTATCGAGACTCGGCCATTTAAGGAAAAAATAGGGTTCTGTCGGAGGAGGAAATCACATAAATAACATGATGTGACAACACTAACGTGACAACCTTACCGCCACAATTATGCGCGAAAACACGAGCCACCTTTTTGGAGAGATCGCTTAAGTCAGTCTTAATATTAAATCATATATTGGCATCTGAAAGGGATCTTGTGGTATGTTGCCTTATGTCACATTCGCAGGCACAGACAGAACGTTTTTAAGCGCGAAGTGTTTCTTGGCGAACTCGAGCAACATTGACCGTATCTATCTATCTATCTATCTATCTATCTATCTATCTATCTATCTATCTATCTATCTATCTATCTATCTATCTATCTATCTATCTATCTATCTATCTATCTATCTATCTATCTATCTATCTATTCGCCTACGTCTCTGTGCTCTCCTGGTGGTCTCATTCGCCTGATATAGCTAAATATTTGCATGGTACGGTATAAATCTATGGCGTACACCATTCACTGAGAGCGAGTGCAATGAGAGGGACTTGTGAGGAGAAGGGCCGCGCTGCAGGGAACCTCAACCCGCCTCCCCCATTGGCGAATCTTGTGCACGCCTTTGTGGCAACATAACTCTGCGTATCCTTGTGCGCACAAAGTAGCGAATAATCTTTAAAAAAAATGTTAGTAACAGATGTGGCTCGCAAGTTGTTTTTTTTTCTCCCAAATGAACTCGGAAGATTACGTGCCAAATATGACCGCAATAAATCACTCTAGTGTAATTTTCGGCGCACATTTAACCACCCTCGCTCCCGCAGGTTGCTCGACTGCAAAACTAATATCCTGTGCCGTATGACCCCGTCATGTGTAAAACTGCAGATATGGCCAAACGGGCGGGCGTTTTAACACCATGTTATCAGAACAACAAAGGTCGCTAAACAAGGACACTCACTCGCACATTAGAGGACATCGCTCTGCTTGTGGCTGCACGCCACTCTTCCGAGCGGCGGTGCTATCACACCATGAGAATCAACACACAAGAGAAATCATATAGAGGCGTTCCATATCAACAAACCCAAACAGATATGTATCAGCCAGCCATCG